>LR749783.1:0-144082 GCA_902729485.2 Mus minutoides | reverse complement strand
TAACCCCCTCCACCCTCCTCCCACGGCTCTTCCTCCTCACACTGCTCCTCCACATCCTCCTTCATTTTTGGTACTGAAGATTGAATTTAAGACCACATGCTTTTTAGCAACTATATTACCACCGAGCAGTTATATCCCTTGTGCTTTTTATAAATACATTAAAATTTTTTTTCTTTGAGACAGATTCTCATTTAGTTGCCTAGATAAGCCTTGAATTCTCTTTGTGTCTCAGGCAAGCATTAAAATTGCAATCCTCATGCTTTAGCCTCTCCAGTGAACTGGGATTATCAGCCTTTGCCCACAAGCCAAACTAGGATCCAACTCCTCTGACTGCTTGGGAAATAAGTACATCACTCCACTGAGTCTCCCATATCTAGTATTTTTAGACTACAAGTTCATCTCATTTAAGATTAGACACTTGACTCTAGTTGTTCTCTTTTGCTGCGGAAACATACAAGAAGACAATTACACAGTGACTACCACCATCGCTGGCAAATTCCTCCTCCTCGTCCTACTATCTCTTCTAGATTCCTCGCGCATTTAAATACCTCTGCTATTGATTTTGGGTTTGGTAACTAAGACTCGGCTCCATAAAGAACCTGAACCGTTAGTCACCGTGAGGATTCATGGCCGTGATGAATGGCCAAGATCAAGTCCTGTTTCTGTCACTTACTTATTTACCATCAGAATCTCCATGGAGTGCTCAGAGCCTACCCTGTGAACCACCTATATGTGGCTACAACTAGGTAGTAGCTACAGCTTCAAGTTTAGATTGTTGTTGCTGTTGTTGTTGTTGTTGTTGTTGTTGTTGTTGTTATTCCTGGCAGAAACCTTTCCCTCTGGTGACCAGGACATTAGAGACTGCCTTGGTCAGTGTTTCTGTTGCTTCAGTGAAGCACCATGATACAAGCCACTTGGGGAGGAGAGGGTTTAATTGGCATACACTTCCACAATACTGCTTATCATCAGAGGGAGTCAGGATAGGAACTCACACAGGGCAGGAGCCTGGAGCAGGAGCTGATGAAGAGGCCATGAAAGGGGGCTCCTTACCGGCTTGTTCATAGAACCATCTCATAGAACCCAGGACCACCAGCCCAGGGATAGCACCACCCACAAAGATCTGGGCCCTCCCCCATCTAAGAAAGCCTTACAGCTGGGTCTCGTGGAGGCGTTTTCTCAAGTGAGGTTCCCTCCTCTCAGATGACTCCAACCTGTGTCAAATTGGCATAAGACTATCCAGCACAGAGACTAACTACGGAAGAACAAAGAAACACACGTTCACTAAAGAGGTCACTGGAGATAGCAGGAAAGGATCCAGGTCTAATTCCAAACCTTATTTTATAACATAGCAATCCATCTAGCAAAGACATAGTACATAGTGGGCCTTGATTCAATGTGACTCCATCGTCACATGGTCTCATCTGGCAACCTTGCCCCTGCTTTGTAAAGGAGTTAGTTGCTTCTGGAGAGGCTGGGTGTGATAAGGGCAGTGGACCACACAGTCCTGCACCCATTGTTTTTCTTTGCTATGAAGTGAGACATTCTAAAGGACCATATGTCAGTTTATCAGGAAAGCTGTAAACTGTCAGGTAGAGGAACTGCTTGGATAGCCATAAGCCAAAAGGATAAAGCCGTTTATGAAGTGTGTGCCAAGGCCAATCAAGACAAATTATTACCCCTTCCAGATTGCAAGGGAGCCAAGTAATCAAGTGTCTAAATATGACTGGTTACTCTCAAGAAACAGTGTTTATTGGAAGCTCAGGGTTGGTTTCCATTATTTCTAGATTGAACATTTAGTAACAGCAGTAGATACAGTGGGCAATTAGTTGATTCTTTTGTTGGCTCAGTTAAATTGGATTTTATAAATTGTTATTCAGTCCTTATAGACCTCTATTTTTATTAAAAATAATTTTTTTCATACAATATATTCTAATTATGGTTCTCTCTTCTCCAGCTCGCCCCCCAGATCTGTCTACCTCCTATAGTTTTGAAGGGTGTTAAATAACAGATTAGTGAGAATTCTGTGAGGACCTCTCCTCTTTCAGGGCTGGATGTGATTGGAATGGCAGATTTCTCTGCTGTTCTACTTGGCTGAGATTCTGAGTTTTAGTGTATTGTCTTGGTCATAGTAGGAAAAGTCCAGAAGCCTCCATTTGACACCCTGTACAATGAGAGTTCACCTTACAAGGGTATTCAGTCGACTCCTATGGATAAAATTTTAATTACATAATCAGAAATGGAACAAATGATCACCAAGTAAATAGAGTAAGAAAGAACCTACTGAGAAGTTAACTGCCTCTTACTAGCTTCACTTTAGCCAAGGATCACGACGAAATATAAAATTACTTGTCTATCAGCGGAGTTTTCCATTCTGAAGGGTTTTCTTAAGTGTCTATGATTTACCCATTTTCAAATTATACAGTCACCTAGTGAATGTCCACGTATTCCTTTTGCTGTAGACTGAGGAAACTATTCTCATGAGCACTTGTCATGAAATTGCAAGATGCTTCTGCAACCCATCTTTAGCTTTAGTGGCCAGGTCTTACATGGAAGGATTGACTCAGGTCTGGTGGTAGTCATGGCTTCTCCGTGTGGTATGGGTAGATATTTGTTGCCTTTCTCATTACCCTGATCATGCCTGATAAGGAGCAACTTAGGGGACTTTATTCAGTGGCCATCCTGGTTGTGAAATTCCCTGTCGTGGCACGACAGTGCTTCTGTTTAAGCCTGCCTGACACAGTCACATCACAGGGCTGTGTCATTAACCCCACGTTCCTCTCCACGTTCCTGCCTGCCCACTGTCACATCACAGGGCTGTGTCATTAACCCCACATTCCTCTCCACACAGGCACTGTTTCATTTCCCATCAGGACAAGAAGAAGACAAGTAGAAGAGAATTTATATAACTTTTATTACAATGTGTATAATTAATCTACTTTATTATTGGTTGTTAACCTATTATTGTGCTTTATAAATGATAAATGAAGCTTTTTTTTTTTGCTTTTTTTTTTCAGAAACCCGCTACAGATGAGGAAGGGCTGCTGTAAGCATCAAGTGGCCCTCTCCAGACAGAAGCTTTCTAGCTGCCGCTTCGCCTTGGCATTCATTCAAATGACTGCAAACTCCCTGCTTCTACCACGTAAGTTCTGTCGTCAAGTGGCTTCCGTCACCCTGGAATCTTATTATTCCCACTGCTATTGGAGAGGCCGATCCATCACAGTGTTATCGATGGCAATATCACTGCCCTGTGGAGAACGGTCACCATTAAACTTCCTAGTGGTCTAGGCGTCCTCTCACCAGCTCATGCCTTTTAGCTTTGGCAAATGGCTTTCTTTCCCTACAGAGCATATGCATTCTAGGCAGCATGTCTGGGTCTTTCAACTCTTTGATTGCTTTTATTTCTGTCTGTTAATATATTCCTCACAGATCTGCCCTGTTGAGTCTGGTAATCACTTTGCTAAAAAGGAAGAGCCTATCAAGAGAATCCATAAGTAAACCAAGAGCACTAAGTCCTGTATCCCAGGACAGATCCCACATAGATAAACCTTGTCCAAGGCTATATGCTATCCAACTTAATCCAGGCTCTTAGGTTAGGTCTTACATATTCTTTGGCATATACTCATTTTTCTTTCTTATCAGAACCAGCACTTCTGCTTCTGTGGCCACTAAATTTATCCCAAATGAACCAACTGGCAATATTTTAAGTTACATGAGCCATTTGCCCCATGGTTGAGACTGCCTACCTCTTCCAATGCAGCATGAAAGCACCCGGAAGCAATGTGGCACTGAATGGTATAGTGATTGGAATCCAATGCCATTTTACCCTAGACATATTACAGGCTGGATTTGGCTTGGAGGCCCCCATTGCTGATTCTAGTTATTGGTCTAGTGTTCGAGGTCAGGACAGATCCTGAGGTCAAAACATGCTGTGAGGCAAAGCCTTACAATTTGTCTTCAGTTGAGTGAGCAAAAGGGGATTCAGTTAATCTGGAAATTCTAGGTTTGTCTCAGATTTTTTGTTTGTTTGTTTTTTTTCAAGACAGGGTTTCTCTGTGTAGCTCTGGCTGTCCTGGAACTCACTTTGTAGACCAGGCTGGCCTCGAACTCAGAAATCCGCCTGCCTCTGCCTCCCGAGTGCTGGGATTAAAGGCGTGCGCCACCATGCCCGGTTTGTCTCAGATTTAAGCCAGGTCTCTGACCCTGATCTAGCAGTCTTGCTGGTGTTAGAAATGTTGCCTTCTCTGGAGCTCTGCCAGTCTTAGAATCAGGCACAAGGTATGAACCTGGCTGGTTTCTGCTTCTGGCTGTAGGCAATGGGAGTCTCTTTATAAACTACCGTACGCCTTCTATCCTTCACACTTAGCCTGAAATTGATGATCAACTGTTGCAACCTTCATCACCTTCCTCTAATTCATTTTCTAGCACTAAGCAGCTGCTATCCAATTGCACGGTACTAACAATGACCACTGGCCTCTCAAGGACTCTGGACGCAGCACCTGCACGTACACTGCCTTCACAGCTCATCACAGTGAACGCTGCAGCGATTGCATGGCTGCAGCCAGCTAAGGCCATCAGTATTCCAAGCACACAGCTAGAGCATCCTTGCTGGCCATGCTGGGCAGCTGAGGACTATCAAATTAGAGTTCCCTTCCATGGCCTCTCTAGACCCCAGAGTTTTCCGTGAGGATGAATTCTGAATAAGAGATTTCTGTGAAGGACTTTTATTGTTAAATGTCTTCAGAATCAATTATTATATGAGAATAGAAGACAAAGAAGTCCACAGAAGGAGAAAATTACCTGTGATTCAGCTAACAAAGGCTTTTGGAAATGCCATGGGTTGCTGTCAGATTTGTTCTAGTCAAGGAAGGAGCATAGACATGTAGGGTCGGCTACCCTACCCACTGCAGACTGGGGCGTGGTCTTGAGAAGTCCATTTCCTTCTGCAAGGTTGAGAGATTACGCACAGCAAAGGTCAGCACTCCTAAGAGGGAGAGGGCATTCCTGTGGTCTGCAAGGGAGATAGAGCCACACATGTAATGGCTTTGGGCAAGGCAGCCACTCTGCGTGCCACACCTGTTACCAGGGATTCTGGGAGAAGCCCTGGGTTCCGCTAATTGTTCTGATTTTTTTTTCCTAAAGATGCTCTATGTGATGAAGGCAATAAAGCAGCAGTAGTCTGGTGCATAAACAAGGTGAAATGTCAATGTTTAAAGGGTAAAATAAAGAGAAACAAAGAGTCACCGAGTCAGAGGAAGGTGTGGAAGGAAGGGAATAAAGAGAGAAAAAAACAGATCCTTCCAACTCTCTACCGCAGCCACAACTCCTTTCACTGAACATTCACATAGTGTAAGAGTCTGTGTCTCTCTATTTCTCCACCCTTTAACAAACAACTTTGTCCTACCTTTTGACATGGCAGGTTGGTATTTGAAATGCCATACTGCTGAGGTGGTGACAGTGGCAAGCTCGGGTCTACTGTAATTCAAGTAGATTTGTATTTAAGTTGGGTGCAAAGGCAAATTGCCTCTTAATACCCATGGCATGAACAGATGCCTGCATAAAGGTCGCTTGTTTCCTCCAGAAGTTAGGAAATATTTTAGGTAAAAATTTTAAGTGATTTGATAGGAAATAATTTAGGTAAAATTTTTAAATTATTTGAATGTTGAAACTATAGAGATTTATTAAATCTCACAGAAACCAATAATTGAAAGCTTTTTCAAGACTCCAAGCATTATTTGTAGCTGAGGGAGGCCTTGTCTGGCACCAAGAGGAAGAGAAACCCTTGGTCTTGTGTAGGCTCAATTCCCCAGTGTAGGGGAATGCCAGGGCAGTGAGGTGGGAGTGGGTGGGTGAGAGGGGTAGCACCCTCATAGGAGGGGGAGGGAAGATGGGAGAGAGGGATTCCAGAGGAGAAACCAAGAAAGGGGATCACATTTGAAATGTAAATATATTTTTTAAAAATCCAATAAAACAAACAAACAAACAAACAAACAAACAACCACTCCAAGCATTGCCACTTGTATAGTTTCAAATTCTGATAAAGTTGTCAGAAGTGTTATTTAGAGTCCTATAATCCTGTATTTTTGTCCAACATTCATTTGGAACCAGGACTTTTATCTTCAAACAACTCCAGGGTTGATTATTCTGTGAAATAAAATCGTGCATTGGAGGTTATGAGCAATATGTTTGGGTTTTATCAACTTTTATGTGCTGTGACCTCTTTGGTCTCTATTACTTGGAATGTAATGAGTCCTAGATCTTACTGTGTCCATTCATGTTATAGAAATTCTTCAGGGTATTATGGTCTTGGCCAGGGGTAGCTTCAATGAGCTAAATATAAAGTGTTTATACCTTCATTAATGCATCTGTTGATGCAACTAGAGTCACCAAGGATCTAAGTCCCTGCCACTCACATTTATAAGTTCAGCCTCAGCAATGCTGGCAATATCCACAGGCAAAACATACAGGCCACTATTCCAATCCTAGGATCCCGTAGGGAAAGCGGAAATGCAAACTCTAGGCCAAGGTGTTTCTAGATGCTTACACATGTGCTTTTCACTCATGGGGTTGTGAGAATGAAACAAAACAGCATGCTCACAATCCCTCATTTTATACTGGCGCAATCATGAAGAAGGCACATCGGATCTTATCAACAACCTAAATTTCCATAGCTCTGAACAACAAAAATGAATGTGCACCATGATAGACAGGAAGCAATACCAAAGCTTTGTAGTCAGTGAAATATACTCTTTCCTAGAAAAATTAATGCGTTGGTGACATTTGGTCCTCCGGGTTCTAGGGATGTCTAAAATGTGTACATTATATACCAGATAAAGTTTCTGGAAACCCAGGTGTATGGATCTGTAAACCAACCAACTCAAAGGTTTTCCAACATGAGTTGGGAATCTGCCTTACTTAGTCTCTTTTTCTTCCCTCCTGGCTGGGTGTGGTCTTGCCTATCATTAGCCAGTCTGAAGCAAAACCCAACCTTGATCAGGCATTCTGTGTATCTTAGCATTTGCTGAGAATCTTATGGAGTAGATTTGGGGATGTGGACAATGTTTAGCAAAGGACCTGCAGCAAGTCCTATAATAGTGATGAGGAATTTGAGAAAAGGCCACGAACAGCCAAAGGCAGAAGCAGGTGGGCAGCCCAGGCTCTAGGTGCATAGTCACTGCTGCTCATTCATTCTCCCACAGCGGCCCGGGCTCACATCAGCAAGCACTGTTGCTCCGGGAGCACTTACTATTCAGCCAGATCATTTTCCATGGGTCCTGAAGAGCAACACAGTGCAGTAGCTCTCAAAGGACAATTCAGGAACCCCAGGGTGTCACTGAGACCCTTGCAAGGAATTTTCAAAGCCAAAGTTAATTTTGTAAAAATACTGATATGTGACTTCCTCCTTTACCCATGTTTCTCCACTAGAGAATAGAAGAATTTCCAGGATCTACTTATGTTTTATATACTCATTTTGCATTCAAAATATGTTTTGAATACACAAGAGCAGATATATCAATGCAGTTATTGTCTTTCAAGCTACACATTTAAGGAGATTTGAAAAAATAAGTATATGCTATGTGTCCTCTCCAAGGTCCATATACTGAAATCCTGATGATAGGCACAATAGTGACAAGAAGCCGGGCTTCTTTTATAGAGGGATTAGGTGACAAAGGCTCTGTTTTGTGTATGTGTCTGTGCATGTGTTATTGATGTGTCATTTGATAGGAAACACATGAGTGGAAGATAAAGGACAACCTCAGGTGTCAATCCTCGTGCTCCAACTTGTTTTGAGATGGGGGTCTTTGGTTATTCTTTATTATACACACCAAGCCATTTGGCCTGCAAGCTTTGGGGGGATTGTCCTGTCTCTACCTGATATTCCCATAGCACGGGGATAACAGATATGCATGCTAGTGCATCTGGCTTCCACCTGAGTTTTGGGGATCTGAACTTATGTCCTGTGGCTTGCAAAGTAAGCACTTACTTAACTGAGCCATCTCCCCAGCCAAAGATTTGCTCTTATGAATGGACTGACTGCTGCCATGTTTTGTCAGTTACCTGTGAGGTCAGCCCTTCCCTTTTCTTTTCTCTTTCTTCCTCTTCTACCTCCTCCCTCTTCCTTCCTCCTCCTCACCCATCGTGTTGTTTTTTGACAGAATTTCACACACCAGCTCAGGGTACATAATATATTATACAGCCCTGGCTGGTCTCCAGCTCGTGAAGTCTTTCTGCTTCAGACTCCTGAGTGACAGGATCACATCCCTGAGTCATAGTCTCTTCTTGCATCTTCCTTGCCCCCTTACCATCATGTGATATCACAGTGAGATCATTCAATGGCACGACATTGAACTTCTGAGCCTTCGGAGCTATGAGAAATATATTTCTATATAAATTATGCAGTCTGCGTGACTTCATTACAGCAACAGAAAATAGATTGAGGCAAAAAAAAAAAAAAAAGATACTGAAATAAAGAGCCATGGCTATAACAAATACCTAAAATTGTGGGAAACTGCTTGGAATGGGATAGTGGACAGAGGCTGGACAGGCAGGCTTGAAGAATCCTGCATTGCTATGAATGGAGCATTGAGAGAAGACAAAAGGTAAAAGAAACTGGTCTAATCAGACTACAGATATAAACATGGATGGTAAGGACTTTCTAATGAGGGAATTGAGGGAAATGAAGAAAAGGGTATTAGAAACTCAAGTCCACCCTTAAAGTTAACTAACAAAGAACAGATGGAATTGTGTCCATCTTCTAAGTCTTCATAGAAAATGGAATTCAAGAGGAAGGAGTTAGAATAATCCTTAGACAGGAAAGAGCCTTAGATGGCACATGGCTTCTTGTGGTTATTTACAATAAGGCGAGCGACAAGAGAAGTGACTTTAGGGTGGGAATAACAATCAAAAGAGAAGCATAATGGAAGACTTGGAAGACTCTCAGCTTAACCACGTTAAGAATAAAACATTATGTTCAAGTAAGAGAATCAAGTTTGCGGTCAACCATCTACTTGCTGGAGACTGGTGTAAATAGAAAACAGGTCCCTTTCAACAAAACAATAGGGGAATGACCCGAAAGGCATTTTCCAGAAATCTTTGAGGCAAAGTAGGTCAAATTTCTAGAAACGTGTCTGTGGAATAGCACCATTAACAAACCTTACACCACCAGTGGCCTCTGCTCCTGGAGATGCAAACTGAGTGCTTCTTTGTCACCAAACCATGTCTCAAGCAGTCCCAAGCTCAAGAGTGTAGCTTGACCCACCACTCTGGAAGACACTATGGATGCTAAGTTTACAAACATGTAGAATGCAAGTGCTAGGAAGGCCATGCTAACTTTCACCTAGATTTCAAATGACGAACAGTTGCAGGCAGACATCAAAGTGGCAGAGCCATGGCAGAGAGTACTCATTAGGGCAATGTCCAGAGATCCTTAAGAGCAAAGCTAAAACAGAAAATTCCCTGAGGTACCCACCTCTGGTACCCTTGGGAGTCAGGCAGCCTTAGAGACCACAATCTGCAGTCACAACCATGCAACTGAAGTCTAGGAAAGCTGCATAATGAGACGCCAGCCCACAAGAACTGTTGGCAAAGTCTTTGGGAGCCACTTGGGTAGAATAATTGTGCATTGTGAGTACATGAACTTGGGGCAGTTCTGGTCATAAAGTGCTACGTGCCGTTTGAATGCATCCTCCAAAATTCATATTTTGAGTCCCCAGTGGAACAGTGTTGGGACAGGGACCTTTAAGAAGCTCTGCCCTTATGAACTGATTAATTCTGCTGTCACAGTGGGTTTGTTGTTGCAAGAGTGAGTTTATTAAAGCAGGCTTGACTCTCTCTTGATCTTTCATTTATACCATGAAAGGCTTTTGCCAGGTTGCTAGCACCTTAATACTGAATTCAGCCTCCAGAGCTCTGAGAAAAATTTCTTCTTTTTACAAACTGATCCAGGGCACTGCTGTTGCACCACAAGGCAGATTAAGGCAGCTTAAAGTTGCTCATCTCACTATAGCTTCAGGTGCTATAAATTTATTAAAAAAATATTAACATAACAAATAATGATTTCATTGCTTTTATTTTATTGAGACAAAGTTTCATGTATCTTAAGCTGGCTATGAACTTGCTATATAGTAGAGGCTGATCTTGAACTTCTAATCCTCCTTCTACCTCTGGAGTGCTTGGATCACAGATATGAGGTGCCCTACTCAGTTTATGCAGTACCTAGATCGAACCTCCTGCATGATAGTCAAGCACTCTAGCAACTGAACTATGTTCCAGCCCTGATTTTATTACTTTTGAATAAATAAACATTTTTAATTGACCAGTCATAATTTATAATGCAACTATCACAAACAAAAGGTCTTAAGAAACTTGAGTACTCTTAAAAGGATCTCAGCTTAAAAGAATATAACCCCAAGAAAGCCCTTTACAACTGTTAGTGTGAAGTGCTCTATCTCTAGTATTAGGTATTATCTTCTAGTAGCTGGAATCACATCCCAACCTTACCACTCATTAACTGTCAAGACTTTTTTGTGTCCACAGAACTGTTTCGAGACTAAAGGACTTCATCTATATAAATCACATGTAGCATCTTACTAAGTTTTAACCTTGTTGCTGAATTTTTCACATTACATACATGTAAGGATGCCCAGGAATCACACCACCAAGTTTCAAGATGAAGGAGGAAACATTTATAAAGTTGTCCCAATTTCACGTGCTAAAGGCAGGAAATATGAGAGACATCTCGGAATAAGTCATTCCAATCTCAAATGTCAAGTTTCCACTCACTTGGTTTACGGTCAAGTTAGTATTTTCATTCTCATGCAGTACTCAATAGGAAATACCGCCAGGAGCTCCAAAGTCCTTCCCTTAGAATCTTACCTTCCACCTTTGCAGATACTGTGTTTGGAAAAGGGAAACTGGAACCATCTGACTTATCTGAGATACATGACTCTCAGTGTAATGGTATTGAGAATGGAATGCCAGGTGTGGTGTTTAATAAAAAACGTAAGTGGTATAATAATGAGTAATTTAGAACTTTAAATGTTAAAAAATATTTTGGGAAACAGGTGTTTTGCCTGAATGTTTGCATGCACCACATGGATGCAGTGCCCTGCTGAGGCAAAAGGGCACGGTCTCCCCTAAGACTGGAAGCATAGATGGCTGTGAGCCAGCATGAGGGTGCTGGAAATTGAACATGGGTCTTATGGAAGAGCAACCAGTGCTCTTAACCACTAAGCTCTCTCTCCAAACATAATAAAAATTATAGATTTAAGAAACACAATTTGTGTGATTTCAGTACAGTTTTAATTACCCAAATATAGGTTTATTAAATATAGAGATATGCTAATTGTATACTCTTCAGTCCCTCTAAATAAAATTACTGTGTTTACTCAGAAAATAATGCTAAAACAAATTGGGCTATAGAGATGGCTCAACAGTTAAGAACTGTTGCTTTTGTAGAGGACCCAGGTTTGGTTCCCAGTACCTATATGGTGGCTCACAACTATCTGTAACTCCAGTGTTAGCTGACCTGACATCCTCTTCTGACTTCTACGGACAATAGGCACGCATAATACAGAATACAAATAGTCAGGCAAAACACATTCTCTCTCTCTCTCTCTCTCTCTCTCTCTCTCTCTCTCTCTCTCTCTCTCTCACACACACACACACACACACACACACACACATCAAAACCAAAAATACAAACACACCTTACTTCTTGTGAACAGCTTTCAGAATAGTGGTTAGCAAACACATGAGCTTTAGGAGAAATGTTTCTTCCTGATGTTAGATACTAACATGCTCCATGAAGATGTTACATTGTACCATCCAGAGTACACAGATTTTTATGTTACCAAAACTCGAAACTAAAGGATGAAATGGTGGGTATTGGCTTAAATTAGTTCCAATGTCTGACCATAATCTAAAGTTCTATAATTCCAAGGGACTCTCATTCCTCAGCATAGCATAGTGACTGAGAGCAGTGTGTGTGGCTTTGGGTTGTCACACCTAAGGTTCCTCTCCTCTAACTGAGGTGCTACCTGCTTAAGGGACATGAAGATGAGCTGAAATAGTATGTGTAAATCTCAGACCTTAGATGTATATTGGTAAACTCCAACACAAAGTGGAAGACAAAGAATTTATGAACAATGCATTCTAGTTACTAGTGTGTAAACTTAGTAATGTAAATCTTAGGAATTAACTGTGCTGTAACATCAATTCCATTGTTCAATTTGAGAAAGGCTCACAGGCAGTTTTTACTTGACTCTATCTTAAGATTATGCTTGGAAACTGGTAGGAACTGTTGTTACGGAAAGTTATATGTGAATGCCATGTAAGATATTAAGATGCTGGTAGTTGGTGCTGTCAGTTAGCTAGGATTTTATCTGGCACTATCACAAGTCCCATGTGGCCTGGGACTCCATGCCATATGACCTCCTCAGGATAATCAGATTTCTTGCAGCCAAGAGCACAAGAAAGAAAAGTAAAAGCCAAACTGCCATTAATGTCTCCCATTGGAACTGGCAGCCTCACTTCTATACTTTACTGTGAGAGTAAGGAAGTCCAGCCATCATCAAAGGAAAGGCAGACCTAGGAGTCAAAGAAGGAACAAGCAGATGTGTAGCTGCCATGCAATTTATAAAAATATTTTGTCTGTACTGTCCCAAAACAAAGAAGATAAATGAGATTTTAAGAACACTGCCCTGAGTTTCTAACTGCTGAGGTTTTCTCAGTAGTTTAGGCTTCATCCTCAGATATTCATAAATGGCCCACCCTGGGCATTCACACAGGCAGTGTAATCCTACTACACATTACCTAGCCACACAGGCTTCCCTCTGCCTGGGCATTCACACAGGCAGTGTAATCCTACTACACATTACCTAGCCACACAGGCTTCCCTCTGCCTGGGCATTCACACAGGCAGTGTAATCCTACTACACATTACCTAGCCACACAGGCTTTCCTCTGCCTGGTGGGAAAATCAATTACTCCATGTGCTGGCTACTTTTATGTCCCCTTGACACAAGGTGGAGTCATTTTAGTTAGAAGAGGGAGGGTCAAAGAAGAAAATGTTCCTACTAAATTGGCCTGTAGCATTTTATGATTGATGAGGGAGTACCCACGTCACGGTAGGCAGTGCCACCAATGGGCTGGTGGTCACAGGTTCAATAAGCAGGCTGAACAAGCCTTAAAGAGCAAGCCAGGAAGCGGCACTCCTCCATGGCCTCTATACCAGTTCCTGCCTTGAATCCCTGCCCTGACTTCCCTGGATGATGGTTTACAAACTAAAATAAAATATACCCTTCCTCCCAGCCCTATATTTTTATACATACATACATACATACATACATACATACATACATACATACATACATACAGTGTATGCGTCTCTGAGGAAATCCCCAAAATTATAAGTTCTACTTATTTCCTAGTCGAACTCACCTCAGCTTGAGAATAGTCACATGGGAAGAAACGATTATTGTCAACTATATCTTAAAACAAATTTGAATTATGTACACCTTTTGTTAGCATCACTTGGGGACTCTTAGAGTGTTAGAAACTAATAGAAACTCCACAACAGTAGGGCTTCACTTCCTCTGATCAACCCCACCAAAGCAGCTGGCTTAATAGCTTTATTCCTGGTCGCTTGGAAACCTCGTTCTATTCATGCCGTTGCTCTGCCACCCCTCACGCATTATCCTTCATCTGGATGGATGACTACACATTTTGTTTCCAGCTTATGGGGGAAAAAAGCAGAACCAGAGCGGTTTATCTCAGGGTTAATCTGTAACTAACTATGCCACCCTTCTCGGTGCATACCATCAGCCCACACTCGGTTACACCATTACAACTTGCTGTTGGGGAATCTGGGTTAACAGACCCTAGCTGGAACCAAGTTTGCAGCAGTATTAGGAAGCCTGAGCAAAAAAATCATCTCAGGCTTCTATCTTTAGTCTCCTTTAAAATGTTACTGAACTTCTATTTCTTCCTCTATGAAACAATACTACTATATTTTACAATGAAAAAATGATAAAAATTTGCCTCTGTTCAGTAAAACATGAATTTGTGGAACACAAAACAGAAAGAATGCATCAAGTGTCTATTCTGGAGATGAGCAGTGAAAACCAGGCCACCAGGTACCTCTGCTACATGCAAGGAGAGGAACAAGTTTATGCTGTCTTGAGGTCTTGAGTTGTGATCCAGTCTTGATGTATCCAGCTAAAGTCACACAAGCCAACCTGGTAGAGCTATACCTGGTCCTGGTATTACTCCCAGGAGGAAAGCCTTCACACAAGTCAAAATGGCCTATAAATTAATAATAATAATAATAATATAGTAATATTTTATGTGGACAGAAGTGAAAAACTAGGTTGTACTCAAAATCAGAAAAAGTCTCTCCTGCTGGATGGGAAAGATAGCTAATAAAACAAACAAGGGTAGCATTGGTATTTGAGGGGTTAGTAAATACCAACACAACTGCCTTATACTCAGTTACATATCACAGCTTGCTGTGGTAAGAAGCAGAAGAGAAAGGAAGAAGGAAAGAAGAGTAAAATATGACAGGGTGTGCATATAAAACCAAGTACGAGCTGGAGGCTCAAGCTGCAGGCCCTGATACAGTACTGATGGGTTAGAGACAACCCAGTTATCAGCTCAGCTGATAAACACACCATGGAAGAACATCAGGTAGCCGTCTAATGTAATGTGCTAGATGCCTGATAGTTGCTGAATGAAAAGAAACCTAGAAGAGATCTAACACAATTAGAACACATATTTAATACAATGTAAATTGAAAACATCACCTGAAACACACTATAAAGAAAGGTATAGATTTAGATATGTGTCAGAGATGTCAGGAGACCGAGTATTTCTGTGGGATGTAGAAAAGATGAAGGAACAGAATTCAAACCAAGGAACCCCTTCTTCTTTTAAACAATAGTGAATTTGTATCCTGAGTGACACAGGGTTCAATTCTACATCAGGACCTGTAGCTTATACCCTAAGTGTCATAATAAAAGATTGGCAAAAAGTCATTGAGCACAGGGTCCAGACAACCTCAGCCTATGGGATCCTTAGTCACTGTATCACAGGAATGTCCTAGCTTTGACCTTGATATGACACTTTTTATACTGAAAGATTCTTTATTCACAAACCTACTGCTGGGAAGTATATATTAGTATGGAATGGGTCCCCTGTTTCATTGAGCCCTCACAAGCTGTGAGATAAAAGGACTAAAAGAACCATCCCCCCCAAAATGCAAAGACTGTATCACTTTCTCAAAGTCCCAAAGGTAGTTCTATGAATGAGCTTAGCTTCCCTGCCAGTGTATTATTAGTGCCTTCTCCTAAGCGACCTAAATTAAGAATCTCTTCAGAGATTTAACTGTGAGGCAGTCCTAAAAACTACATAAAAGTTGGCAGTCATTCTTCGTTCTTATTTGGAAATAAAAAATCTGCATAGCAAGCCCTTAACATGTTCTGTTCTTTCCTTTTCTGCATTTTATCAAGACACGCAGAGACACGGACAACTTCCTAAGCCACATACATTCACAGGTGACATTTAGTTTTGCTCCTATGTAATCCTTAAAGCCCCTGACTAAGGTCCCTTGGACAAGAAGTAATGAGTTATTCCAAATTTTAAACTAACTTTGGAGGAGACAAATCACTTTCGTTTCCCACCTTATGCTGACAGCCAGAAAGCATCTGAAAGCTGAGGCAGTAAAGCAGCTGTCAGGAGGTCATGCAGCTCCTGGAGCCCCACAAGCACATCACCACTTTAAGTTTTAAACCTGCTCAAATAGGACATTGAAGACAACTGTGATTTTGACTTTATTAGATCAGAACAAATGAAGCAGCAGCAAAAGGACCATTCGGCAGTCTATCTGGCTTCACTGTGCTCAGACAAGGAGGGAAGGCAGCGGGAGACGCATCTGTTTCAGTCTCTCAGAATCTCACTTGGGCCCTGAAGTGCATCTGCTTGGTGGCATTGTTCTTCATTCCTATCTTCAGCATCCATTTTGATTTCATCCTCTGTACATATTGCATGTCCCGTTCACGCACGAGAGCTGCTCCTGTGGTTGGGAGGACAGTAAGCAATGAGGCACAGGTCTCTAATTTACTATCAGAAGAGTCAAATTTTTGTTGAGAATTCCCAACATTGGCTTAGGGTAAGTGGGTTCTGATATCTAAAGATAGAATCTAATGGGATTCCAAGCAATGGGGCTCAGAGATCTGCATGCATCTATGAACTGTGCATATGAAAACCCTGTAACAAACAGTGATGTTTGCTATGTTTTTAGGCATTAGGCTTGCTGGGACATCAGAAAGGAGGAAGTTATCTTCACCACCTCCACTTGTACTTTATTTCCCAGAAGAGCAGAGAAGACAGTTTTGCACAGCACACTATGAGAGTTAAGTAAAGGCACATTGTGGTTTCAAAGCTTAATAACTTCAGCTGTCAGCTTTATTCATTGCAATCCACTTCTATTGGGGAAAACTGCCAAAGGGGGCTACCTGTAGTAAGTGCACTATATCAACATGCATTGTGACAGACAAGCCTCTCAACTCTGAGGTGGGTCCTGTTAGTCATTTCCCTTGCATAAATGAGCAAGCAGAAGTTAATCATGCTCATGACGTAAGAGTTTATAATGTGTAACTATACATGGCATGTTAGGCTCCACAGCTCTACTAGATACTATTTAATTTCTGTGTTATCTCCAGGTAATTTCAGCATGTAATTTATATGATTTTTTATAGATATTACCTTCTGGAAAGGTTCATAATGCATACTAAGTTACTAGGCTAGGAATATTAATTTTTTTAAGTCATAGAGTCTTGGACTTAAGTGTTCTAAGTATCCTGAGATAATGGGGGTCCCAGAAGTAAGAAGTCAAGCTTCCTCTGGAAAGGAGTCAGACGGACAACACAAATTATAACCTGTTCCCCAAGCGCCCACGAAAGCCATGCATATAAGAATGATGTACCTGTGCTGCCTGACCATCCCAGGGCTCGGTATTGCTGAAGAACCCTGCCCACGGCCTTTTGATTTCTAGCGACTGTCACAGCTCTTGGCAAGCCAAATCGTTGTTTGTAGTATCTCATCAAGGAACGATGACCCACTCTGGCACCTGTTATGAGAAGAACAATATTTAAACACTGGTCTTTCAAGTCAGAGTTATAAGCTAAAGGCTTCCCAAAAGATCTTGAATGGCACCAAGCCTTAGGAATCCTAGTAGGAAAACAAATATAACCAGGACAGTGTTTATACACTACAGGAAAAACAGACCAGTATTAAGAAAATATACAAAGGCTAAAAAGCCCCAAGAGAAAGAAGATGAAGCAGGGAATAACTTTGACATTAGATCTACAAGCCATAATGGGAAAACTGAACCAGAACAAAAATGAAACTATCTTTTCTCTGGTTCAGTTTTCTCTTCCAGATGTCTTCCAACAGGAGTGAATTTTACCACATAGGGAAATCTGTCACCTACTGTAGATGTCTTTATTGTTACAAATGGAGTAATACTGGCATCTAGTGGCTGAAGAACAGAGATGCTACTGCACATATTAAAATGCACAGGTAGATTAACAACATCAAAGTATTATTTAGCCACATTGACAAAGCTGATACACTCCTTCCTAAATGATGAAAACCACCTGATACTTCAAAAAGATTAAGCTAAATTCTCTTTAAACCTGTGGTTATTTGCAGAAATCAAGTGAAACAATAAAACTTTGAGAAATGAATTCTTAACTTTAATTTCTAATATATGTCCATGTCATTACAAATATGGTTGTATGCACCAATGCACAGCTTACCATTAATAGTGCAATACATTAAGCAAAAAGGAAAGAGGGCCAGAGAGCTGGGTAAGCAGGAATAGGCGCACGCTGTGCTGATGTGGCAATCTGAGTTCCATCCCCAGAAACCACATTAAGGTGCACAGAGAATCAAGCCCACAGAGTTACCGCTAGCATTCCCAAATGCACTATGGCATATGTACACAAATACCTCCCATCCACTCACAACCATAGTAAATACAATTTTAAAACAAAGAAAAGAGAACATACATTTCAAATTATGAAAATTAAGGGACAATGTAAAGTCTACAACTTCTATAATTATACTAATAAAACCCATAAGTAAAGTTTTTTACTAGAGGAACAATTTGAGGTTCCTATAAGGATAGGTCTATCTGTTAGAAGTCTGAAATCCTGTCCACTAGTCTGTAAATTTTAATGGAACACAGCCCCAGTCACCCACATCTCTACTGGCTTTTGAGCTACAAAGCAGATCTGAACAATTACTAGAGACAGAATGGTACACAAAATCATTGCTTTCTGGCCATTTATAGAGAAGTAACCAAATCATATGGCTTGACTTCTGAGCAGGGAAACTAATAAATATGGTAAGCCCTGGGATGGCTAACTCTAGGCTCCACCAGAGAAATAGTTTTCAAAAGGTAATTATCCCATACTATCCTAAGAGATTGGTCCCTAGGCCAGTGGCATCAACATCACCTGTGGGTTTATTAATAAAAGCAGGCTATGTTTTTTAGATAAATATTAATTAGGATATAAGCAATCAAATACCTTTCCAAATAGAAACACATAGGATATTTAACATATACACAAGGCATGAAAGTCATTCCCACTAAAAATAAGTAAGTAAGTATGGGTAAACCCTGGGTATAGTTCCCAGAGTGGTTTCCAAGTTAGGTAAATAAAACCACTGACAAATAAGCAAATACAAATACTTTATCACATAAGCTGTAGAAGGCTGTATTTGCTTTTAACATCTATGTCTGTAACTGACATTTTTACATGAGTGTCAAGTTATTTATGAGTTCCTGTATGCTTGGAAATTATTTCCTTGACACCCAAATGTGATGTTTTGTGATCAGATTCAGGTCATGACAAAAAGAACTTCCAATTTAATCTTGTGGTCTTTGGATACCAGTAGGGATGGGTAAAAGGTACCTCTCTAAAACCAGCTATTTGATGTGTTGGGCATTTTTATGGCAAGACCTTGGTTTGTACCTGTGCCTCAACTCAGGGAAACATGATCTCTGAACATCCAAGTGAGATAAATCTAATAGGGAAAGGCACATATCTAAGTGAGGGTCCTATTAGTAAACCTCAAGATTTACGGGGATTTCCAAATTACAATGTTAGGCCAGGGTGGTCCAGATCTGCAAGGATGGTTATCCCTAAATGAGGAAATGATGAAGTTAGTAATTAGTAAACAGTATGTATATTTGTAGGCACCATTTGGAAGAGTATCTTACAGCTTCTGAGAGCTGACAGAAGAGAAGTGAGCTATTCTTGCTGTCAGTTAACAATGAGAACCTGGCATTATCACCATATATGGCACTAGAGCATCTAAACCTGAAGGCCTTGGGAAGAACAGATTAGATTAAGAAAGCTGTGACTGCCCAGTAACAAGTTATGTCTGACTTAGGTTGCCTGTCCATCTGCCTGTCATCATGTAACTGCTGATGAGACGGTTCATTCCTGTGGGACACCTAATGCAACTGATAGCCAATCCTAGCGTATCTCCAAACCTAATTGTCTAACATTAACTGTGTATTTCTCATGGATACAACAGCAGTTTTATCTGGCCAGGTGGCAGATAAATCAATGTGTATTTCACACCAATTTCCACCATATGAACTGAAGCATGCAGGAAGTGCAAAGGAACTGACCCAAGCCACAGTCTTCCAAAGAAGCCCTCCGAGCGCCCTCTACTGGTTACTTTCTTCATTGTTTCTGGAACCATAGAGCTATTTGAGTATGGCACAATCTGAGTATTAATCCACACTGGAACAATCTGAGTATTTATCTACACTTAAGGTACCACAACTGATGCTTTTGAAACCAGTTTAGAGCAAACTCTTAGATGTATGATTCTTCCAAAATTGGTTTTACACTAACATCTATGTTAATGCTGGCACACAAAGATTTCAGAGGTCTTTTACTCAAAAAACTATTAGTGGATCCACTCGCTGCAACTACATTTTTATACAAGGTTTGCTCAGAGATTTCTACATCCTGAGTTGTGACAAATGTGTAATGATGCCCAAGAGAAGATCAAGTACGGCTCTTACTTCCTGCCCACTTCCTCTGCTCACTTTTCCTTTATTACTACAGACCAAAGACTCAAGTGAGTTTGCCTTCCCTTTGAAAGTCACCGCCACCATAGCGGTCAACAAATATCTATCCAGTTTTTATGTATCTGAATGCCAGTACTATGATGAATGAGACAGGGCAGTCTGCTCTCAACTGTAATAGGAGCTTGGAGAGGAGAAGCAACTTCTACTGTTCTATAGCACTGTATGTATATAATGATGATGGAGGACAACTATTTTAAAAGTGCCAACAGGGAGAAGTTTAGTGTTACCAACATAAAGAATAATACAGCAATGATAAGTATACTAGTCATCTTGGCAGAATCATTATATATTATATGCATGTACTTAAATGCCACACTGTATCTTATAAATAGGTAAAATTAATATGCTTTTACTTAAAATACTTACATTTTTTTAAAGGAAATGAGGGAAGACAGACAAGCAAGACAATGATTACAAGAGTATAGTGAATCACCAGACCGATGAACAAGTATTCTAAGAGCACAGAAGATATTCATGAATCTTCTCCCAAGGCTTCTGTGGTGGTATACCAGAAGCAGCACTCATACAGAGACTCGGGAGACAGTGCGTGGCAACAGGCACCAGAAGAAGCTCTCATATACCTTGAAGGTAATGGCTCCCAGTGTGGAACCACACGGGGTAAAGAAAATATATGCATGCTTTAGAAAGAAAGGGCTGGTTGTCATAAAGGAACCAGACAGATGATGCCCAGATGGAAAACTGTGACACAGACAAAATGGCCACACAGACAAATGCTTAAGAAGAAAAGCACTCAAAAGACAATCAGGAAAAAAAAAAAAGACAGTCAGGGATTGCTTAATTATCTGAACGGGGGAAGACATTTCCTAAAGAAATGCCCATTTGGGGCTTTTATTAACTTTAGAACACTCAATGACCCTAAGAAATGTGTTTTCTACATAATTAAGTATTCCTTACCAATTTTTAAAAATGTAAACCCTCAAATAGGATCATGTCTGTCAGTAATGTCTTTATAATATACTACAGTGAAATGAAGATTACAGTGTTCTACATGTCAGACACTGCTTTGTTAAGAATCACCTTATTCAGCTTACTGAAGATTAGTTTATCTTATTCTCTAGGTAAGAGCTAGGAGTTAGTAAAATGAGGATTGATTTGTCTTACAAGATCAATTAAACATCTGCACAGCCCTTAATACTTGTAAGAATACTGGTTCCAGAATTCACTCTCAGAAAAAGACATACACATACACAGAAGGGAGAAAGAGGGAGACATAGAGAGAGATGGATCTATTAGTTTACATTTTAAAAAAAATTTAAACTAAAAAAAGATTAAATAAATACCTAGTCAAAATACTGTAAATCTGAAAAGAAACAAGGAAAAACAATAACCCAATTTTAATGAAACAGCCAACCGAGAGCTAAGTAACTACTTTTAAAGTTTACAAGTACTTGAGGAAACACACACACACACACAAGGTTCATGTTCTTTTTCCCCCAGCACAGCAGGTAACTGATGAAGACATGCTTCTTGGACAAACACACTTACCAGAAGGAAGTATCAGCTCCATGGTTTCATCATCACATTCCAAGATCTTGTCTGCGGACAAGGCCGCAAGCTCAGCAGGATCCTGCCCCTCCTTGTAGTCTGGGTAGCTACTCCTGTAACAGTGAAATAACACTAATAAGTAGACTTAACTAAATGGGAGACCTGCAATGGCAAATGTGGTCAAGCTACCAACTGCTATCCACGGAATGCCCACTACAAGAACTGAGGGATAAAAATTACTGTCAGAATTTTTCTGCAACAAATGTGACCAAATAACCCTTAAAAGGACATTTTTCATATCTCTAGAAAGATTACCAAACTGGGGCAGTGCATGCCTTTAATCAAGCACTTGGGAGGCAGAGGCAGAGAGGGGCAGAGGCAGGTGGATTTGTGAGCTGGAGGCCAGCCTAGTCTACAAAGTGAGTTCCAGGACAGCCAGGGCTGCACAGAGAAACATGCAGAAGATATGAATACAGTGCTGGACACATAGTTATACCTCAATTACAATATAAGTCAAGTTCGAGAAGACTGCAGCCCAACAGAATTGAGATGATAAAAGAACAAATTTCTTTGTGCCTCCCATGTTAACTCTAGATATAAAATCATTCAAGAACTGAATTTTTAAAATTGCAGATAGTGTGACTAAAGCACTGAATTTCTAATGTGCATCTTTTATTTGAGCAGCCACAGGATATGCCTAGTAATTATCACACTGGACAGTATAGTTCTAAAAGAAATTATTTCTAAATATACCCAAAATTTGCTATTTAAATAGACAGAGGAGTAACTATAGACAGTGATGGGGAGATGCTCAGTGGGTAAAGTACCTGCTGTGCAAGCAGACCTAAGGTCGCCTGCCTTCTAGCATGCACATGAAAACCAAGCCCAGCCCTACCTGCCTAGAACCACACCAGGGGAGTTAAGACAAGAGTGTCTAAGGAGCTTGCCAGCCAGCCAGGCTGGCTGAACTGGTGAGCTGCAGGTCCCAGTGAGACCTTGTTGCAAAAAATAAAGTGCGATATGACCAAGGAAGACATCTAATACCAAGTCCAGGTCTCCACATGGCATGTGCATATGTGCATACATAACAAATGCAGCACACACATACACACAAATAATAAATTTTAACTTAAAAAAGTAGTTGGACAAATAAACATTGAAATATTAACAGCTAAACAACCAACAGGGAATAGATAAAAGACTAAATCAGAAACAAAAATACCTCTGAGCAGGTAATTAAGATGTAAAAGGGTTCACAATTACATTACTAATAAAATACAAAGTAAAACCACTATATATTCAGCCATACGGCTAAAAAGAAACACTTGGCCCCACTAACAATGGAACTATAGAGAGAACACACAAGAGGAGGGAATGTGCCCACACTCATACACATCTGTGTCTGTGGATCTCCTATGGGCCAGCTACTAGAATTTACATCGTGGGTAAAATAAACACATTTACAGATATTAGCAGGATGGTAGAGCAGCATTTATTTTTATCAGCTCAAAACTAGAACCCACTCAAATATAAACCACTACAGTAGATAAGAACTAGAGAACATTCAATCTAGTAACCTAAAAAGAAAAATCTCTAACTATATAAAACAAAATGGGTCTGGAGAGAAGTCTCAGAGGATAAGAATATTGGTTCTTGCAGAGGACCCAGGATCAGTTCCCAACACCCACATGATGGCTCACAACTATCCCTAACTTTAGTTCCTGGGATTCTGAGTCCCTCTTCCAACCTCTGCGAGCACTGGCACAGAAGATACACATACAAACATTCAGGTAAAACACTCAATTTTTAAAAACAAACCAAAAACAGAATGGATGAGTTTCCAAAAGTACAGTTGAACAAAGGGTGCCAGACCCAAAGGGTACACTCTTTGCTACTTGATTTTATGTAAAGTTCAAAGACATGTAATCGAACCTTCATTCAATAAAGTTTAAATACACACAAGACCTACCTATGTAGGTATGTAATGCTAATTCCTGGAAATACACTCAAGGAAAATTTCAAGTCCAAAAAGAGAGTTATCTTGGAAGGGTGAAATTATAATTTGTTCATTTCTCTAGACCAGTAAATTCACAAAGTACTTATTGAGCACAGTTCCTGGCAGGTAGTAAGCACTTAATTAATGAAGGCCTTGTAAATATTTTCTATTTTCCAAGGTTTCTTATTAAACATTATTAAGTTTTGCTTTGTAAAGCAAATAAGTCATTTAATGTTAATTTTTATATATGCTCATACCATTCATCATTTTTGAAGCCTAAAGAATACATCAAGTCCAAAAAAAGCACTCAGACAAAGGAAAATACTATTCTTTTTTGAAGTTTTGCCAGTGGTAGTACTAGGAAACAAAGTCAGGACCTTAAATAAACTACACAAGTACTTTCCTACTGAGCTATCCCTGGCCAGGGAACTATCCATTTACATCAGTAATCAATTTTAATTGATAGCAATAGACTGAGCAACATACTCAGTAAACAGTAACAGTGCAATAAAAGGAGCTGTATGCCATCAAGCAGGCAAACAAAAGCAACAGTGTATGTTGCGGGAAATGGCAATAAGGGCTACGAGGACAATAAGGGACAAAAATCACTAGGTAGGCATTGCTGTTTTATGAAAGACAGTCATGTCATGTTGGCATGGTGAAATTTCATTCAGGAAATAAAGACTCAAGTCTTTGGACTCTCTGAGCTAAAGCTAAAAAAAGCTCTCAAATTTACGAACTTGCTATCTGTTAGAAAAATATTCAGGAATCTAAACAGCAGAATCATGGCTACAGTCAGAACACCTGGGACATCATAGGCCATCAAACTTTGGCTTTTACTTTAAGAAGGGAGGCCCTTGAAATATTCTGAGCAGCATTAATATGACTTAATGTTCTAAAAAGATCTCTCAAGACTATCACAGAGGGAGTGAGGATGAAAAGTAAGATCAAGCAGGCAATAAGATTCAATGACAGAAGATGGTGACCTAGTCCTGGACACTGGAGGAAGGGAAAAGAAGTCACATACTAAAGGGCATGTCAAGGCAGATGAAACAGATTTAAGAATTAATGCAAGCATAATATAAAATACCAAGGAAGACTGCAAAATTATTGGCTTACATTACTGGGAAGGACAGAATTACCATTTATCTAAGATGAAGAGGTTAGGTTGAATAACAGAATGCAATTCAAATGTTAAAGAGAGCTTTTAAGTTTGATGTTGAGATGGCTGCATCAGAGGTATAAATTGGTAGTCAAAGCCTATAGGAGGTACTGAAATTTACAAGATAGAGTAGGAACTTAAATATGTAAGAAGCAGATGTAGATAAAGAAATCAGAAAAGAAAGTCTATACTCAATATTTCAAGCCAGTTACTAAGGTTATAGTCTCTTGACTTCTCTCTGCTGTTTGCTTAGCCTACTCCCAATTAGACACTCAGTCTGAAGGTCAAATACACTGCTGTCTGGCAGGGAACTAGAAAGGGATAAATATCTTCTTGCTTGGGGAGGATACTTTCTATCTCCAGCAGAGACTCAAATCTGTCTTCTATACTGTACTCCTCTCACCTCCTAATTATGCAATTTGACCACCACCCTCAATTGCAAACTACAAAATCAGGAAGAGAAGGGAACAGCAAGTTCTAAATTTTCTGACCACCTAGATCACATGGGTTGTGGCTGCTTGGCATGGTACTTACACATACTTGTACATACCTATGCTATTTCACATACATTTTGACAAAAAAAAAAAAAAAACAAAAAAACTACTTATTCATGAACACCTAACCTACTTGTTACGTATGTATGAACTGCTCAAGATTCCCATTCGAGCTTAATTATCTATGAAATAATCTCACTACCAAATGCCAAAGACTTGGTATAGACTACCAAGCAGTTCAATTTCTTTAGTAGATGGTCTGTGATTCAAAGTCTCCCAGGGAACCCAGAATGTGAAACCTAACTTTTGAATTTCTATTCATAAAGTAATTAGCAAAATTAAATTTCTGACTATTTAATCACAAAGAACAAAAGTAAATCATTCACACTCACTTTGGGCTAGAGATCCTCACTTTTCTAAATGTGTTCAAGTTATAGCTTAGGTACATGTAATATGTACCTAAGCTTATAGCTTAGGTACATGTAATATGGGTGAAGAATATACTGGCAAAGCTGAGGTGCTATCTCAACTCACTGTATGGGGAGCCCAACTCAATTTCAGAAGAGGGGGGCAGATATCATTTATTATCCACTATTGTATAAATATAACCTCAAGTCACCCCACAAACTCATCTTACCTAAAATCATAGAAGTCTGCAAATTCCAAGGCAGCATCACCATCTGTGAAGAGCTTACAGTGGCTTTTGTCATTCATGTGTGCCTGGACAGCTTCTGTGGAATAGAAGGACTTCCCTTTCTCATTGCACCACAAGCAAATTTTGCCAACACCAACTTTCTCTCCTGGTCATGTGGAAAAAATATGAAACAAATCTTTAGAAGTCAGATTAAATCTCACTACTTACTCTCACAAATTGAAAAATATTTCTTCATCAAAAGCAAAATCATTGTACTTACCCAAATATGTAATTAGTCCTTTCAAATCTGAAAGATACTCTATATCAGGAATAAAAAAACTGTGGACTTTAGTCATATGAGCCACATTCTTCACGAGGGAGCTTGAGTGATGGGAGCAAAACAAGCAGTCTGTTATTGGGATTGCCCCCAGGGGTGGGCTCTCCTCAGCCTCTGCATCTTCTGCATCCTGATCCTCCACTCCGGGGTCCTCACATTCCAATCCATCATCAGAATCAATGTCTTCCCAATCTTTAAGGCAAAGTTTTGAAAAACAAATTTATTTTTAAAGATGTTATAAAGTAAGCACAATCAGACATCAAATGCTTCAGGACATATCCCAAGTTCTTCTTGTTCCCTGAAGCCAAGTTCTCTTTCAAGACCTCAATTTTAGCTATTTAATTACCCCCCAAGACAAGTTTAAATGATAAAAACCTCTTTGATCTTTCTTTTCCAGTGGGAAGATCTATAAAATAGTTGCTAACCTTTTTCCTATGCATTACTGCACCTAGCCCAGTACTGGACACCAAGTTAACTGGATTCCTATCTGGTTCAGTAACTGTCTACCATTTGCACTTCACAGGATTACTTTAGTATTTATTTTGGTAAGTGCAGGCTGCTATATGAATGCTTCTGTTTGTATGTCCATACAAGTTCAACTTAATCACCAATGTAACACATGGGACCTCTAGGAACCTCATGAATGAGTTGATATCCTAAGAAAAGGACTTAAATGAACTGGCTAGTCTCCTTTTTTGTCTTTTGCTCCTCCTCCATGAGTACACACCGTAGATCTGCCTTTTCCATCATTAAGCAAGGCCTTAGAAAAAACCCCTCCATAGAGCAGGCACTCACTAAACAGTCAAGGTGCCAGTAGCTTCATTTTTTTTACTTCCCATCTTCCATGACTGAGGCAAAATCGGTTCATGTTGTTTATAAATTACCAGGCTTAAGATACTTGGTTACAGAAGCATAAACCGACCAAGACATGAACACAAACAGTGTCAGTATTAACAGTGCTGTGGGGGTGAATAAAGAACTCACAAAATAAGGAACCTTGGGGTTGGCTGGAGCTCCCTGAAACCCTCACTCAGTTTTAGTCAACTAGGAGAAATGTAAAATCATAAGCCACTCTAACCACACATTCTACAGCAGCATGCCAACAGCATAGCTTCCTGTGCACCAGTGTAACCCTTCCTGATCCAAACTAAAAGAAGCATGTTTCGCCCGTTAAGAAAGAAAGCGCCTCTACTCTTTTATTCTGTTTTCAATCAATGCCCTAGGTCCTGGATCCACCACACAGACGCAGACAGACAAAATGCCCTGTGGAGATGAAGACCAGTGAGGCATTTAAACCACTTTTGCTCTCACTCTAAAATGTCCTATAGAAATCCCCAAATACTGTTCCCTTTCGGGTACAGTAGAAGACCAGTGAGGCATTTAAACCACTTTTGCTCTCACTCTAAAATGTCCTATAGAAATCCCCAAATACTGTTCCCTTTCGGGTCCACACGAAAGTTTGGTGGGTCCGGGAGCAAGCATAAGAATGGAGGCTTACAGCCGGGCAGTGGTGGCGCACGCCTTTAATTCCAGCACTCAGGAGGCAGAAGCAGGCAGATTTCTGAGTTCGAGGCCAGCCTGATCTACAAAGTGAGTTCCAGGACAACCAGGGCTACACAGAGAAACTCTGCCTCGTAAAACCAAAACACACACACAAAGAATGGAGGCCTACAATCCATCTGCCGTAGTTAAAAGACATAATAAACCAGGAACCATCTTTAAATCCAGGCGGGATGCCCTGGACCTGGAACCCTAACTCCCTCAAAGGCTGCGCCGTAAAAGAATAAGAAAGTCAGAGTCCAGCCTGGGAAAGGGTGTCGCAAAGGTAAACAGTGAAGAAGGCTCGGGCTCGGGGCGACATCGCTGAACACGGACCCAGTCCTTCGTCTCCATCGGGCTGTCTCCCGGAGCCTCCCGCTCGCCCCAACCCGGACAGGACCCTTAACCTACCTTCGTCTTCGTCGTCTTCCTCCTCCTCCTCCTCTCCCTCCTCCCACTGCTGCTTCGCCAGCTTCTTCGCCTGCTGTTCGAACCACTGGAACCGGGGCGGCTTCTCCGTCGGGTCTCGCTCCAGGAGGCCCCGTGCGCCCGCGGCCGCCGCCCTCCCGCACTCGTCCGTGGGCACGAAGGGCGCTTTCTTGGGGGACGTGGAGGGCTGGGCCTTGATGGCCTGCTGGATGGCGGCGTTCACAGCGTCCTTGTCCACGCCGTCCACGCCCAGCCCCTTCTCCGCGTTCTTGGCGTTCAGCAGCTCCACGCGCCGGCTCGCCGCCCGCGCCGCCTTCTGCTCCAGCTCGGCGTGCCGCCGGGAGCCGAGGTGGTTCTCGTAGGCGTTGAAGGTGGCGAACTTCTTGCCGCACGCCGCGCAGTAGGTGGCCGCGCCCTTGCTCGCCTCCTCCGCCTCGGCCACCGCGCGCTGCGCCCGCACCCGCTCCTGGAAGCCCTCGGCCGTCACCGGGGCCATGGCGGCCACCTTGCGCCGCAGGTTGTAGCGGTGCCAGTCCGTCTTGTAGTGCGCCCGCTGCAGCTCCGCGTCCCGGAACGCCACGCGGCAGGTGATGCACGTGAGAGCCGACATCGCCAGGCCTGGAAGACAGAGACGAGCCGGCCGAGAACTTTCTAAGACTGACCAGCCGCCTTCTGGTCCCACAAACGCCAAAGCTCCTTCGCCCACAGCTAGGAAAAGCCACACCAGACTTTGGCTTCCCAGTTCTGAGGGAACTTCGACTACTGCAGGAAACGCTTGGCAGCCGGCTTAAGTAGGCCCGTCTGGGTCCTTGGCCACGCCCCGGAAATGACGGAACTTCATGTCGTTCCCGTTGCGGCTGGATCCGCTCTGTCAATCAAAGGTGGGCGTGTTCCTGGAGGATGCCACCGCCTCCTTAGGACTAACGACGTCTAGTGGTTGTGTCGCTTACGGTGACGAAGTCAGAGGGATGGGCGTGTGAGGGAAGGAAGGGCGTGGGTGCCTGGGACGGCTCTGGGACGGCTCTTGAGAGGTGGATCCCATCAAGACTGTCTCCCGCGCCTCTGGAAAGGGAGATCAAACGTGGCCACAGCGTGGGGCTTCCGGAGCCCAAACCATGGAGTCCAGACCCAAGCCCTGGACTTTGCAGCGAAGGGGGCGGTCGGAGCTCTTAAACAGAAAAGGTTCCCTGCTGGGTGCTGAAAGCACAGCCTAGCTACTGTTCCACAAAATATAATCCGAGCCACATAGGAGATTTTAAATCCAAGTAGCCATATAAAAAGTCAAACTAGGTGAAGTGGCTTTTAATGATCGAAATACTCTCTCAGCATCTAAAAGTTAAAAGGATCTATTTGTGATTTTACGCTCCATCGTGGGCACTAAACCTTGGAGACCCTGTGTGTATAACAGAAGCAATTCATATCAGTTCGGTTCTTCGGTTCTTTCTTTCTTTCTTTCTTTCTTTTTCTTTTTCTTTTTTTTTTTCTTGAGACGGTTTCTTTGTACAGCCCTGGCCGTCCTGGAACTCACTTTGTAGACCAGGCTGGCCGCATATTCAGAAATCCACCTGCCTCTGCCTCCCAAGTGCTGGGCTCATATCAGTTCCTAAATACCCCATTTCATTGCTCGATTTGCCTATATAACCTCATATAACATCTGGGGCAGTGTTTCTTAGGAAAATGGGAATCTGAAAAGCTGTGTTTGTGGCTTCATTTGCACTGGCTTCATCTACTGCCTGGCTCAAGTAGATCATCCATGCGGTGCTGAAGCTTCCAATAGAGTTTATTATTCTTACTCCGGTTAGATCGTGTTCCCTTTACTCAAGATCAAGTGACTTTTCTTTGACTCTAAGATTTAAATCAAGCATTCTCCATCCCTACTGCATCCTCTGGGTTTGGGGGTTGTTTTTTGTTTGTTTGTTTTGTTGTTGGTTTTGGGTTGTTGTTGTTTTTTGTTTGTTTGTTTTGTTTTTGTTTTTTTCAAGACAAGGTTTCACTGTGTAGCCCTGGCTGTCCTGAAACTCACTTTGTAGACCAGGCTGGCCTCGACCTTTAGAAATCCGCCTGCCTCTGCCTCCCAAGTGCTGGGATTAAAGGCGTGTGCCACCACTGCCCAGCAGGTTCTCTGTTCTATCCCTGCCCTTAACTCACCCTGATTCAATTATGTCAATTGTTCTAACAGGTTAAGCAAGTACATTTTTGATATTGTGTTAAGAAATCCGTTGCTATGCTATTCTGCCTGAATATCTTTCTGCCAGCTTGCTCCCTTTTGTAGGCCTTTGCCCAAATGCCTTTGGGGGGTAGTGGTGCTAGAGCCTTTTGTCAAAAATAATGCTAATAGCCTTATTTATAATAGCCAGAAGCTGGAAAGAATCCAGATGTCCCTCAACAGAGGAATAGATACAGAAAATGTGGTACATTTACACAATTCTATTTAAAAAATGAATTTATGAAATTCTTGGGCAAATGGATGTATCTGGAGGATATAATCCTTAGTGAGGTAACCCATTCACAAAATAAGTCATCGGATATGTGTTCACTCATAAATGGATGTTAGCCCAGAAACTTGGAATACCCAAGAAGATACGATCTTCAAAACACAAGAAAATCAAGAAGCAAGACCAGCACGTGGATACTTCATTCCTCCTTTGAATAGGAAACAAAATACCCATGAAAGGAGTTACAGAGACAAAGTTTAGAGCTAAGATGAAAGGATGGACCATACAGAGACTAACCCACAGGGGAATCCATCCCATCATCAGTCACTAACCTCAGACACTATTGCATAGGACAGCAAGTGTTTACTGAAGGGACCCTGATATAGCTGTCTCGTACAGAAGTGGATGCTCACAGTCATCTATAAGATGGAGCACGGGGCCCACATTGGAGAAGCTAGAGATAGAACCCCAGGAGCTGAGGGGGTCTGCAACCCTAGAAGAGGAACAACAATATGAACTAACCAGAACGCCCAGAACTCGTGGCTCTAGCTCCATATGTAGCAGAAGATGGTCTAGTCGGCCATCATTGGGAGGAGAGGCCCCTTGGTATTGCAATCTTTATATGCACCAATACAAGGGAACGCCAGGACCAAGAAGTGGGAGTGGGTGGGCAGGGGAACAGGGCGGTGGGAGGGTGGAGGGAACTTTCGGGATAGCATTTGAAATATAAATTAAGAAAATATCTAATAAAAAATTGAAAAAGAATAATGCTAATATTCTTTTTGTGTTGTTTTTGTTATTATTAAATTATTATATCCCAAATGTTGCCCTCTCCTGGTCCCCTTCACATGTTCCCCTTTACTCCTACCTCTTTACTTCAGAGAGGATGACCCCCCTCCTGCATAGCCCCTTCCTAAGTTATCAAGTCTCTAGAGGATTAGGCACATGCTCTATCCCTGAGGCCAAACAATGCAATCCTCTGCTACATACATGCTGCAACACCCCATTTCTTAAGTCCTTACTAGGCATTGCTTTTTATCACCGTTATTTGTTGTGCTATATTGAATCACTAATATTTAGCATCAAAACATTCAGTTTCTGCAAGGCAAGCGTGCCCGAGTTAGGCGGTTCTTATGTACTCTCTCACAGGAGTTTATGGTGAACCTGTGGTGGCGAAGGCTGAAGTAACCTGAAGGGTTAATATTTTACCATGGCTGGAGGAGTCTCATCAGAGAAGACTCGCTTGGCTAATAGTAAGAGATGTTCTTTCCTTGTCAATTGAATCTCCCCATAGTAATATTTGTCTTCATAGGGTGGCAGTTAGCTTCCCTTTTGCCTGTGCAGTTCTGGTGTTGACTAAGTACTTTTACAGTATTCTCTGATGCAGGTCAGCTCATCTAATGTGAAAGGCCTGTTCAGAAGCCCATGAAGAACAGCTGAGTGGGGCCAGGTGGACTTCATGGATTGCTTTGAGAGAGCGGCTACTACTATTTGTTATTTTCTCCCAGGCTTAGCAATGGAAGTCCTGCATCCAGGGAAACCTTATAATTATGGACAAATCAGAAGGCCTAGTCATACATCATGTTAGTCATCTTGAATATAAGTTCCGTGAAAACAGGCTTCCTTTTCATGGCCCCATACCCAACACTAGAATAATACCAGGGCAGAGTCTATTCAGTGTTTCTTAAAACTACGATTTTGTAGTGCAAAGGTAAAAATTTCATTTTTTTCTTTGTTGCAGAAAGTTTTTATTTCGAGATTATACAGAATTTTTGGAATAACAGCATTCTAAACATCTCATTTTGAGAAATATACCTAGTAATCCTCACCGACTGAAGTGAGCAAAATATATATATTTTGAAGCCTCCATGAAAAGAAATTAGCTATATAAAGAAAAGCATTTCTAGATTTTTTTTCCTATTTGATTTTGCATTTCTTGCTATCCTTGATTTCCTCTCTGCTTGCTCCTTTTTATCTTCACAATCCTATTTAGCATCTTCGGCTTCTTGGTACCCTTTACTTTTCCTCTTCAGAACACCATTGTTCCCTCCATTGCTTCTGTAGTGAACTGAAGACAACAAACTGTGGTCAGTTTAGTTTGTCCTCTGCTAGCGGTGTAGCCTTAGTCTATTTACCACTTGTTAATTGTGCTTGCTATTATTTAGATATGGTGTGTCCTTTAAAGGTTCATGGGCCAGAATTTTGTTCCCCAGTGTAACAGTGTTAGGAGGCAGTGGAACACTTAAGAGGTAATTAAATCATAGGAGCTTTACCTTAATGAGTGGATTCATGTTAGCGAGATTAACACAATCAGATTAACAATCTAAACAGTCCCATTTCCCCTAAAGAAATAGAAGCGGTCATTAATCGTCTCCTAACCAAAAAAAAAAAAGCCCAGGACCAGATGGGCTTAGTGCAGAGTTCTATCAGACCTTCAAAGAAGACCTAATTCCAATTCTCCTCAAACTATTCCACAAAATAGAAACAGAAGGTACTCTACCCAATTCACTCTGATACCTAAACCACATAAAGACCCAACAAAGAGAACTTCAGACCAATTTCCCTTATGAATATCGATGCAAAAATATTCAATAAAATTCTCCCTAACAGAATCCAAGAACACATGAAAATGATCATCCATCATGATCAAGTGGGCTTCATCCCAGGGATGCAGGGATGGTTTAATATACGGAAATCCATCAATGTAATCCACTATATATAAACAAACTCAAAGACAAAATACACATGATCATCTCGTTAGATGCTGAGAAAGCATTTGCCAAAATCCAACATTCAAGATAAAAGTTTTGGAAAGATCAAGAATTCAAGGCCCTTACCTAAACATGATAAAAGCAATCTACAGCAAACCAGTTGCCAACATCAAACTAAATGGAGAGAAACTGGAAGCAATCCCACTAAAATCAGGGACTAGACAAGGTTGCCCACTTTCTCCCTACCTATTTAATATAGTACTTGAAGTCCTAGCCAGAGTAATTCAACAACAAAAGGAGATCAAGGGGATACAAATTGGAAAGGAAGAAGTCAAAATATCACTATTTGCAGATGATATGATAGTATATATAAGTAACCCTAAAAATTCTACCAGGGAACTCCTAAACCTGATAAACAGCTTCACTGCAGTAGCTGGATATAAAATTAAATCAGTGGCCTTTCTTTACACAAAAGATAAACAGGTGGAGAAAGAAATTAAGAAAACAACACCCTTCACAATAGTCACAAATAATATAAAATACCTTGGTGTGACTCTAAGGAAGTGAAAGATCTGTATGATAAGAACTTCAAAGCCGGGTGTGGTGGTGCACGCCTTTAATTCCAGCACTTGGGAGGCAGAAGCTGGCGGATTTCTGAGTTCGAGACCAGCCTGGTCTACAAAGTGAGTTCCAGGACATCCAGGGCTATACAGAGAAACCCTGTCTCGAAAAACTTAAAAAATAAAAATAAAAATAGAAAGGGCAGCTTTCAAATTCATCTGGAATAACAAAAAACCTAGAATAGCAAAAACTATTCTCAACAATAAAAGAAACTCTGTGGGAATCACCATGCCTGACCTCAAGCTGTACTACATATAAAAACTGCAGGGTACTGGTACAGAGACAGACAGGTAGATCAATGGAATAGAATTGAAGAACCAGAAATGAACCCACATACCTATGGTCACTTGATCTTTGACAAAGGAGCTAAAACCATCCAGTGGGGGGAAAAAAGATAGCATTTAAAACAAATGGTGCTGGCACACCTGGCACTTATCATGTAGAAGAATGCAAATTGATCCATTCTTATCTCCTTGTACAAAGCTCAAGTCTAAGTGTACCAAAGAACTCCACATAAAACCAGAGACACTAAAACTTACAGAGGAGAAAGTGGGGAAAAGCCTCGAAGGTATGGGCACAGGGGAAAAAATTCCTGAACAGAACAGCAATGGCTTGTGCTTTAAGATCGAGAATCGACAGATGGTACCTCATAAAATTGCAACGCTTCTGTAAGGCAAAAGATACTGTCAATAAGACAAAAAGGCCACCAACAAATTGGGAAAGGATCGTTACCAATCCTAAATCCGATAGGGGACTAATATGCAATACAAAGAACTCAAGAAGCTGGACACCAGAAAATCAAATAACCCTATTAAAAAATGGGGTACAGAGCTAAACAACGAATTCTCAACTGAGGAATACCAAATGGCTCAGAAGCACCTGAAAAAATGTTCAGCATCCTTAATCATTAGGGAAATGCAAATCAAAACAACCCTGAGATTCCACCTCACACCAGTCAGAATGGCGAAGATCAAAAATTCAGGGGACAGCAGATGCTAGCGAGGATGTGGTGAAAGAGGAACACTCCTCCATTGCTGGTGGGATTGCAAGCTGGTACAACCACTCTGGAAATCAGTCTGGCGGTTCCTCAGAAAATTAGACATAGTACTATAGGAAGATCCAGCAGTACCACTCCTGGGCATATACCCAGATGATGTTCCAACTTGTAATAAGGACACATGCTCCACTATGTTAATAGCAGCCTTATTTATAATAGCCAGAAGCTGGAAAGAACACAGATGTCCCTCAACAGAGGAATGGATACAGAAAATGTGGTACATTTACACAGTGGAGTACTACTCAGCTATTAAAAACAATAAATTTATGAAATTCGTAGGTAAATGGATGTATCTGGAGGATATCATCCTGAGTGAGGTAACCCAGTCACAAAAGAACTCTCATGATATGCACTCACTGATAAGCAGATATTAGCCCAAAACTTAGAATGGGAAACAAAATACCCATGGAGGGAATTACAAAGACAAAATTTGAAGCTGAGATAGAAGGAAGGACCATACAGAGACTGCCCCACCTGGGGAACCATCCCATAAACAGCCACCAAACCCAGACACTATTGCATATGCCAGTAAGATTTAATCTTGCAAAGATTATATGCTCCAGTACAGGGGAATGCCAGGGCCAGGAAGAGGGAGTGGGTGGGTTGGGGAACAGGATGGGAGGAGGGTATAGGGGACATTCAAGATAGCATTTGAAATGTAAATGAAGAAAATATCTAATTAAAAATATAAAAAAGAGAGTTGCCCATTGAACCTTGGTCAGCCTCCCCCATGACCATGTGATACCTAGCTTCCACATACATCCACTTTGACTTCTACTTTTCTTCCACATGTGGTCCAGCAGTTCATCCATCAGTGCCAACTCAATAGATTTCAATTCCATACTCTTGGAACTCTAGAACTGAGAACCTAGTCAATTTATTTATAAACTTACCAGCCTCTGGAGTTCTGATATTGAAGCAAGAAATAGACTAAGTCATCTATTAAATGTAGGGTCTTGAAGATTAAACAGAATACTGTTACTTAGGTTACCCTACAGGGACAGGTAGTGTAAAGGTTTGTTGTCCTATCTAGTCTTTATTCAGGCCTTTTGGGTTTGCTGCAATATACAAGCAACCAATCACAATATGCAAATGAATAAGCTCATGTATATGCTAATAAAAGTTTATTTACAAGTTCTATAATTTAAAATACAGGAAGACTAATGAGTCATGCCTAAAATCCCAGCACTTAGGTGGCTGAGGCAGGCAGAGTGCCATGAATTTAAGACCAGCCTGTGCTAAAAGAATGAGACCCTGTCTCAAAGAGTTGTTTATTTTTAGTATACATCCCATATATAAGTAGGTTATAGCCTGCATTTACCATATCATAGTTTATCAATCCTGCCCTTAAGAAACAATGATTACAGAATCCTGTGACGTGGGTGCTACAATGATCTTTGTCTATGGGGGAAACAGAGTTCTACAACCAGCTTCATTAAAACCATTAAAACTAACTAGTGTGGAACCTTACATGTGGTCACAAAGACAGGCGATGTGATGTGCACTTTTACAGCACTTTCCATCCATTAAATATCACAGGCATTTACCCAACTATAGGGCCTTGAGAGCTCTAGACCCATTAAGAGAATTTCACAGAGTTCCTATAAACAGGTACTTATAAATTACCTTTAAGCTATTAAAAATTGGCCTAGATAGTAAGTAGGCAGGGGAAAGAGTATCAGTGTCTTGGTTTAATGCCATGTTGATTCCCCTCTAATATGCTTCAAGTAGTTAAAAAATAAAAAATTCATTCTCTAAAAATGTGCCTGGGTGAACAACCAGCTAAGAGGCTGTTGCTTAAGGATGATCATATGACTTGGACATTGTGTCTTAGGACCATACTGTCAACACCAAAACCAGAGGTGGTGGTGCGCTTCTGCAGAAATACAAACAAGTGTCTATAATTACCCCAGATAGGGACTGATGACAGACCAAAGTACAGTTCAGCTTGAGTCTAGCTTGGAAAGCCAGGGAGTTTATTGGCTTCACTTATATAGCATGGGTGAGGAGTTAAGAGTGTGGGCGAACCCAGAGCAGCTACACCATCAAAAAGGCTCAGCTCTTCCTGGATGATGACTTCTGCAGGCTGCACAGATAAGAGTGCCCCCTTCAGCTAACCTTCCAAATTCTGTATAGGCTAGCACCTCATGAGGTACCATCTAGTCAGTGCAGGGTTATGTATAGCCAATTGGAAGAGTCAGGAGGAAGTGCCTAAGATCTCAGATGAGGATCTGATGACCCTCCCATCCCCTCCTCAGTAAGAGAATGTCAACAGCCCCAAGCTTGAGGGTTGCCTGTAAGCTTTCACGGCCGCTCTGTGGACAGCTTTCTACAACACATTCTAACCTGAATTCTGCAGTGCAAATGGAGGGACAGTATGACACAGTCCTGGGACGGATGTCTATGGTCTGAGTTTACCAAGGGCTGCACGATAATATCCTGCAACTATTAAAGGTGGACACATGACCATATAATTACAAACAAAAATACTAAAATAGTTTTGAATTTGTACATACTAGCAGCCTTATATCAGTAGCATGTTGACATTTACAGTTTTCAAAAAGGAGAGATGTGTGCTTTTTAAAATAAGTACACATATTCAAATGAGTGCCTTAGTTTCAGCACTTGAGAGGTTGAGTTAGTAAGATTGCTATGAGTTCAAGGCCAACCTGGGTAACATGGAAAGACCCCTCCCCCGACAAGTCTGTACATAATACCTAAATATGAGGATATTTGCTAATTATAAAACTTTTATAATAATTTGTTTTCCTCATAGTCTGTGAAGGTGAAGGTAGGCAGGAAGAGATTTCATCCCTTTTGAAGATTTTCAGTGTAATAAAAAGCAAGTGGTTTAGAAGGGTTAAACACAAGCCTGGGCTAACCTTCCATCTCAGACTTCGGGTTCCTGAGCACTGATGTATTGATTCTTACCAAAGTACATGACACTGTGTGCCGTTCCCACTGTATGGTTGTCTTCAGGAAATGAGGAAACTTTCTGTAGCTCCTCTATAATTAAAGTAGTTCATGCTTTGGGGGGCTCCACCCTCTCAGAGGAGAAGAAAAGGATGGGGAGAGGGACTCTGTGAGGGGTCAACCAGGAGGGGGCGAGGCAGTGATTGGAAAAAAATAAGACAGTTCATGTTTTAATGACTACATAAAACATATGTCTTACATGTAGCCAGTTGTTTTCACATTGAGAAAATCCTGTAGTTTGTATAAATTCTCACTGCAGTGGATATGTAGTCCCGTCTATACTAGATCACTCTTAGGGCTTATTTGCTTCTATAGCCTAAAAGTAGAAACACTGTTCCTACAGAAAGCACACGTACATTTCAACATCCTCTGTTTGAAATAGAAGTCCGAGCACAGTCTCCTTGCTGTACAGTGTGAATTAATCACAGATTCTTGCCCAAGTCATAGTGACATGCATGTGACTACAGTGTACTTCTCTGTCCTCCCCCATCCTGAGGACTCTACCGAATCTTCTTTTAATTTGTATCTAATATGTTAGTGCAGATTACTTTTTGTTCATTCTGTCACTATTCAGCCTTCTCTAGTTTATCTCCTTTTTAATTTTACTTAATCTTTCTTTTACACTCCAGATTTTATCCCCCTCGAAGTCCTCCCTCTGAGTGTTCCACATCCCATATCTCCTCCTCCCCTTGTCTCCACGAGGATGTCCCCACCCCCACCTCCACCCTACCAGACCTCTCCATTCCCTGGGACCTCCAGTCTTTTGAGGGTTAGGTGCATCATCTCTGACTGAACCCAGACCCGGCAGTTCTCTGCTCTGTATGTGTTGGGGGCCTCATATTAGCTGCTGTATGCTGCCTGGTTGGTGGCCCAGTGTCAGAGATCTCAGGGGTCCAGGTTAAGTGAGACTGCTGGTCCTCCTACAAGGTCGCCTCAGCTTCTTCCAGTTTCTCCCAATTCAAACACATGGGTCAGCAGCTTCTGCCCATTCATTGGTGGGAAGTAAAAATCTGCATCTGACTCTTTCAGCTGCTTGTTGGGTCTTTTAGAGGGCAGTCATGATAGGTCCCTTTCTGTGAGTGTGTCATAGCCTCGGTAATAGTGTCAGTGAGCTGGATCCCACTTTGGGCCTGTCACTAGTTTATCTTCTTGTAAGTGATTTAAAACATGATCTTTGGTTACTGATCATTATAAATTTTTTTCTTCAATAAAGAAACTGCTGTACAGTGTGAAATAGTCACAGATTCTTGCCCAAGTCATAGTGACATGCATGTGACTACAGTGTAATGATCATTTTTGTTGTTTTTTTAAATGTCATGACTAAGAATGTTTTCTAAATGAAGAGGCATACACATAAAAAGGAATACTGGTAACAACTGTTTTATAAATATGTGGCTGTATTTTTCTTCACATCCAGCAAATGTATTGAATAGGATTCAGATATATTCTTCCCAGACTCACAGAGTTTCAAGATTTTCTAACACAAATTTACATTGGTACCAAAATGGGCAAGAAAATGAAGGCACAGGCTCACTTTGTATCAATAAAGGACATCAAACACGTTGTGAGGCACTAATGACATAAGCATAGAAGGTCAATCAAAAATAAGCCAGCAGTCAGAGTCTTCAGGAACTTTCCTCCTCTTACATTTGGCAAAATTCAGTATAGATATTTTAATACCTCAGAAAGAAAACAATAAATAAATAGGAGATGGTACATTAAAAGATCAAGTTACTTGTAATTATTCTTTAGAAATAAAAGAGATGGAACTGAAACACAGATTTCTATAGTCTTAGATTATTACCCTTCCTTTGTAAGGGTCTTTCTTGCGTGTCTGTGTGGAAATGCCAGCTATAACTGAAGATTTAAGATAGTTGCTGACATGGTCCCTCAGTCTTACTAAAAGATTGTTTCGCAAAAACAACTATCTTGGTTTCCACTGTAAGTCAAATTTGATTATGTAAAGGTGATGAAAAAAAAAAAACAGTTTAAAGGAAAAAGCATGGTCTAGATTCCCAGTAAGAAACGGATTAAATATTGAGACTGCAGTGGCAGAGATATAAACTTTAAAGTTCAAGCAAGTTCCTCTGTTCTGCATTTGTAAACTGAAAAAAACAAAAGTAGTTTTTCATCACCAATGACCACGTCACTCCTGGCCATACCAGTAGCTAGTTTCACAATCCTAGGAGACTATAACACAATACAGAAACATCAGGGTTTGCTTACATCTGAGTGTGCAAAATAGTGTGCACTTACCATTGCAAACACTGCAAGAGCATCATTAAGAAATACATAACTGCCTGCTTCCTGTGGGTCAGTACCACCTCTTTTCAAGACTAGATGTGGCATTCAGTGGAGCACGCCACTTGACAAATAAGCCTATGTCTACAACTGTAGAAGTAACATGGAAATATTTCAGCCTATAGGTAGTACTTATTTTTTAAAGGTTTTCCTAGAAAGTTAATTTTGACAGCATGTCCATAGCCCTTCAACTACAAACATTTGGATAATTTCTCCTTTTTACATGAACATCTGTCAGAATTTGATGGACTGCTTCCGAGATGAGCAACGAGGGAGCTGGTGCAGCATGTGCTCACAGCTGTCGCTTTTCAGCAAGTTATGATAAATCTCTGCATGCTTGGAAATTATAAAGAAAAAGAATACTTATAGAAAGACCTTAATAGTTTGATGGGGTTTGGTGTGTTTTTTCTCTTCACTTTACAAACAGCCCCTAAGTACTTAGGACACCACAGTATGTATATATGTAACTATAAAGTTCATTTCCATGCTTATTACAGAAAAATAACTATCAGAAATGTCAGTCTATCATTATCAACTGATACACATCCAACTCACTATAGAAGGGAAAAGAAAACAAAAAAAAATCTGAAGTAATTAAAGCTTACAATTCCATTTTTTTCCCATTTTTCCCCCTGCTTGTTTGAACTTTTTGGGTGGTTTATCTGTGCTTCGCTCGCTGCCAGGTGATTCCCGGTTAATGGCCTCCAAGCAGATTGGAGAGGAAGCCTGAGGATTTCTTACTTTGCTGGGCTTCTGCCCCTTGGTCTTGTGTTAGTCCCAGCTCACTCTCAATTTGATCTAGCTCTGCCTGGTCAAGTAGTTCAAAATCATCCCCCTCCTCAGTGTCTGTGTCCTCTCCCGCAGTGGGCGCCACCTGAGTGAGTGCCTGCCGGGCTCCTTCTAGCTGGTCTTTGATGGCAGCCGTCATGGCAGCTGTGATGACATCCCCAGCCAGGTTGCTCATCAAATGAAGGGCTTGGTCGCTCTTGAGAGGAAGTGAGAGGCCAGCTGCTGACTGCCGTTCTTTGCTTGGTCTGTGAGCACTGTCCAACTGTTGCTTCTTTCTCTTGAGCTCTGTGGGTAAGCCAAGGCTTAATTCATCTTCATCATTTGTTCCTGCCCCATTTTCCAGAGATGGAAAATCTGAAAGATCTCGAGAGAAAACTTCCTCACTGGGCCGGTCAAGATCTATAAAATGCGTAACAGAGGTTGGTGAGTAAGTGTCAGAACACATCTGAAAAGAGTAGTCTAAGTGACTTTGACCGGAACCCTCAGAGCAGCTACAAGCAGTGGTCTATGAGAATCACTGTAGAGCCCCACTATAATCCCACATAATAGACTCCTACTGAGTTTATGGCAGTATCTCTCCACAAGAAGACAAATGCTATATATATTTTTTCCTTGTGTTCTTAGCTTTCCTATTAAGCATAAGATAGTGTATATAAGGATATTCAACTTTGCCTAGTATGAGCTATGGGGTTTAACTAAAGTTTTTGCTGTTTCTGATATTCTTCACTGTCAATTTGATTGAACTTAAAATTACATAGAAGATACTCCTCTTGGCATGTCAGTGAAGGTGTTTCCCGGGAGGTTTAGCTGAGGAGGGAAGATACACCCTGAATACGGTCAGCACATGGGTAATTGAATAAAAAGATGAGAAAATGGGAAAGTGCTGGGCAGTCATGGAGCACGCCTTTGATCCCAGCACTTGGGAGGCAGAGGCAGGCGGATTTCTGGGTTCAAGGCCAGCCTGGTCTACAGAATGAGTTCCAGGACAGCTAAGGCTATACAGAGAAACCCTGTCTCAAAAAAAAAAAAGAAAAAGAAAGAAAAAAGAAAAAGAAAATGGGAAAGCAAGCTGAGCAGATGCAACATGAGCATCTGCCTCGTGTTCTTGCTACTGCAGCTAGAGCAGCCCTCACTACCAGGCTTTTCCACCCTGACGGGCTTTGCCCCCAAGATGGGAGCCTAAATCAAGTCTTTTCCAGGTTGCTCTTATCAGGTATTTGCCACAATAATGGGTAAAATAACTAACACAGTGTTCATCATAATCTCTCCATCCTGCCCTTTAAAAATATTATGTAAGGGATCAGTGGGTAAAGAGGAACCTGGCAGGAGATCCCAAGGATCAAACTCAGGTGATCAGGCTTGGCATCAGGCACCATATTCCACAATATGTCAGTCACTCCAAAAAGAATGTTCTATCAGTTGGTGAGCACTCAGCATTCCCTCCCTCTATATGGACTTGGCTATTCTGGAGAGTCCATTTAATTACAATTAGAGAATAAGTGACCTTTGCATCTAGCTTCTTTTCACTTAGCACAGTTCTTTCAAGGTTAAGATGGGCTATACCAGGTACCTGTACTTCATTCATTTTATGAACCACGCAGTGGTTGTCGGAAGCTAAATTGTCTTTCCTGTATTCAGTACCAATAAAAGCAAGAGAGCCCAGAAGCATGAGCTTACCATCAGAAGTGTCTGTCTGTGGAGTGTACCCCTCTGAAAGGTTGAAGGTCCCATTATCAGTCCAAGAGACTTCTGACACATCTGTGTCTGACACAGATAACTCTTTGGCAGCAACTGTGAGGCTAATCTGTGTGAACAGAAATCACAGTGGCACAGTTTAAACTGAAGAAAACCTTTTAAAAAATCCATATTACCCCCTAAATTTTAAAATAAAAAAAATCAGTGATCATTTTCCTTTGAGATTATTTAGTCATCTCATAAAACAGAAGATAAATTGTGTTACATATAAGTCTATTAGGACAATCAATCTATTTTATGTAAATAAATGGCCAAACCACACAGAAACAAATTGACCAAAAATACCTTAGGACAAAGAGCTGAAAAGTCTAATTCACTGTCATCCTTGTGACTTTTTTCTTTATCTGCTTCTGTTGAGGAAAAAAGGGGGATGGGAAGCATTTAGTTTCCTCCAAAGCTTAGACATATTACATTTATTTTAATATATTCTCCCCACATCCAGCTATACATTCCAGTGCTTCCCTGTAAGTGTATTGAAGAAGCTATACATATTTGCAAATATTTGCTTTCTAGGGGAAATGGTGAACATCTGTGTTCTCACAGCATGACCCAGCAGGATCAGCAGCCCTGGGAACTCTATAACAGTGAAGGCGCTTGTGTTATCCTGGACCTCCGGAGTCAGTCTGCACTTTGCTGTACACTCCAGATCACTCGTCATTCTGATGCTCCCTATAGCCTGAGAAACTCTAAAGTCATATGTATGTATGTATGTATGTATGTATGTATGTATGTTATATTCATATATATTTTATATATGGTTTATTGTATTATTAGTTTCCTTAATTGCACTAAAACTCCCCTTTTCTTCCCCTTGTTATTTCAGTCTCCTCTTAAATGGCTCCTACACTTATCCTTACTTCTGAAATTTTCAATAACCCAACCCAAATAAGATAAAGTACATCATACATAACAAAACAGAGTTGTTGAAGCCCTTTCTTCTTCCCCTGCCCATCTGTGTATTTTGTGACTTACTTACATTCTGTCCTTTGACAGCCTCATGTGTGTGTGTGTAATAAATCTTGGTCCCTCGCCTCTCTTTGCCCCTCTCCTCCTGCTGATGCTCTTCTTCCCAACACCTCTCCTGCTCTCTTGTCTTCACTGTGTGTGTCCCCTGAGTTTAGATGCGGTTGACTGGACGACCATGGGTGGGCATCGTATCTGAAGCATGGGCAATCTGTCAGTGCTACACCAGTGAAGAAAGTGACTCCCTTCGGGCAGCCCCTTAACTGCCAGTGTACTTCAGGGAGGAGTGGAGCTCAAGAGTCCTGCCCCCATCCAGGCTGAAATGGTGACAGGCACAGTCTCGTGGGCTTCTTGTGCGTGTTACCTCTATGGGAATGAGTTCGTGACTGCAATCTGTCCATTCCCTCTGTTCCTTGCCAGGGTAGGGTGATTATATCCATGTCCCATTTAGAAACATGCACAATGTGTATTTTAAAAGTCAATCTACTTAACTGTACATAATATAAGCCAGAATAAGAAAAGACTGCACAGATTACACAGGTAGAAAAAATTTTCCACATACAGAACTAATATTGAAACTAGACCTACCAGATCTCTCACGTTTCTTCTGGTTAATATATTCTCCAATTCCAAAATCTAGTTTTAATAGAATGGACTTGACTTTGCTGTATATTTTTTGTCCAATATCATTACATTTAAACAGTGGACACAAAAAAGCAAACAGTACTGAAAAATAAAGAAGAAAATAATACAGGTAAAGTGTTCATTCTGAATGCTTACATTTTAGTATTTTACAAGATAATATTTCATTTATGGGGAAAGTAGCAGCTTTGTTGTTAGGGTAATCCCTTAATCAAGTACACTCCTAATTTTTATTCTTACTCTGTGGTAAAAACGTACTTTACCCCACACACACATACACACATCATAAAAACTTATAACCACTGTCCCCGGCTAAAATCTTACTTTTGTTTAACACTGCTGTTTATCATGAGAACATGATTACCTCTTATTAGCTTCTTGTCAATGATACTGGGATGGTGTTTTGTGGTGTTGCTGTAGCTGGGCATGCAGTTGAGCTTGGCACAAATAAGATGGAGAATGCCTTGCTCCTAACTCCTTTGCCAGCACTTTTCTCACTTATTTCCTATATAATGCGGATTTAATAACTACTGTAAGTTCTATTTGGAAGAATGGATGGAGCTTCAACCATTTGCCAGGTGTGCTGTGCATTAGGAATACAGAAGAAGGGAAGAGAACCACGCTTGGCTGTACTGTGCATTCAGTGTTCGATGTTTGGTTGTTGTTGGATAATGTCCTCTTTTAGTCATATTTAAAGCCCAATGGCATATATGTGAAACTCAAAAACCAATGTAAAAATGGAAATGTGGGGTTAGCAGAGATACTGCCCTGCTGAGAGCTAACAGCCAGATCTTCATGTGTTTTAGGAAAAGTAGAATATATAATGTGAAGATCTTTTTAGAGTTATAATTCACATACAACAAATTACATATAATGTTACAATTTGATAAGTTGTGACATGTAATCAACAGGAATCCTTGGTACAATCCTGACAGTAAACAGTTTACTGCAAGCAAGTTTCCTCATGTCAGTATTAATCCTTCCTTTTTGCATCTTGCCTCTCCCTGACGCCACCCAACTCATCCTTGGCAACCACTGATCTACTTTTTGACTATTCTGGAATTATATATAAATAGAACTATATAGTACATTCTCTGGCTTTTTCCATTCAGCCTAATTACTTTGAAATTTATCTATAGTAATGCATGCATCAATTTTTTGTGCTGGGTAATAATCCATTATATGGATATAGCACAGTTTATCTATGTCTCTGTAAGGCTCATATGAATTGTATCCCTTTGTGCTACTAAAACAAAACCTGCCATGAACATTTGCATGTAACTATTTGCAGAGATGTAGCCATCTGTTTCTCTTGGGTAAATATCGAATTGTGAGATAGCCAGCTATTCAGTAGACACAGCCATGCAGTTTTTTGATTGCACTATTCTACCTACCTACCTACCCCTACTGAGAATGAGGGCTGCTCTATGTCATTGCTCTGTATTTGATGTGATGTTCTTAATTTAGGCCTTTCTGGCAGAGATACAGTGGTAAGTGTATTTGTGAGATATTCAGTGGTTAAGTGTATTTGTGAGAGATACAGTGGTAAGTGTATTTGTGAGATATTCAGTGGTTAAGTGTATTTGTGAGAGATACAGTGGTAAGTGTATTTGTGAGATATTCAGTGGTTAAGTGTATTTGTGAGATATTCAGTGGTTAAGTGTATTTGTGCAGAGTGGGGCATAGTGCTCAGTTAAATATTCAATGTAGAACTTAACATTATTTTTTTATGATCCTGCATTTTGCATCTGTGCTTCCAGATGTTTAAATATAACTGTCTCTAGGGGACAGGAGAAATGTCATTGACATGAGACTTGTTTGATCATTCAGAGCTTACCTTTACCCTTCCAAACTAAACAGAAGATCTGATAAGCACTAATGAAGCCATTCGTGCCACACAAATTAGTCAAGTGTTTTTACTATACTTACACAGTAGGTAGCTGAGTATGACCCCAGGAATGTAACTTCCCAAGATTGTAAAAAATGTGCACACACTGCAGACCAGGAGGCAAAACTAGAAGTAACAGAAATATCATGGGACAGTTATCCACAACAGTAAGGCGCAGTAGAACAGGCATGATGTGTATCCTGTATTATGTATGCCACGTGTTTCTTCAGCAGCAGTTTTTATACTTAGGAACCCCAAGGAAGCATTTGAACACTTCAGAATAATCAATTTGCATACAGAGGAGCTAATTCTGGAATGCCAAGTTCCCTTACACAGGCCTGTTGATGTACTACTGCCAGGTGCAAGAGACTCAAATAGTAACATGTCCCCAGGAGCGACTTTTACTCAGCCTGATAAGTACTACTAACACAAAACCAAGGAAATCCATAGGCAGAGCCACACCTGTTATAGGAGTGCCTATATGAACCTGATGTAATCTACTGCTGGTAAACCTTTGGCATAAATCTGTAAACATCATAATCCTCCCTAACTGTACCCACCCACATCTGGGTTACCCCAAAACTAAACCAAGTGAAATGGAATTTTTGTAGTGAATTCTATTTTCCTCCTCTCTGTCAATTACAGAGCAAGAGTAAAATCTTTGGTTGTCTTAAGAAATGTTAAAACAGTCTTAGCAAACGGTCCTAGGTCATATGGGAAACATCAGTCTAGTGATGTTTCTTCTTCATTCTTCTCTTGTTTCCTGCACTCTGCTCATGAGGCATCTAGTTTTCTATGCATTATTTTTAAATGGAAGTACTGAATTAAACTGCCAAGCATATTCACTAAGGGGCTCTCAAAAAATAGTAAGAGATATGCATCTCTGGCCAAAACATGCTTAAGAGAAAGAACACGGGCTCTAAACTTCAGGTTAACTGGCATTTCATTTCATGTGGTTAATAGAAAGAGTTCAGACAAACTCATGGAACAAAACAAAGAGCCTTGAAAGGATTAGGAGTTCTAGAAGAAATGTCTCAGAAGTTGAAAAAAGAAATAAGTCAACACAGACATGAGTACACCCAGAAGTCTGCTGTGCAAAGGAATTTGTAATCTCCTATATTCTGTAGCATCATAACCTTTAACAAACTGGAAATTAGTTAAAAAGGACTAAGGCACATTAATGTAATGCATGGCAAACACTATGAGTTGAGAATCTTCCAACACTATATATGATCATGTCATGTTGGTCAAATAAACAGTAAGATCTGTCGAACCTCCCTTGTGTATCAATTCTAAAACTGACTGTAGTTAAAGAAATCCTTTAAAATACAGCACTGCCAGTTCAATATGTACAAAATGCACTGTTCTATTAATATGGGTGAGGTTATGAGACTGCCTGAACATAGCACATGGAGGGGATCTATGCTGGTATTTCTAGCTCTACTTTCCAACTACTGGTGACCAGTGCTAGAACCATCATTGCCTGTTGCTGGCCCTGTCCCTCACTCACGTGAAGCCCTGGTCACAGTCTTCAAGTGTGCATTTCTCTATGCATTCCCTCTCATCACTTGAGACTCTTCCCTGAGTGGGATTTTATCTTAAAATAAAAAACCAAATGGACAAAAAAAAAATCACTCTTATTCCAGTTGCCTGACCACAGTGAATGTTTTTGTCAAAGCTCGTTTGGTTTCTCTGTGTTGTTGTTATTCCAGGATGGGGGTCTTGCTGTGTAGCCCAAGCTCATGAGAATTCACAATCCTCCTGCCCACCCAAGTGTTGGGATCACTGAGAGTGCCACACTCAGCCAGGTTCCTTACAATAAACCAAACCAGAATCTCAACTACATTTTTAGATAGCAAGTGAGACTCAGTTACCACCGAACCCCTAAAAGGACTGTTTATCTCAACTGCCTTTGATTTCAGAACAGACCAAAAATGATAACCAAAGTTCTTAATAACAATACCTCTTTCCATTTCCTTTTGGTTTTAAATATGGCAAAGCCCTATCTCAATTCCTTCTAAGTGGCAGGCTAAATTAATCTCTATAATATATAAATGCTTAAGAGTTTCACATGTGGCCATGTCTGAGCCATGTCTAGTATGTTCCATCTTGAGAGTCTTTCCCAGCTTAAACAGGTCACCTCATTTGTTCCCAGTTACACTGAGTATTTAAAAACTTGCCTTGCCAGGACTCTGCTGTTTAAAAAGAGACATTTCTTGAAGAAACGTGCTGAAATTCACCCATGATTCTGCAATGCAGAGGCTCAGTCTGGCTCTTTCATCCGGCTTGGAATTGATGACTTCCCAGCTAAAGAGAGAAAAAAATGTATTTGAACATCAGCAACAATAACAATAACACCAACAACAGTGTTCAACCACAAACAGTCATAGCTTCAGCACATATCCATTGAAGATTACTGTGGGCCTTGTTATGCTCTGAGTTCAGAGAGCTAACCAGCCAGATACCCAACTCAAAAAGCTGAGATGCTGACAGAAGCAACTAGCCACAGAAGTAGTTATGTGACTCCAACATGGGAAACATTAGGGAGGCCAGGGCTGGAGCTCTGGGACATAGTTCCTAAAGAACTCATTGTTTTAGCTCAGATCTGGGATGAATTAGTACTTTGCCCCAAGGGTTGACTATAGAGCATTAGAGGATATATAGAGGCCCTAGAACAGGGGAATATATAGAGGCCTAGAATAGGCTCTACCCTGTCCAGCCTTGCAGTGTGGTGCCAGACACATGAGTCAGGAGGAGAACAACGAGTGAAACTGTCGGGAACCAGGAACAGGTCATGTGGGGCCTTGCAGCACTGGTTGAAAACTTAAACCCTAAGAATAAGAAGCCACAGCACATTGAAAGAACCAGGGATATTAGACATATAATGATTAATAACACCAACAGCATGTCCTCAATATATGCAGTAGCTGGCCAACTCTAGAAAACTGTTAACTCAATGGTGTCTTACTATACCCCTTTTTAATTTTGAAAACAAAATTAGTGTGCATGTGGATACATGCTGTGTCACACGTATAAACATGCCACGGAGTATGACCAGAAGTCAGAGGTTAACTCTGCAAAGTGTGTTCTCTCTTTCACCATTTAGTGTATTCTGAGGATTAGCCTCAGGCTGCCAAGGGTTCTACATCAAATGTCTTTATCTGCTGAGCCACATCACCAGCCTAGTACTCCCTGTGCTTCTGAAATATCTTTCCCCAGTCCCCCCACAACACACACACAATACACAATACACAATACACACACACACACACACACACACACACACACACACACACACACACAGGTTACTTTGTTTAGATGCTAGAACTTGGCTCTGAAGGCTACTTTTAGGATTTGTGTCTCAAGGATGACATCATATATTTTATTTAGTAAGTAATGCTCTAACATTGGAAATGTTAATGTTTGTATAATAATCAATTCTCCCTACAAGTTTATGTTAAGGACTTTTTGATGGATGTCAAGTGGACATTATCTGCTAATTTATTCACATTTTCAATAAAATATGATCAATTTTCCCCTTTGTGCCTTTCATCGTGATGAATACATTACTTCTAAAGCTTGAATACCCATGCTACTGTTTTTCTATAAATGTTTAGAGATTGTATCATTTGATGGAAAGAAAATACTCAATTTGTAACTGATTTTCACTGATGTTTCTCCACCTTGAGAAAAATCTCAGGTAATGTCCTTAAAACGACACATTCCATTATTTGCACCTTTGATATTGGCAAAACAAATAATTCTCATTGATAACTGAATTGTTATAATCCTGAACAGAAATGCAGTGTATACAGATTGAAATTAGTGTCTAAACAAATGATATTTGAAAATGCAATGAATGTTGAAGACAAGAACAAATGTTTTCGGATTGTACCAAATTCAATTTGATGGAGATAGGGCTTGAATATAAAATATGAATTTGGAGATGAAGAAAGGGTATCACTTCACATTTATGAACCATGGACTCAAAAGAATTGATCGCTGCAATATAATTGTTGAAAATTCTATAGTGAGGAGCTGGAGAGATAGCTTAGCAGTGAGAAGCACATGTCGCTCTTTCAGAGGACTCGGGTTTGGTTCCCAGCACACACACAGCATCTCATAACCATCTTTAGTCCCAGTTCCAGGGACCAACTACTTCCTTTAACCTCCACATGTATGCATGTGCGCAGTCCACAGATATACATGTAGGCAAAACACCCAAACACATAAAGATAATATTTTTAAAAACAAATGAAACAGTGATCGTTAGAGGAATATGCATCTCTGTCGTCTTCAAGTGAGTCAACCATTAATTTAAGTCACCATGTTTTTATGGGTAACAGAGTTCTACAATTTGGAGTGAGGTCAGACCTAATGTCAGTTTTCCCCATTCCTTCATGTTGTAGATGGAGAACATTAAACCCACCCAAGTTGTCTCACCTACTTAGGGACAGAGTCAAGCCCTAAGAACAAGATTCCTGACTTCCAATCCCATTGAACTTAAACAATGTAACCTTCAAACAACAAATAAAGTCAGTGCTACCCTTAAAAAAAAAAAAAAAACACGTTATTATTGAGAGTAGGGAACATTCCTTATTTCCCTTCTTCCTAGAACAAAGAAAAAAAGAACTGTGATTGACCAACACCAGTGTGGGTTCATGCAAGCCTAAGCCTTTCCAGGAAAGCAGAGCATGTCATGTGCAGAATCCAAATACTCAGCGGAAACTAAGAGCCACGCGTAGTGTTGGGGGTTAGTACCAGTGACGTCTGCACGCCACTTACTGCTCCATCACAAAACTCTAGGTTTCCCTAGAAAGCCTGGGAAACGTAATAACAGAGTAGTAATCTCTGTGAATCCTGGGCAAATTTTGGGAGATGTCTTTTCCCTCTGGCTGTCTTATCATCATCCTTGTAGTAACTGATACGTACAGCAAGGCCCCACCATCATACAGGGAAGTGAAATGTATTTTAGCCTTCAAAACAGTTCTAGATTTTACCAAATTCTTAACCAAACACCACATATCATCTATGATGAAAGTTCCTCTAAGGGAGAAAATGTAGTTACCACCAGTGTTATTGTTAATATTTCTTCCTTGCTTTCAGACAGGACATGCAAACTCCAGGTTCAAAACAAAGTAGTGTTCTTGGTGTATGGTGACTTCCTCCCAACCTTGTGTTTCTTAACAGTGAGCCAGTGGTTCACTGTGGCCACTAGAAAAGGTCCACGGAAGCATCACCCTTGGTTCCTACCAGCTTCAGTTTCTCAGAACCCTCATGCCTTTAGTCCTAGGTGTTTATGTCACTGCACAGATCCCAGTTCCCTTGTAGCCAGTCTAGCTTTCAAAGAGGCTTGGCTCCAGAATCTGCAAAATCTTCCTCTCAATAGATAGATAGATAGATAGATAGATAGACAGACAGACAGATAGATCAATCTTAATGCCATTTACTTAAGTTTTCTTTAGTCTTTTTAGCAAAGTATTGATCAACCTTTAGCCCCAAACTCCTTTGTAAACAGCTGAAGAATTTATGGGCTGTAAACATAATATGATGGCTCCTGGGACAAGCAGCCCCTTTATAAACAGGAAGGACCTTTGAATTGAATTTTAGGCCAATATCCTTGCTTTTCTGTCTCCCTGTCCTGGTAAACTGTAACTAGTCATGTGCATGCTGTGTGGAAGTCTACCCTTCGGAGTTTTTCATTGGTGGTGTCTGGCTCCCAAGCTACTGAAATGGGCCTGGATCTCACTTGAGAAGATCCTGGTGGAGCAGTTTGGGGGAAGCTCAGAAACTTGCAAGAATAAGTGTCCCGGGCACTCTGCACCATGTGTTTCTTACCCCAAGAGTCACTGTGAGCAAAATATGTGGAAGTACTATTTTAAAAAAATAGAGACAGAGATATTTGCTAGGGCAAGATGGTATGTGAGGGGCTAGATTTACTCATTTCCCTGGTTAGGCGAGAGAGAGAGAGAGAGAGAGAGAGAGAGAGAGAGAGAGAGAGAGAGAACACCAAGACTCTTACAATTGCCTAACTCACTGCCTTTACAATTTCCAGAAGCCAGAGCAGGGCGGAACCACCCAGGTGGGATCTGTCATCTCCCTGAACTGACCCAAGAGTGAGGAGCTGCAGGCCCGAGAGTAGATGAATAGAGTGTGGACTTAGTAGGTCTGCAGGGGAATCCCCTGATATTTTCAGCAGAGGACTGATAGGTGTGCCTGCATGAGGAACTCAAGACAGCGGGAAAGGGCTGTGATGAACGCATAGAAAGAGCAGTGTCTGAGCCAAGAAGCCTCCATGTCCTCAACTCAACTAGAAAAACCTCCAACTCCACAGTCATTGATAGAGCACTCAGTGGGGTCTGGGCTCAACAGCCAAGAAAAAGAATCATCTCTGAACTAAGCTCTGCCACCAGGCTCCCAAAGGGCCACCCTGATTCAGTCGTTCAGTAGGTTTCAAAAAGTCAAATAGGTCTGAATCAAATTTTAAAAAAAAACAAAAACTTTTGTGCGTGTCTTTTGTGTTATTTTGTACTTCTTTTCCTTTAGAATGATAGTTATCAGGGCTGGAGAGATGGCTCGCCAGTTAAGAGCATACACTGCACTTCCCTAGACCAAAGCTTAGCTTCAAGAATGGCCCCCTCATGCAGCTCACACAGGCCTGAAATTCCAGAGCCAGAGGGATCCAACACCTCTAGCCTCTTGGGAGAACTACAGTCATGTACACAGACTCACACAAAACAGATAATCTTTAAAAATATAGTTATCAAAAGCAAGGTTTGAAGGGTTTTGTTTGTTTATGGTCTTTTTGGTTTCTGAATCAAGTTGTCATGTAGCCCAAGATGGCCTTGAACTTGCTATGTAGCTAAGGCTAGCCTACTACTCTTGATTCTCCTCAGACTTCTACTTGCAGAGTGCTGGAATCCTAGCATGTGCCATCATGCCCAGTAAAAAGAGCTGGCTATAGTCTACCACTTAACCTGATGGAATTCTCATGTGCTGTCTGTGGCATCACAGTTGTAGGACACAGTATTCTCCATTAGGGGGTTCTCTAAGATCAGGAAAGATGAGAGTCAACACTTTAAAAATAAACTGTCTTTCTGAAAGCGGGGAGATGTGCTCGCTAGAGTTTGACCAACAACAACACTCATACCGAAACAAGTNTAGTCTACCACTTAACCTGATGGAATTCTCATGTGCTGTCTGTGGCATCACAGTTGTAGGACACAGTATTCTCCATTAGGGGGTTCTCTAAGATCAGGAAAGATGAGAGTCAACACTTTAAAAATAAACTGTCTTTCTGAAAGCGGGGAGATGTGCTCGCTAGAGTTTGACCAACAACAACACTCATACCGAAACAAGTAAGTCTTGGTGTCATTTTCAAAAAATAAGATCTCCTGTGGGCACTTGGCTTCTCATATTCCAATGAGTCCATAGCAAGTGTGTTTACTGTTACTGTGCCTGACTCCAGAGACTTCAACCAGCGAGATTTCATAGTGCCTGAGAACACACCCATGCACAGAGAGAGAGAGAGAGAGAGAGAGAGAGAGAGAGTTCACACATGAAAGTTACATGTTAGAAATAGCTTTTAATCTCAAGCTACTAGAGAAAAATTAATTTGTAAACTAAGGGGGTAGGATAAGAGAGACAAACTTGTTAAATACAAAATGTTTTCACTGCTGTGGAGCGTGTAGGATAAACTTGTAGCTGTGTGGTTATAGACTCTCCCAAAGGGCAAAGTCTACTTAAAACTGAAGACTATTTTTCTAAACAAAACATATTTTAATATATTAAAAACTCAAATTCTTTCACATATTTTTAACTGGTTAAAGGAGATACTTACCAAAGAGATGGGGAAGAGAGAGAGAGAGAGAGAGAAAGGAAAACCCAAGTGTGTGTGTGTGTGTGTGTGTGCTGTATGTGTGTGTGTTGGGGGAGGGGCTAGACTATAAATGAATCTTGAAGGTCCAGTTTGAATTCTTAGTACTGCTAAGACCAAGAAGCAAGGTACAAAGCAAGGTCATCCACAGACTAAGGCCAATTTCCTTTTGCATAACGCTGTTTTTCAGTTTTATTTCTGCCATTTGCAACAAAATAAAGTACTAACACATTTTAAGCTAAAATAACGGAAAACTGTACATTTTAAATTATGAGGCAGACAACTATTAAAAATAATTGTAGAATAAGATTACATAGATTAGCAAGACTTTTTATTTAGGCAAAAAAAATTTTTTAGTGGAAAAAAGCCAGGGAGATTGAATAACAATTCAGATAAACACAGTAACCCATTTCAAGTCCAGGGTGTCATGCAGCAGGAAAGTAACACAGACAACATCTTCCAAGGGATAGGCACTCTTATCGACGCCTAGAAACTCAATAACCTCATTTAGTGATCATGTCTGATTTATTATATCCCAGGTTACTGCCGAAGAAGTTGGAAGTCTAGATTCTTCATCTGTGTGTCTCAAGGTTACATGGAACAGGAGTGACCCACACAGGAAGTACACGGTCCATGCTGGAACATACAGATCACTTCAGAGATGAATGGCAGAGGGCATCCATCCCTAACTACGACGAAATGAGTCAAAACAGAGACAGGTAAAGAGCAGCCCTGATTCTAGGCCAAACCTGGGCCTCTTCTCTCTTTCAAGCACAGTAGCAGTTTCTACGCAGTTCCCACTGGCCATCCTACAGTCTGAGGCCAGCTGCTCAGACTAAATTACATCCTTCTGTATAATGACGGCCCTGACTGCGGTCTGCTAAGGGCTTCATCAGCGAGCAGTGTCTCAGATGATCGTTACGTGATCCTTGTTCTCTCAGCAAGTCACCACAACACCCTGCGAGTCAGGATTGGTGGGCTGGTCTCCATTTTACCCCCAGAGAAAATGGGGCTCAGGAGATCCGTTCCTGGCAGCCATGCTCTGCATATTGTCTTCATGCAGAAATTCTGTTGTGATGGTTTATGATCCTTGTAATGCTCACTCCCCATTTGATTTTAAATCACATTAAAAATGTTGTGGACTCTCTTCTGACCTCTCTGAGACGAGCAGAAAGGGCTGGGGACAGAGCTTGCTTGGTCCAATGCTTGCCCCACACACTTCTCTGGTAACTTTGTTGGTTTTCCATAGTCATGTGTGAATTTGTGATCCAATAATCATTTTCAAACATATTTAGAAGATTCCTGGCAGAGCACTATGGGAGACTGTTTCACAGTGTGGTTTTATTAGAGCTAGGAAGTATACATAAATCGAAGCTAAACAGCATTTTTCAGAAAGTTAGCCATGTCATCGTCCAATGTGACAAGCTTTTAAAAAAAGATTTGTAATAACTTGTCACCTAGCAACTGTGACAAACAGCTGGTGCAGCCCTCACACCTATAAATATGTTTTGGCCTAGAGACCTTTCATTCTCGGCGAGTGACTCAGGGTCTCATGCTCCCTGCTGGTGACCATCTGTTGATGCTAATTCCTGTTGAATTTTTCTTAGAAAGGTCAGTCAATATCTGGTTACGGACTTTACCCTTTCTTAGTGTAACGTGTTGGAATTTTTTCTTAATCCTTTGGAGACTTGCTATGCCCTCTATGAGTGAATATGTGTAGGGAGGGGAACAAAATAAGGACAGGGAAATGTCTCTTTCCACACACAGAATTAGAGCCATGACGAAGCAAATGGGATGTGTCAACTGGAGGATTAAACAAGCAAGCAAACGATTAAACAATTACAGAACTCAGAGCAAGCTCTCACTTTCTCAGACCAATTAGGCAAGGAGCACCTTCTCCCAGGGACAGGGACAAAGAGGCGCCAGCTCAGAGCCCGTTTTTCCTACCCACGGAAGCTGAGCCCCACCTTCTTTGGACAACTTAGTGTTCTGTTTAGACACCCACACACACACACACACACACACACACACACACATAAACATGTACACTTACACACAAGCATTCATGCATGCACACACACACACCTCTCTCCCTCCCTCCCTCCCTCCCTCCCTCCCTCCTTCCCTAATTTGAAAAGGAGCAGGAACTGGCCACTCCTTGAGACCGTCCTTCTCCCTTGTATCTCAGACTAAGCAGTGCCACTTTGAGGCAGGGAGACACGATTATCTAACCCTCCATCTAGAAGGATGCTTTCTTCTGCTAGGTGGGAGATTATTTTGAAGTGCCTGAGGATAAGACGCCAGCCGTTTTCAACGTTTCTACCTTTGTTAGTGTTTAATAACTAGACTCTCTAAGACAAGGTCCCAAGCAAGGAAATGACCTTCCCGAGTATAAGGCAAGCACCCAATTGAGACATGTCGAAGACTAATAGGCCCTTCCTTCTTGAATACCAATGCCAAGATTTGACTCAATCACTTCACTGTCCCGAAGCAGGAAAAGACTTCCACTCTATCCTCAAAAGGCAGATAAAAATCAGAGTCAAGAAACAGGCTTCACGGAAAGCAAACTGTTATTGTGGAGGGAGGGAGTCTGTCTGCCAACTACAAATTCGATTTCATCTGTAGTTTCCAGCAAATCACAGCCCACGATTTATTGCAGTTGGGCTCAGAAGTAAATGTCTATTCCCTGTTTTTTTTTACCTTTGGTTTAGTGGTATGAAACTGGTGACAATTTGTTTTTAAAGAATATTGAAAAACGATCAGTGAACAACATAATTCCTGATTTTGCTCTTTAGAAATTAGATTGATGACACTGGGTCTAAGTACAAACTGAGAGAATTACCCAGTCATTCCAAATTGTGTCTAATACAAAGGCCAATTAATTAATTAATCATTAGGAAAACTAGGTGTGATGTATATGATAAAGAAGGATAACCTGGGTTATGGAAAAGCCTGATGACTCTCCTGCATATATAGGAATCAACTACTAACCAACATGCTGGACCGTTTGGCTGTAGGTCACATTCATGCCTTGAGCCTTTCTTTAAAGAGTATACTTACTTTCTATAGGTAAGCCAGCAGTTGAATGAAATAATTAGCAGCTTTGAAAAGAACTGTAGCCATGCCAAAATGACCACACCCTACTGTGCATAAAAACAACTGCATTCGCAACGGGGTATCTCTGCTCTGTTAAACTCATGTATATTTTGAAAAAAAATAAGATATGGTGTAGATGGTGCAGGTGTTAGTGGTAAATTAGCATAATGCAGTACCCACGGGCAGCATGAGGGTTAAGTGGATGCAGTATGAATTTGGGGGTGTGGAAGGCACAATCAAGAAAGTGCATGATGAAAGGTGACATTGCTTAAATGCTGCCAGTCTGGAAAGAAGCCAATCCATAATGAGACATCCCATAGTAAAACAACCCTGTAAACATCTCCTCTATATCCATATACACACAAATAGCAATAGGAATTTGCCCAGGAATGGAAAGGGTTAGTCCTTCAGTGTGTCTGAGTTGTAATACAGAAGTCAGCATGTGTATATATGAAGGGCTGCCTGCAAACAGCTATTAAAGAGACCCTCTACTGCCTCATTTCCACACACACTATTAATTTGCTGCAGAAGCCTCCCTTTTAAAAATGTGTCTTCATAAACGAAAGGGAATACAGCATAACAAAAGAGAATGGGGGCAGTCTAGGCTGAGCCATACCGTGACAGAGGCTCCTGCTCAGCAGTCCTCCTCCATTCTTACCTGTGGGTGACAGATACTAATCTTTGCCACTGGAGTAATCAGCTGGCTCAAGTTTCTGCCAACAGTGTGCAGGGGAATTTAATGACCGCCACCTGCAATTTATGTGCGTGTGTAAAATGTCAAGCACTATACTGGAGATCGTCTGCTAGCCAAAGGCACTTTCAGGAAATCACTTTCGAGATACCGAGATATGGAGATGTAAAAGGATGTTGTGTATGTGCCCACCCAGCAAAGCTCTCAGATGCGGGCAATCTACCTATTCCTCTTCTCCAAGGGGGGCACTGTTTCCTGGACTTGCCCAGTAGTAAAATGACTTTAGATGCCTTCTGTCTGGTGCACAGGCACATACCGATGCACAAATACACAGCTGATAAATAATAATCCTTCTACGTTCTGTTTGTATGTGATATGTTGCTTATGTCAATGAGATTAGGAAAAAAAGTAATACAGAGAAATGGCTTTCTGATCTATCCCAGTCATTTACTTTTCCTGGGTGAGAAGCATCCAGAACCACAAGAATAGAACTACGTGGAGCATCCTTTTACTGAGCCTGGCTGTCCCAAGCAGTGTCTCCACACAGGCAAGTAGATCTGTTTTACAGGGTGGTAAACATTTTTATCCTAAACTTCTCGGGAACCCATACCCTTAGGTGAAGGCTACAGAGGTAATGAGTCTTTGGGAATGCAAACATAGCCACATAAAACTAATGGGGCTTCATAAGCAAAAGAAAACCACTTCTTTTTAAATGAACACTAATTATTGTAAATAAACAATATACAATAGAAACCGGGAGAGATCCTTATCATCCCTCTGTTAGGTATTCTATGCTTGGGTTACTTTTTGATGACGATGTGATGGTTAGATTTAATTATCAACAGGACACAGTCAGGAGTCACCCTGGGAGAAGGGCCTCCAAATTCTTATAATTCCTGTGAGGAGTTACCTGAATTCCATTAACTGATGGGAGGGGATCTGCCTACTGTAGGCAGCACCACTACCCAGGCTTGGGGTCCCCGACTATACACGTGAAACTGCTCAATCCCAACAGGTTTGGGGGAATCCCTCTATCTGTCAGAGCCATAAGACACCCCAGGCAAAGATTAAATACATCTCTGTATTCATCCAACGTTTTACATCAGTTTCCCGTATGATACTTTTAAGATACAAAGGGATGACTAGTAGAAGGATGAAACACTTCTCTGAATTTTGTCATTATTCAACTCCCTTGTATCATAAGAGTGAGAGAAATGAGTGTCCCTTTAAGCAAGGCTGTGAGAGATGGGGACAGGTAGGTGAACAGCACAGCTCCCACTGTTCAAGAGTCCACATGAAGAACTAGCTTCTTGTAAATAAGAAGCTGAACATAAACAGACATTGACTGATTTGGGAATCATGGTCCCCTCTGAGGTATCAGTGGTTCCTGGGTTAGGTACTTCTAAACCTTCTGAAGTCTGAAGTCAGATGAAACTGGATACTTCAAGGCTTATATTTTCTAAGAAATGGATATTTACTTTCTTATGAAGAATGGACTTAGAACTTTGTATTAAGTATGCAATGCTAACAGCACTGCTTGAAACATCCCTGTGATTCAGATGGGCAGGGGTATCTGGGGCAGTAGCTATCAGTGACCCTTCAAGTGCTATCATAATGTCAGTTCTAAAGGCCCCATGGTTCCCAGACAACAGGCTTCCTGCTATCCTGAAAAAACCACAAAGACTATTTGACCTTCTTACAGTAGGTTCTATCAATGCCTGTGGTCCTGTCATGGAGAGAAGTTAAAGCCATGAATTATTTCACTTCTTTTATTCATGATGGACTACCCTGATGTCTTAGCTGATTTTCAGGCCCTTAGGTAACTCTGGGCGGGGACAGCTGCCCTCAGGCCCTGATGCCCTGATGCCCTGCCTTTCTAGAGACAGTAGGCTCAGTCTGAGGACCACCTGCACACTGCCATCTTCCCCAGCGCTTTTTCCTCATTTGACAAAGTCAATAAAATACAGATCAAAAACCCCTGCGTATGATTAGGGCCAAGATCATGGAGTTTACTGTAAACACGATGCTGGAGATCCCAGAAACTGGAGTTAGAATATAAAGAGAAAATATAGCAAAGAGTTGGTTACAACTAATGTTATGCCTTAACCATCTTGAGCAATTAAATCAGTCTCAGATTTTCATTATAGGGTTTTAAAGACTATCATCTACTAGGCTATGGTATTACCAACAATGGTCACTTGTAAGCTTTTTTTTTTTTCCCAGTATTATGCAGCAACTCTTACTCAATATGGTCTAGGTTATGTATCAATTCTAAATCATGTTCATCAGAATACAGTATGGACTTACAGACTCATGGTTTAACTTGGGGGCTGACTGACAACTAAAACACCAAGCAGTACAACCACAAAGGTATCCAATTCAATCCATAAAGTGGGGAGCTTGTGTGTAAGTGCCAGGGACTTAGAAAGTCATGAACCTAGCCGGGCATGGTGGCGCACGCCTTTAATCCCAGCACTGGGGAGGCAGAGGCAGTCAGATTTCTGAGTTCGAGGCCAGCCTGGTCTACAGAGTGAGTTCCAGGACAGCCAGGGCTACACAGAGAAACCCTGTCTCGAAAAACCAAAAAAAAAAAAAAAAAAAAAAAGAAAGTCATGAACCAATGTAGAACTAGGAACAAAGACTTATGTTCTTACATAAATGTATATTTATGTAATAATTTCTTAATTCTGTTATTTTTTAATTTCTAACTTCACTTTTTTTACAGATGAGTAAAAACTTAATGACATAATTAATATTGAGACTTTTAAAATATTTATCTCTCTACCCTTTGTGATTATTTTTGTCTATACTGTTTTAATAATGTTGTTTAGTGGTGATTAATTCTGAGAGTTTCATACAATGTATTCTGATAATATTCATGCCTCCATACACACATACTCCTACCAAATCCTCCACCTCCCTCCACATCCTACTTCATAGCAATCTACTCTTGTCAACTCTCTCAAATGCCTTCAACTTAATTGTCATAGAAATATCCAACTACACATGGTAAGATGTGTTTGCCTACTATATCAAATGTCAGAGAAATAGATGCTTAAGCAAGAAAACAGGTCATGTCTCTATGTGACAGCTAAGCCTAAAGGTCCAGGGTCAATATGGGCATGTCCATGCTGTTAGAATCCCGGACCCTTCCTGTATTTTTGCTTAGCTATTTTCAAATGACACTTCCTCCAAATGGTCTAAGACTTTGCTTTAGCTATTCCATTAACTCGTTCACATCATCACCATAAAGAAGAAAGAGTACCAAGAAACCAGTTCCCTTTCTCTCCAATGTCATGTAACTATTATACATTGGATATACAGCTTTCATTCACCCTCTTCCAGCTAGAACATGGTCATATAACTGAAAGAAAGAGTTCACTGGTTAGTGACCATGTTCCAGCTGAAACCAGGATTCTGCTGCCAAAGGAAGATAGGGAAGTTAGTTATTTGGGAAGAATGGGCAGAATGTACCACAACCACACTCTTTTGAATCTCTTATTTCAGCAGTTTTGATAACTCTTACTTAAGCCTCACAGACACAGAGATGTGTGGATAATAAGTACGGCTAACTCAGAAGCCGTGCACCTCTGATGGTCGAAGCAGTTATGTATTAGAGCAGTGGCAGGCAAACATTTTCTGTAAAGAACCCATCCCTTGCTGCTTTCCAAGCCCTCTCCCTTCCAGGTAAAAGAATGTTTACCACAAGTCAGCTGTGACTCACTACATTGGGGATATGGAACCTGAAGGGGCCACCTCCTGTAGCCAGGCAGGAACCCTAGTGGAGCCACAGGGACACCAACCAACTGACAAAATTTTTGATCCAAAATTTATCCTGTCTACAAGAAATGCAGAGGTAGGGGATGGAGGATGGAGCAGAGACTGAGGGAATGGCCAACTTGAGACCCATCCCATGGACGAGCACCAGTCCCTGACACTATTAATAACACTCTGTTATGCTTGCAGACAAGGGTCTAGCATGGCTGTCCTCTGAGAGGCTCTACCCAGCCGCTGACTCAGACAGTTGCAGACACCCACAGCCAAACAGTGGGTGGAGCTTGGGGACTCTTATGCAAGAAGAGGAAGAAGGATTGTCACAAAGGGGATAGGAACTCCATAGGAAGACTAACACAGTCAACTACCGTGGACCCTTGAGGCTCTCAGAGACTGAACCACCAACCAAAGAATATATATAGGCTGGACCTAGGCTTCCCCGAATGTACATAGCAGATGTGCAGCTTGGTCTTTATGTGGGTCCTAAAAACTCAAGCGGGAACTATCCCCAAAACTGTTGTCTGTCCGTGGGATTTGTTCTTCTGGCTGGGCTGCCTTGTCTGGCCTCAGTGAGAGAGGACATGCCTAGCCTCACAGATTCGATGTGCCAGGGAAGGGAGATACCCAGGAGGATCCCCTCTCCCTGGCTGAGAGGAGAAGGGGGGGTGGGAAGAACAGTTGTGGGAGGGAGTAACCTGGAGGGGGCAGTGAGCAGGATAGGATGTAAAGTGAATAAGTGAAACAATAAATAAATTAAAATAAGTAAGCAAACTATCCCGCAGTGCACGGTAAGTAAAATACACGCACTATCCCGCAGTGCACGGTAAGTAAAATACACGCACTATCCCGCAGTGCACGGTAAGTAAAATACATGCACATGAACTGTTGTATCAAGAGCAAAGCAGCCCTGTCGGGCTTACCGTGACACACACGGTGACGGCAAAGCACAAAATAGTCCTGTCCTGGAGGTTTATCCCGGCTTCAGCAAGGAGACACCTAACCTTCTGCTTTGCCTGCCAACTGCCAAGGTCTAAAACGCTGGAACCCCTATAACTAATGAGGGGCTGTGAAGGTGAGGGCGCCATCACAGTCACTGAAAAGTTGCCAGGTCTCCCAAAGTTGAGAGAGGCGGGGGAAGGCATCGATTAATCATCATCCCTCTCGATCTTGCTCTGGGGCAAACATGTACCCTTGCTTCCCACACGCGGCTGGCTATGTTAATGTGTCACAGCACGCTTTCCAGACTTCATGATCCTTATCAGAGCCACACACACCTCTTCCAGATTATTAAGAGTTGGCACACGGGGGTAACCGGGAAGTGGATATCATTTGAGATGTAAATGAATGGAATGGTTAATTTAAAAAATATGATAATTTTTTAAAAGAGGGGGGGGTTGGCACAAGAAAAAGAAGCAATGTGCCATCAAACCCCAGGGAACTCAGGACACAACAGCTCCCTATCCTCTTTCCCCTCTCTTGTGACAAAGGAAATTCCAGTTCTTTCTCTTCCTTGTCAGGGCCAATGTTTGTTGTGTCTGAGGAAAGCTGGAAAGCAAATCTATTATTTCTATGTCTGTAGTTTCTCCGAATGTGTGTTCATTTTGCAATGAAATACACATCTCAGAGCCTTTCTTAGCACACACAGGTTCCTAGAAGCAGGTTTCCCACTACCTCAGAAGGAAAGCAGTAAGGCTGTTTAGAATCTGTTCTGTTTACCCGACTACGGAGGGAACCGCATCCTCTACTGGTAAGTAGTCCGAATACCCCAGAACTACTGAACATACGCCATAGAATCCGATCCTTGTGCAGCCTTCTCAGTGCAGGTGACACCTGCCTTTTCTAAGAATATAAGTACATTTTTAATCCCCTCTCCTTACCTAAGGGTGGAGTCTATGTGTTTTATGACATAATTTTAAGATGCACCATGGAAAGATGGGTTTGTTTTCAAACTGAAACACTTCGCTCAACTAGCTCAGAGGGAAATGTCAAGTTCTGAGTCAGGAATCTTTGCATGTGGTTCTGTTTACACAGCTAGCAGGGGGTACCATCATCACCATTACAGTAATTACTGTCAGATGCTCTCGTTAACACCATTGTGTGGGGGAGTGTGCCCAGCACTGGGAGTACCAGTCTCCACCCCTGAAACACTTGCACGCTGAGGACAGGCATGCAGAAAACCTTCCCGACTCGCTGTTGCCAGGAAGAAGGAACATTCTGGGCTTTGCTTCTCTCCACCTCTTTCCATATTAGGCACAACTGCAGCCCTCCCTCTCTGCTGCAGTCCAGTGATGCCTGTCTGAGACACTACTATAGGCCACAGTGCCAAATCCTTAATATCCCTGGCTGGTGTTTACCCAGGGAGCGAAGATGACACACAGAGCATGCCAACTCGACACAAATAAGGCTGAAGGAGAAGAAAGGTTTGATCTGGATGATTCTCGGAGCCTCCTTTTAAGGTCGTCTCATCCGTATCCCTAAGGAGAGGGCTAACTGATCCATGAGAAGCTAAGCTGTAGAGCTGCCTTCATAGTCACTGTGTCCCTTATGTGTGTCTCCAGAGACAGCTGGGACATTCCTGCCCTCTGGTTTCCCAATTTCAGCATCAGAACACTCTGTGACCTAGATGTACCACAGGGATTGCTACATCCAGGGTTTGCCCCTTGCCTTTCTCAGTCTGGGATTCTGAGGCAGCAGCTGTCTGGGAAGGGAGGTCACTGAAGACAGGAGTGGAGCACGGAAAGGCTAGAGGGAGGACGAAGGAGCGAGTGCAAGGCTGTGAAAAAAAGTGAACTGGAGACGTGTGTGTTAGGGTCTCGCTCAGATTCCTCCTACCACACGAGCCCCCAGATGACATCATTCCTATCCAGATCAAAGGGCCCCAGAGCAATATTCCCTCATGAAGTCATTTTTATTTTTTCCTCTTCCATTTTCTGGTGGCATCACAAATAATTGCTGAAGGGAAAAAAAAAGCCATACGCAGTGTTTAAAGACTCAGTAATTCTCCCTCTGAATTCTCTCTCGGACTGGCTCTTGTTATATAGAGAGAATTTAGGTTGCAGCAGGACCATCCAAACACAGAGAAACTAAAACATCTGGATTTCCGTTGAAAGAGATGTTTGGTGGCTGAAGGAAATACCAATTTTCAAAATAACTTCTCCTCCCTGGATGTTGGCCCTCTACTTTTTCAAAGACAAAAAAAGGAGAAATTGAGGCACTGTATTTGAATCCCAGACCCTTAATTGGTTTTTAGAACAGAAAGCAGCCCTTTCATCCTCCAGTCTTAAATTCAAATATCAGGTGACTAAACATTGAACGTTCTCTGTCTGCATGTGTGTTCAATTTGTGCACACCCCATATGAGACTCCTAGACACAAGATTCGTATTTGTGTAGCACACAAACTGGCTTCCTGTCACCCAGCACATGCGTATCAAAAGCAGGGGAAGCTGCCTGGAGTGTGAGCGCCACCCAGGCTCTTACAGATTAGTGCCCTGGGACATAACCATGAACCCAGGGACGGAGGATGACCCCTGAGAGCCTGAGGCTGAAGGACTGAAAGGGAAGGACAATGGTGATGTTGTGAAGAAGAACGTTCAGAGGTGGACCCCAGCATCCTCCTTACTGCTAGAAGGGACATGTGATGTTCCAGAGAGAACTTTGGGGTCTTTGGGGAAAACTAGAACCAATATTTGTGGACAGGAAGAGATGGTTGTATGTTTATTCACTCATGAAAACCTTTAAACCTCATAGGAATGAGAAAGTCCACAGTCCAATAAGATGAAACCACACCAATGTATATAAGAGGAATGTGCAAGTTCTGACCCTGAACCTCTGTGGGTAGCCATGGCCTCACAAAGTAGATTGTTTGGATGCAATTAGAAAGTACTTATAGACATCCTGGACTCCCCTTGTGAATCCACAAGTACCATTAGTCATTCAGGCCCACAAGATCCATCTCCAAGGACACAATGAATTCAGACTGATCATGTTCAGGGGAGAAGGATATGCTTGAGCTGACTTTGTACAGAACAGATTTCACCTCACAGTAATGAAGGTGAGAGGCCTTGGAGGTCCTCCCTTGTAGATACTGAGAGATAGCTATACTTTTCACTCAATGAAGCCTGTGACAACACTAACACAAACATGACTCCAATCCTAGAAAGGGTCAACAAGGCAAGCTAACCACATAACCTGCCGTCCCATCTGAAACAGGGAGAACAAATAAACCATCCAGAATAGACCCTGCAGGAACCCTTTCCAGAGCTGTGTGGGAAATCTGGAGATCAGGTGACTCTGCACCCCTCCCACACATCTGAGCCGCCATCTAGGGAGGTGTGGATTCTCTTGCTCTGTCTGCCACTGGAGTGTGCACAAGGGTCAGGTCGCAGGAATTGAGTCTGGACTCAGACGTGACCTATTTAGTGTTGCTTAAGGATATGTATCACTAACATTCTTTACTGCTTCTAAGAACTTAACAATGGGCCCTTCATACCACTGGGACAGGCATCAGGATCAACATCTAATAAGTAGAACCTCATGAAGCTGAAAACCTGTAAGGCAAAGGACAGTGTCGTCTGGATGAATTCTGCAGAATGGGAAAAAACAAACAAACAAACAAACAAACAAAAAACACTTTTCACCAGCTTCATATCCAAAGAGGACTAATATACAAAATATATAAAGAACTCAAGAAGCTAGGTACCAAAAGTCCTACTAACCCCATTTAAAATGGGGCACAGATCTAAGCATAGAACTCCCAACAGAGGAAACGGAAATGGCCGAGAAACACTTTGAGACCTTCTTAGTAAAGGGCAGAATGCTTGTCCCCTCCCCTACAATTGGGTCTCTTGAGCCACTCAACTGAGGTGAGGTTCTGAGAATGACATTGCTTGTGTTTTGGGGCCCAGCTCTTAAGGAAATGGCAGCTCCTACTTCCAACCATTCAATCTCAGTCCCTATTTATAAAAAAACAGCACATGCTCCAATTCATCAAGAGCAAATTAATTTCAATAATGGTGTGTAGATGAGGGCAAATCCAGTGGATGAGATATTCTGGTGGGCTTTTTAAAACATCTTCAAATTGTTTGGAAACCATTAGAAAGTACTTATAGGTGAAAACCGATATAGAAATATACATGTATGTATACATGTATGTGTATGTATTCATACCATATGCTTATCATAACTGTAAAGAATGTTCATCAAACTATAGTATAGCTGCCATGTTTATAGGATACTGCAATCAGAGCTGATTTTTTCTGCCTTATTCTTTCTTTTCTGCAATAACAGTGTTCTCTCCTTAGATAGCTAAAGAATCCTTTGGTGGAACATCTTCAGTAGGAAGACTTCTTTTCAAAGAATCCAGATGGTAAAGACTGTCCCTCAAGATCTGTGCCCCCCACATGTTCTGCATGACCCAGATAAACACACCATAAAGAAGTGAGGACCTGAAATGTCTTTTGATGCAAATTGGCCATAAAGTGTCAAAAGGAAGGCCAGCCCACTCAGTTAGGACTTTGCTCTGTCAGTCAGCAGGGATAGGTCTGCCCGCAGCCTGCCACACATACCCTGTGTGGTCCTTTGGTGTTGTAAACTATAGAGGCTGTCATCATATTTTAGTGACAGCAGCAAAGAACTCATCACCCTATACTTGTAGAATACAGATCAGCTTCCCCAGGGCGGGAATGTCAGGAATGAGGTGCCGCAGGGCTTAGGAAACAGGTTGCCCATTCAGTGGTGGTTAAGATATCACCTGCAAAACAAACTCTCCTGCAGTAAGGACAGATTGTATTGTTCCGCATGTTCTTAATCAGGTTCAAATATTAGCCCAGCTGGGTCAAAGTAGGATTTCAAGAGTGATAAATATTTTCCATGGTTGTGGGAAAGAATGGAGAGAGATAAATGATTAATTCCTTCAACCAAACTCCATTAACGTCTGTGATGGCTTCAGGATACATAGAGAAGATGTCGCCTTGTTAAAAGCAACTGCTGACTCTGGCCTTGGCCTACAGTCATTTGTGTACTGAAGCTAGGCTCACAAGAGCCACTGTGAGAATTGTCTACTGTTACTTTTCAGTAACCAGGCAAGAGTGCAGCATTTACACCACAAGAATCAGCAAATGCTAAAGGATGGGGGGCTCCCTTCCCCAGAGTGTGACTGTTGAACATCTCCCAGTAGTACCACTACTACCCAGGCCAAAAGGGGTTCTTCCCATGGCTCTCCCACTTATCTGCAGGGAGCTCAGAACTCCTTCTCTTTACATGAGTGTCCCTTACTCCCGTCTGCACTGATTTCCAAGTGAAAGGTGGATCCACGGCACTCAAGGATACCAAAGCTTAAATATGTTTGCTTGCAGGAATCCACTTCCACCGAAGGGCAGTGCTCACACATCCAGATGTGAGGCACTTGGTCAAATTTCTGTATTAGGTCTTATATTTTAAAGAAATGCATTCTCAGTGGATAAGCCTGATCAGAAACATAAAATTGTACCTCAAATCTTGCCAGTCTGAACTGTTAGAACAATGGAAACTCAAGAGTTCATTTAAATCAATTGCTAATAGCATTCTCATACTAATGTGCCCATTTTGTATTTAAAAGAGCCTTGGTTTTCCTAAACGCAACAATCTTTCAAAAACCCAGAAACAAATGCAGGGTATACAACCCTAATCCAAAAACCCAGAAACGAATCCAGGGTATACAACCCTAATCCAAAACCCAGAAACGAATCCAGGGTATACAACCCTAATCCAAAAACCCAGAAACGAATCCAGGGTATACAACCCTAATCCAGAAACCCAGAAACGAATCCAGGGTATACAACCCTAATCCAAAAACCCAGAAACGAATCCAGGGTATACAACCCTAATCCAAAAACCACCAAGTCTGAAGTGCTCCAAAACGTGTAACGTTCTTAGGACTAAGGTTATCCCATAAGCGAAAGCTCCCCTCCCTGATTTCATGGTCACAGTGAAAGTCACAGACACAACTCAAGCACACTAAAAACAGTCTAGGAAACTAAATTTTAGGATGTGTAAAATGTAAGTGGGTTTCATGTTTAGACATGGCTCACATCCCCAAGATAACACATTACAGACAAGCAAGTCTACCAAAATCTGGAGAAGGGACAGAAGACCCTGAAACTCAAGACTTGTGGCTGCAAGCATTTCAGAGAAGTAACATAACAGTCTCACAGAGAAGAGAACAACAGAAAGATCTGGAAACAAACTGAATTCACAACTCTAGAGTCTCGGGCCTTTTCGAACAGACTTGTCCTTCCTTGCCCAGGAGTCCAGAATGGTCACGTTTTCCCAGTGAAGACACCTGAGCTTCAGCACATAGGCTAAGCATTCTCTGATGTTACCACTTTAAGCTTGTCTCCTCAGCCCTGTGACCCGCTTGCTCTCGCTGACTGACTGTGCCACCCTGTGCATCTCTCCTCTCAGCCTGCTCCAGGTCTGCGCCCACAAAGCAGAACCCAACACGGCAGCCAGATGAGCTTCAGCGCTAAACAAATTTCTACCACATGAACAACTAAATGTGTGAACATAGTTACCCAGTTAAAGTACTTTCACGACAGGACACACTAAAAGCATAGAGTGAGTTTCGAGTTTAGACGGGTCCCCTCTCCTTCCATGTAATCTGGAATTGGGGATGAATGATTCACTCACACCCACTTTGCCCATCTAATCAGGGTACCTCGCAGGGCCAGCTTGGCTGCTGCTCCAAAGGAGGTCAGATAAGGAACCACCAACCTCAGGCTACAGGAGAAGCTTTCCTATATACCCTGAGCTAGTTAGTCTACTTTCCTGGTTTTCCCCTTCTTTGGCATCCAACACTTCTTGTTTAGATATCTATCTACCCCCTCAGGCCTGCTACAAATGGGTTTTGTTTGTTTGTTTGCTTTTCCCTTCGTTTTTTGCTCTTCCCCCCTTAGCTCTTGACCTTGAAACTGGCAGTAATTCTTCCAGTGTTCTTATTAACAGTGCATCCTACCTACTGAAGGGGAGAGCTTCTTCCTGCATCAGGTGAATGGTACCTGGAGCCACTGGACTGTAGGTCACCTAGCAGAGGGTGCCTGTGATGCCTAAGGCCCACACCCCCAGTATATGATAGGCATCATGTCACGTGAGCCTTGCTGTTTTGTGAGTTTTGTGTTTATCAAAGGCAAACTCTTATTTAGCTCCCTGTTACAGAGCAATCTGGGACATCGAATTCCAAATCGAGAGGCAAGTAACATAATCAGCCTTGATGTGAGGTTCAATTAGGAACTGCTGCGATGAAGCTTGGAGAACGCGCTTGTCAGCAGATCCATGACTTATAATAGTTATTTCTTGTTTAGACACAGCACCAAGGGACCTAGCCAGGGGCATGTAATCTCAAATTTAGCAAGAGGAAAATGCTCCCCCAACTATAAATATTTTATTTCTAGCCTAGTTCCAATCTTCCACCATTTCTACAAAGAGGAAAACACAAACCAGTCTGGGGACAAAAGCGAAGAAGAAACCCACCAAGTGCTGGAGACTGAAAGTGACCTCACCAGAAGAAAACACAAGAGGCAGGCGCCTGTTACCTCGGGACTGAGAGAGGTTCTCAGTTGCATAGGACAGTCCTGGGAGATAACAGGAATTATCACGTACATATTTATGAGTGGGGACACATGGGTTTCTTTTGATCTATTTACTTTTTTTTTTTTAATTAGTGAAACTTTCAGTGAAGAAGATAAAGTTTGCGCAGTTCACATCACCCACAGTTCGAGATATTCCTTATCAACAACTAGTTACTCTTTAATTTAATTTTGATAATGCTGCTGCACGTGACAGCAGCCCTCAATCCCTCTCTGCCAAGTCACCCTGCTGGAACTGCAGAATGATCAGGTGCCTGGGCCCCCGCTGTGGAATGGTTTATCAGTGCGTTCCACTTGTTTAAAATGTCTGGTTGTCCAAAACTCTACTCAGGGAGCCGGTGTTACAGAAAAGAGAAAGCCTTGCTTTCGGGAATGTTCGGATGTCTGGGAAAGGAAATGTGTGACACCCGGGGACCAACCTATTGACCAGTGCAAACACTTAAATGTCTCTAAAAATGTTCTCAAAGATAGTTAATGAATCCATCAACTGTGCCAAGCACAGTTACAAAGGACACTGTCAGGTGCTTGGCTTAGTCTTATTTTATGTAAGAAGTTACTCGATATAACAGTAATGTTTCTTTTCATTTAACAGATTTTGGGAAAGATAAATACTAGAGAACTACAGAGAGAGGCAGCCTTTAAGGAAACTATCACAATCAGCTACATCACCACACATAAACCTTGCCACAGGGCCCACAGGGCCCACAGGGGCCACAGGGCCACAGGGCCACAGGGCCATGGTTTACAGAAATCGTGTGAAAGGCTCTTGCTCCTAGAGAGTACTGTTCCTTTGGCAATAAGATGAACCGTGATCCCTTTCTTCGTTTCATAATTTTCTTTCTACTTCTTCATATCCAAATTTTGGTTGCCTCAATTGGAAAATCTAATGGGACGTGTAGGTGGCTTCTATAATGTCTGTCTGGTTACAGCGATGCTTGAACCAGTATGTGCTGATTCCCTGCATAGTAGACCTCCTGGTACCTGCATCACAGGCCTCCTGCTACCTGCATCACAGGCCTCCTGCTACCTGCTTCTCAGCAGTGAGAGAGCGCCGGAAGCGCCGGCAAACATGCACCACATGTTCATCATGCTTGCAAACCATACAGCTTACGAAGTATTTAAATATCAACGTTGATAAATTGGCATATATTCAGCCCCCAGAACTGTCTTTTCAAATCTTTAAAATGAAAAACTTAGCAAAAATCCACGAGCTCAGACGAATACCACCGTCATCTTAAAAACTTAAAAAGAAACATCAGAAATTTCAAGTAGATTCCACTGTATGTGGGGGAAAATGTGGCTTAAAACTCCCAGGACACTGTTTCCTTATTCGAGGAAAAACAAACACTCCTTTGCATATATTCCTTGAGCTCAGATTGCTAATCTTGCCAAAGAACATTTCCTAGGATTATAAGTTTTCACTTAAACATATTTAAACGTGTCAGAATATTTTTTAAGATGAACAACAAACGCAACAGACTCCAGAGAAATAAAATATGCCCTCATTACCTTCTGCCTGGTGCACAGCCGCCGCCTGCAGGCATCTCTGCCCTTTGAGAATTAGAACTTGCGCGGCCCTGTTTGCCCGGACGCTGACTGCCAGAGAATGCTGTCTTGTCCACAGCACAGGCTCTAAGAAGAGGGAAACCCCAGCAGGGGAATTCTTCCCTTTCTGGAGAAAAGTGTTCCTCCTTTACTGAGAAAGTCGGTGTTTACAAACTTCAAGAGCGCCTGCCTCCCTCCTGCCTTGAATGAAGCCGAGGAGTGGACTATTATGACAGCCCCCTACTAAAAATAAAGAGGTCACCTCTCACTCCAGCACCGTGACAGGCAGCTGGGCAGGAGTGCTGCCCAGTCGCCCAGCATTTTCCCTGAAGTCCTGTGAGAAGGTGTCACCAGGGATGACTTCATCTAGAGCCTGCCCTCTTTAGTGTGTGTGTGTGTGTGTGTGTGTGTGTGTGTGTGTGTGTGTGTGTGTGTGTGTGTATGTTTCCTGGCAAGACTTAAGCGCCTACCAAAAGGTGGAGTGGCCACGGGCAGGTTGAAACCTCACTCCAGCTATTGGATCTCCTCGTTTGAGTCACGGGGAGTTGGAGAGCGGTTAGAGAGAGTAGGAGGTTTGTTTGCATAACGCCTGCTACTCCATAGAAAAGTCTCACCCAAAAGGAGAAAAAAAACAAAACAACGCACGTCGTCATGTCGTCATAGGGCAACCAAGTTGTGAGGGACACTGTTTTGCAAGAAAAACTTTGGATCATCTAGGTTTCTTTCCCAACTGACAAGAAGGGCGCACAGGAATATGAGTCTATGTGGCTCTGTGCTGAAAAGCTCTGCCCACCCCCCATTGCTTCACTGTGGCCAGGGAGTAGCTGGGGCACATGGTCAGGTGCTGGCTCTGGATGTCCTTATGCTTCAGTTCCTTGCTGTGTGTTTCTCGGTTGCTGCTCCTTTCACAGGGTCTAGCTTCCAAACTGCCAGGAGACTCATTCAATACTACCCCATGAAAGCTTTGAGTTAAAACTTGAACACATCTCCTTCCTTTTCCTTTTCCTTTTCCTTTCCCTTTCCCTTTCCCTTCCCTTTCCCTTTCCCTTTCCTTCCTTCCTTCCTTCCTTCCTTCCTTCCTTTCTTTTCTAAGAATATAAGAGAAGTGTCAAAGCAATATCTACTAGCTAAGAATTGATAATTTTTTTCTTTTAAAAGTATGTATGTTCTACTTGGTGCATTAGTCAATCCTAAAGATACCTTTCATGTACGCCAGGCGTGGTGGCACATGCCTTTAATCCCAGCACTTGGGAGGCAGAGGCAGGCAGATTTCTGAGTTCGAGGCCAGCCTGGTCTACAGAGTGAGTTCCAGGACAGCCAGGGCTATACAGAGAAACCCTGTCTCGAAAAACCAAAAAAAAAAAAAAAATTCATGTGATATCTTATATAGTATCGAAAGAAAGAAAGAAAGAAAGAAAGAAAGAAAGAAAGAAAGAAAGAAAGAAAGAAAGAAAGAAAGAAAGGGAAAGGAAAAGAAAAGAAAGAAATGATTTTCCAGATCACTGAGGGATTGAAAAGTCAAATAATTTAAAATAACTATTTGCTTTCTTTTGGAAAATGTTGTCTATTTTGTGACATACACATGCCACACTTTAAAATAAATATACTTAAATGATACAGTGGCTCACAAAAAACATGGTGCTTTATATTCTGCAAGTCTAAGGTTTGAAGTACATCTACCTAAGGTGGGTCCATCTACTCAAATGCACAACTTATACTTTTAAATACAGCATATTTTATGAATTTGTATGCCAGCCTTGCTCAGTCATGCTAATCTCTGTATTAAGCCAACTTTCATGCTCACCCTGCCAACATGAGCACTCTCAAACACATAGCTTGAAAGCAAGCTCACACCCAGAGCTTTGTAATCAGTGTGGCAGTAGCCTCATACAGCCAGAGCGACAGGCTACCGCTCCAGAGGCTGCAGCCTTTTAGGACCCGAGAAGCTAAAAGGCTGAAATCTAGGATAACGCTGGCACTTGACTGGACTTGGCCAACACAAAGGACTATTCTTACAGTCTTTTACCCTCACATGGAGACCATCCTTTTTCAGTACCAACAGTGTATGTGGTACCTGTCCGTTAGTCACTTCATAAGAATCCCAAGTTATCAGATGACTATCAAGGTAAGTGTAGGGTTTGTATCCAAGGGACCATTATCAAACCTATACTAATGGCCTGATAGCCTAAGATTCGTGATGCTGGTAATCCAGATACACCACACACACACACACACACACACACACACACACACACACACACACACACACACACCCATAAGATGTGTCCTTTAAAATGAAAACGTGAAAGTTCATGGTTTACTAAAATTTTGAAAACCGCTAAAGTTGCTAAGACCTGTAGGACACTATACACCTTTACTGTGCCTACTTCATAAACTAAACTTTAGCATGGGTACGCATGGATGTTTTTGGAAAGTAGTGTATACTGGCTCAGTCTTCTGCAAAGATTCACACACCCACTGTGGTCTAGGGAAATGTATCACCCATGGATGAGGCGGGACCACTGCATTCAACCCAAACTTAACCCTGACTAATCTATTTCCCTAGAAGTATGAGTAACAGCCATTCAAACGAGACAAAAACAAACAAACAAACAAAACACCATTAAAGCTTAAGACAAAAAATAAAGCAGGGGTCCATCAGGTCACACTGCGATCAGCTCAGCACGGGAAGAGAGAACAGGCTACCCTCCTTCCGGGTCCTTACAGAAGCCCACCAGGCTGCATGCATGTGTGAAACTGTCAAAACTGTTTTTTAAAAAAGAACATTACAAGGCGAGATGAGATAATGGACTAGTTTATGTCTCTCTCTCTTTTTATAAAGTCACTAATGCTACCACAGGGGCCCCACCCTAATTAAATTGTCCACTTTTAAGTACCTCCCCAGGGGCCTTACCTCCAAATACTGTCAGCCTATGCATTTGCAGACCGAGCTTTCCCTGACCACGAATCTCTTTCTTGAGAGCACACTTGAAACTCAGCCCTTATCTTCTGAGCAGCTCCCCTGCCCGTCCGCCCTCACCCCAATGACCACCCATCCTTGGCTATACGTTCCCACTCTCTATATGGCAAAGTCCTCCCCTCTGCTGCGAGAACACATATGCATTCGACTCTTGAATCATCTGTCTTTCCACTCTTGGTCATGTCACAATGTTTTTCTCCAGCAAACATTGTCCCTGAGGACAACAAGGTGTGACCTAGTACCCGAGACACAGACTTTGCACCTAGATGTGGGTCCTATAGTCACCTCTTTCCCTTGGAGTGACTTTGGCAGGTTCTCCACAAGTTCCTGCATGTGGGCAGCGTACTGAGTTTTCCCTGTGGAAACTCAATTGAGTGGACAATTTGTGCGGACACAGTGACAGTGTTGTGTCACTGTTGGTTTTATTAGCATTCATACTGTGGGTTGGTAGGTTACCTAAGACTATCATTTAGTCAGTTATTCTAGAAGATCCTCTAAACTCTAGAGTCTAGAAAAGCATTAATCAAATTCCCTGATAATATCTCCACATTCAATTTGGGTACTATATGTAGCTCCAAAGGGAGCTTGGTTATCCTGAATTGCACAGCAGGTTAAAGATGGTAGGCAAATGCTGAAGAGAAGCATCTTTCAATCTCTGTGTTCTCACTGTGCTGGCCCACTGGAAATGAAAGCAAACAATAAAGGCTAGCTCACGGAAGCAGCTCCAGCAGCTACTGGGGACAGGCATGCCACAGAGTGAGAGACAGAGGTGTTTCCAGGTGATACAGGACAGGGTGTCCTGGGATATTCATGGCTGAGTTAGGGGAGGCCCATTCCCTTCCAAAGGCCCTATCTGTGCCCTTCTTGAAGTCCTTCAGGGTTCTGCAGCCAAGTGAGCTCTGCGCACACATCTGCACCACATTCCACCAGAGGTGTGGCTTGGCTCGCCCTCAGGAACCTATCTATATCTGGAGGGGATTTCCAGGGATTTTTCTTGTAGGTGGAAAGTTGAACTAGTGTAGCTAAAGGATTCTCTATAATCCGCAAGTCCTCAATACTAAGACGTACAGCCCTATCCCTGGGCCTCAGAGAGAGATCAAGAAGCCTGACTCGGAACCTTTCCACCTCAGTCTGACAGCCAGACCCCTTCAGGATTCTTTCTCTGTCTTCCTCATTGCTCAGAGCCAGAACTCTCCAGGGTTCCCTCAGGGCTTCAATACCTTCAATTCTTACTCCTGTCCACTCCTCACCCTTTGTCTCAGATGGGCTCTCCCTGTCACCTTGCAGAGCCGACTGGATCCCTCATCAGGAGTCTCCTTAGGTGAGCACAGCCTGCCAGTCACTGCTGTCTTCTCTCTGCGTCATCCCTTTACCACAGAGGTGATACCTCAGGATGTGTGCTCTGAGTTTTCTCTAGAGCACACACCTCAGAACAAAGAAAAACTATGCAGTGACTCCACAATCTGCCGTTTACCTCCTTCCCCTTCCTCATTCCAACCCTCCCGTGTACCTCTGCCCTGTGCTCTCTCAAATTCATGGCCTCTTTCTTCAATTTTTGTTAGAGAGAGATACATGTACACACACTCATGCATACACCTCCTAAATATATAAATACAACCTCTTCAGTCTATATAATGATTTATACACACATATATACATATATGTATATATACATACATACATACATACATACATACATACATACGACTTCAGGATGACCACTTGGAACTGTTTCAACAACATTCTGGAATTGCTGTTAGTCAGAAGGGACAAAGTAGAGAAATCAAAAGGCACCAATAAGGTGACTCTGAGAGCAGTGCACAGGACATGTGCACCCTCAGTATCCTGACTCAGAGGGTAAGCGTGGTCCTTCTCTTCCTGCTCACGGTCCACTGGTGCTAATACAGAATTCTCTTGCCTACACCAGACTCCACCCAGTGTGACTTTATATTTTCTGGAAGCATGGCACAGGAGGGTTTCCCTCTAAGTTCTTTTCAGCCAAAAATAGCAGCTCTGTAAAAACCAACACATTAACTGTGCCCACCTCTGAGCTTTGTCTCCCCAGTCCTGTCTATTTTCTATAAATATCCCTACTTCAGAGGTGTCTGGAATTCATCTATTAGAAGCTTAATCTCCAGTTGGGTGGTATTGGGATCCGTGAATGCCCACTGGGTCCTGAGGACAGAAGTTTCATGAACGACTTAGTCTCCTACGAGCTGATATGGGTTAGTGATCACACAAGTGGGCTTCAGACACTGCCCATACCCCTGACTTTCCTAACTCCCAAAAGCATGAGCTAAATGCTTTCCAATTTACCAAATCCATGGTGTTCTCTTACAGCTGTAGATTATGGGCTAAGGTGGTCAGTAAGGTCCATTTCTAGTCAGCCTGAGACAGAAAGTCTCCAGCTGCACCCCTTACCCTGGGTAACTGACAGGGTGGACCCTTCCACCATGACCTTTCCCCCTATCTGACACATAAGTTTTGTGATAATCCAATATGTCCCTAGTTTCTTGACCCAAGTATTCATAACTTGTATTCTGTCTGTCAACTTCTGACAGCCTCATCTGGAACCAAAATATAATTATGACTTTGCCAGTAAACAATTCAATTTAGCCGCTGATTGAGCCACATTTTTTGTGCCCTGCCTAAACCACGTCTGCTGCCTAATCCTAAATAAGACTTGCTAAAGTGAAGCTATGCAGAAAGGTCTGGAGAGACTGTGCGCGCAGCCACCCAAGGGATGCGGAAGAAGCGCGTCAGCCTAGTGGAGGGTTACAGGCCAGATGTGAAGTACATGGATCTTCAGAGGAGGAGGGGGGAGCAGTGGGAGGGAGGCGGAGAAGCCAGAAACATGGGAGAAAGGTGAAAAGGAAAGAAGGAACTAGGTAGGCAGAAGGGCTAACAGAAGCCCAGGATGCCACGGCCTGCCAGGGCTGTCTGTGTTCCCTCGCAGTGATGATGTGTCATTCTGTCCCCTGTGGTGACAGTGCGTGTGCTGACTCTCCGAATATGAATTCGTTATATGGCACTAATTTTCAAGTTGTAGTCGTCAATGTCCACCTGAACATGTGAAGGATACAGTCTCCTCACTCATGAGCAGGGCTCCCGAGAGGCTGGAGAGGAGCAGCAGGAAGTGGCAGGGAATTCTGAATGCAGGGGTAGCCTCAGGAAATCGGTAATGAAAAGAAGGCTTTCTGGCAAGCGCTCAGGGAAGAAGCAGGAAGACAGCAGGCACCCCCTGCCTTGAGAATCACATCACCCCACACTCAGACTTCTCTGCTGTGTCCACGGCCACGACTGTGACCCATTTTCATAACACCGAACTTGGTCTCTGCAAACTTGGCTGTCTTTCCCGGGGGCGGGGTATTGATCACCTGAGACTAGCTTCCTTCCTTCCCAGTCCCTCACCTCCACTGGCCTTTTGTTGACGCGTTTCTGCTACCAGATAGGCTTTGTTCTCCTTCCCACCCTCCCTGTAGCCACACAGGCTCCACTGCCCTCTCTATCCCCTGCCCCGCGCAAACGCTACTGTGAAATGCCCGAAAGAACTTAGACCCTTATGCAGTCTAACTCTTCCTGGGCCAGATTTCCCAGGAGTCAGTCTCTCCTCCACGGGCCTCGGCTGCTTGCTCATGCGTACACTAGGGCAGCGTGTGTATCTGAGTGCTATAGTTCCTTGACAGAGAAACCCTAGTTCCAAGAAGTTTAGAACAAGCAGCTATCACCGTGAGAGAGTTCTGGCAAGCCTCTCTGCCCTTCGCAAGCAAAAGACAATGGAAAGGTTCCAAGCCCACGAGGGGTGGAGTCAGAGGTCTTTGAGGACAGGGAAGACAGGAGTGACTCAGTGAGGGCGGTACTCAAACAAACTTTATCTCCGGAGTTTAAACACACAGAGGCAATTATATATAAGCACCTGTTTAATGTCGGGCTATGAAATGACTTCTGCGATATGCTGATCTTCCTTATTACATGTTGTTGATGTCAGTGTTAAACATTTCCCTCACTTGAACAACGCTGCTGTTTCTTGGCTATGCATTTACGCTGCTCTTTTGCAAGGAAGCCAAGCTGAGCTCAAGGTCAGCGACCACACAGCTAGGATAGTTCTTCATTTTTGCTGTCATTTTGAAGCTGTGGCTTACACGACAGATAGCTTCCCCTGAAACCTCCTTGACATAAGCTTTGTAGCAAAGCAGTGGCCGAGGCCGGGTGAGATCTGCCCGTGACTCAGCCTTGGCCCACGATAAGACATGTCCTCAGACACTAAGGAAACTTTTCCTGAGGCCCCAGGGCATGGGAATCCACACTGCTGGCTAACGTGCTCCAGCCTCTGGGCCTTCATGAAGAGGAAGCTGTTGCTTCAGAAGAGTTTGTGACAAGGAAGGCCGGTGTCATGGTGATCCCGATGAGTGGAAAAGGAAGAGTTTCCTTTACAGGACCCTCACTGCTTCTCCACCAATAATATGAAAGGCTGCTATTTATGTGTAGCTTTCATTGGCTGCTGATAAGCCAACTATCTCAGTAGCAGGACTCACCTCAAGTTCTCAAGAACAGGACAACTTGAAAAGACCCCATATGCCATTTTGTTTCTAGCAGGCTAAAAACAAAAACCCCTTTGTCTCAGCCATTTGGATGTTGCAGGAACAGAATATCTGGCAATGAGTAGCTCATTCAGGATATCTATTGCTGGATCACACACCATGACCAAAAGCAACTTGGGGGAAAAAAGGATTATCAGGCCTACATTTGCACATTGTAGCACATCCCTGAAGGGAGTTAGGATGGGACTCAGACCCGGAGGCAGGAATTGATGCAGAGGCCATGGAGGGATGCTACTTACTGTCTTACTCACCATGGCTTGCTCAGTCTGCCTTCTTCTAGAACCCAGGATGTCAGTCAGGGATGTCAGCCCAGGGATGGCACCACTTACACAACGGGCCCTCCCACATAAATCAATAATTAAAAGAATGCCCTACAGGCTTGCCTACAGCCTTATCAACATTTCTCAGATGACTTTAGTTTGTGTCAAGGTGACATACATCTAGCCAGGACACTGGGTAATTTCTAAAGTAATTAAGTCTGATTTCTTATATATCAGGAGGCTGGTAAGTCCAAGGTCAAGGCACCCACATCTGACAAGTGTCCGATGACTGTCTTAGCCTGCAGTGAAAGTCAGAAAAGCAAGAGGATGTATCCAAGAGAAGGGGGTGAGACTCCCCTCTTCACCAGGATGCCCCTGCCACAGCAACTAAGGAAACCTATCAGTATTAATGCACTCATAAAGCAGAACCCACCTAGTCACCCCTAAGGGTCTCTTTCCCCAAAGAGATTTAACTTTGGGAGTTAAATCTCCAACACAGTTCAAATCACAGTGCCCTTCATGGAGCAATAAAACCAGAGTTAAACAGCCCCAAAATTTCAATCTTGATAAAGTGAGCCCAGTACACATTACTAGGGCTGTTCATGACTCCCTGACCACATGCTAGCATCTTGGAACAATGTGCTCCAAGATGTACCACCCACTCCTGGGAGTATGCACCAATCTGTTACTGTGGGCTATGTTGAATCATGTTGGTTATGACAGAACAGCCATAAGGACAGCACGGAGATGGGTGTATACCCTGTCATGAGCCCCACCAGATTCCTACACATTCAAAAGAAGTCGAAACCAAAAAGCTGACACTGGTCCAGCACCATGAGCTAAACTCCAATCTGTTTCTCAGTAGCTTTCTCACTAACTCCCCCGCCAGGACCCCATTCAGGGCAGCAAACTGCAGTCAAGTATTAAATCCACAGACACTCAGAGATGATGAGAATTGCTGGGGTCTCTCCTGTGTTTTCGGGAGGTCCGCTAAGTTCTGGTGGGTCCTGCAGGTAGCTTCCTGTTTGGGTTTGTCTCCTGTTTTTCTCAGCATTAGACTGAGAGTCAGCAAGAAAAACTTGAAGCTGGCTGCATCAGCTCACACAGTGTTCAAAGGGCCCTCATGACTGACCACTGGTCATGTTGAATGGCTCACTCGGCTGAGGCAGTGTTTTCAGATAGACACACTGTCAAGCCGCCATCTTTTCTTTCCCTACTTAATCCAATCTACACTCAAAGAGTTAATGGTGAGGTCCAAGGGACCAAGGTCTTAAGGCCTATGCAACGAAGTGTGGGTACGTATGAGGGACTCCTCTCTCCTCCATTGCTCCAACCTATAAACCTGGGCTCCGGTCTTCGGTCTTCGGTCTTCGGTCTTCGGTCTTCGCTCTCCGAATTACATAATGCCATAGTTCCAGTCACAAAGTTGATTTTGTCCCTGTCTGAACGTTGATCCTCTAACCCCTCACATGAGCTAAAGGCCATCTCTGTGGTTGTCACACTTGCCCACTTGACACTGCTCCTCATGACAGGTGAGACACCGAGTTCCTTCCAAAGTGACTCCATCTCCTTCCTACCCGGTGTCAACACCAGTCAGGAGACAACCTCAGAAGCCAGCAGCTAGGGGACAGTGACACAGCTGGGCAGGAAGTGTCTGCAGTCCACACATATATCCATCCCTATGAACGCACGTGATAGAGGATGCTGTACAGGCTCACGCATTCTTGGGGTGTGAGCCGTGTCCATGGAATGGGCCACGTGAACTCTTCCCAGTGTGCTCTTATGAAGCCAAGAGTAGCAAGCTGTCATTTTCCCTCCAACTTTGACAAAATCTCCAAAAACTTCAATACACCAAGCCCGGATCTCCGTGCCAGGTGGGTCATCTGTCCCGACCTTCCATGTTTGTCTTCTCTGGAGACGATTAGATGAAGCCCATGGCTTAAAAATAAAACAAACCTTGGCCTCATTGCATGCGCCTACTTTTAGCACCAAACCATGGCAAGCTCACACACAGCTCCCCGGGATTTCTCACGGCGGATTCCCACCGGTAGGCTCTGCCTTCAGCCTTATGCACAACCAACACAAATATTTTCTCTTCAACACAAGTTCATGTTTTCTGCTTGTTTTTTGTTTCATGAGACAAAATCACAAGCCATACTAAAAATGCCAAAGTGCAGCCGCCCTGCTCGGACTCCTCCTGAGCCAGCTTCTCTGGCCAGGCAGGCAGTTAAAATGTAAGGATCACCTCAGTCCTAAATATAAGTTGAGAGCAAAGGAACGTGGTGTGTCAGAAGCTTTACGAGAGGTCAGAGAACAGCACGAGCCCCGTCATGTGCAAGCAAGGACATCGTGTTTACGCTGCTCGGAAGGGCAATGGCTGTCCCTTCTCCCCGTGGCTGTGCACCTGGCCTCGTGTGAGAAAACAGACAGGAAGTTCCTGTCAACAGAGACAAAGCAGCAGCCTTTTCTGAGTTCTCTGTGGTGACAGAGAGTAACCACCAGCCCCATAGCTACAGAGGAAGGCTACTCTCAGGCCAGTCTGCTTAAGACTGAGGCTGGAACAGACGAAGTCACTCCTGGACTCCCTCCATGAACATGACAACTGTCAGGGTAAGACTTGGGCATGGAGAAGTGAATCCTGGGTTCCAAAGAGCATTAGCTAAATTTCTCAGGGAAATGCAACAACAAAATGGACTCGTACAGAGACTGACTTGAGGGAAAAACAAAACAAAACAAACAAAACAAACAAACAAACAAACACACTGTTCCTGTACTCAGGAGAGAGAGGGTTGGCAAGGCTGACATCTATAGGACAGAACAGCAGGCTGGACAGCCCAGCAGGAAAACTCCAAGACGAAGTCTAATCACAGTCTGAAGGGCAGACTCCTCCAGTAGACATCAGTCTCCTCTCAAGGCTTTCAAACACTGGCTGGACAACGTCCACTGCAGTTATGAAGTAGGAGTTGCTGTATTCACAGTTCATTGCTGAGCTTATAATATCTAAAAAGTCCTTTACAACAGCATCATAATGGGTGTCTGATCGAACAGATACGCACTGTAGCCTAGATGAATTCACACCTTTTTATTTTTATTCTATGTGAGTATTTTGCCTACTGCAGTCTGTGAACCACTTTCATGCAATGCCTGCAGAGGCCAGAAGGGGGTGTCAGATCCAATGGAACAGAACAGAGGGCTGGGAGCCACCATGTGGCTTCTGAGAATTGAACCAAGGTCCTTGATAAGAAGCAGCAAATGCTCTTAAATACAAAGCCATCCTGCCAGTCCCCTTAAATTTACACAAATTTATACAATGCACTGGGGGGAATCTCCCAGGGTTTGTAGGGGGCATATTACTGTACTTGTCAAATGGACCAAGAAGATTATATGCAAGCATTCACTCTCTTTCCAAGGGAAAAAAAGAATCTGACCAAGAGCTACTCTTTGGAACAGACAAGAAAATCCCAAGCTCTGTTCACTCATTAGCACTCGTTTGTTGGAAGCCCTCTGCACAGATCCCATGAGGCGCTGCAATCATACACCAGCTATGGAGGTGTCGATGGGCTCAGATGCCAAGGATCTAAGGCAGGAAGGAGGCTTACAGATGTCATGCCCAAATTGCAGGAGAGAGGGACTATCGGCAAGCAGCTCGCTGTGCGATGTGTTGTCAGACACCTGTAGGCAGTGAAGACTTACCAGTTGTGGAGAGGCGTGTGGGACCAACTTGGCTAAAGAAAATTGCTTCTCCCAGTGACAACATGGTAGTGGCTGATCAGACCAGGGATAAAAATGCCAGGTTCCCTGATCCCGATCTGAGATTTGGGGTGCCACTGTATGGCTATCCTGGCTCTAGAGAGTTCCGTGGGAGTCAGTGAAGGTCTTTATCTAACCTTGAACCCCTTTCCCACCCCTCCTCCCCGAAAGTGATTCCTTGCGTACCCCTTGTCACAGTTTTGCCTCGGCAACTCAGTGTCAGCCTCTGGGGGTTCCTAGAGAGGACAGTCACTCGCCCAGGGTTCAAGGTAGAAGTGCTGGTACATGGGAGATCTGCAGTTCTATCGAGCAGGCTCTGGGTGGAACTGAAAGAATCAACCCACCACCTCAGGCCATGTGAGGCACAGCCGGTCACACGGGCAGGGACTTATAGGGCTGTGTAGACGTCAAATTCCAGAGTCCACCTTTTACATCCGAAGACAAGACAGAAAAATGCCTTGTTCTGTCTTCAGACAGCCCTCAGAACCAAGATATACACAAGAATGGTAGCTGCCATCTCTAACCCCGGAATTTTGGAGGCACCGACAGGAGGAAAGGCATAACTTTGAGGCCAGCCTGGGCTACAGAGTATGCCATAAGCCAGTCTGAACTACAGAGCGAGAGACCCTTTCTCCAAACCAAAACACAAAAGCAGTGTAGCCACAGGTTCGGGATCTGCTAGACTCTGCCAGGGCTGGCCTGTTTAGGTACTTCCAACGGAGCAGAGCTGAGGAAGGAAGAGCAGAGGAGACGGCACCCGATGATGCTTGTCAACGGTGTGGAAGTTACCACAGAAAATAGGTTAAGAACAGTAATAACAGCAACAGTGGTAATCAAAACAAAAGTATCGCATATTTCATAAGGCTCGGGTGTAAGGTGTGCACTCAGCATCAGAAAGGCAAAGTGTCGCGCAAATAAGAAATGATACGATTGTTTCTTCAGTACAGCCTGTGGTCGGATGATAAAAGAGAGATGGAGTGATTTCAAACCTAGTAAAAACATCACCAACTCCAATTCTCAGAAGCGCTCTGTCATGATTTAAAAGGTGAAGGTAATCGCTCTGGAAAACACATCAGTCTCAGAGAGTAGCCGTAGTCAATAAAACTCCAACTGCAGAGACCAGCAGAAGGAACACTGGAGGACTGATACAGTGTGAATGTGGCGATACAGAACATAGCAAGGCACCGGGAAGAAGTGTGACTTCATATGTACCGCAGAGCTGAATGCACCTCTGTTGAATTTATATTCCTGGGTGTCCATATTTTTGAGCTGGCCAACAGATTCCCCAAGAGATTGGCAGTGGAAGGGGGGGCACGGTCATCTTATGCAGGTGGGTAATCAAAATCACGTTATGCCAGGCATCCGTTGCCTCTCAGTGGAACAGGAAGCCTTTCGTGGACCAGGCTCAACAGGCTCAAGAGTGGGGAGGGGCTAGAGGAGTAAGAGCTGAGCTTTGGCTACCCACAGTAAGGCAGAGGCATCTGAGACACATGAAGAGGAAAGAGCCAAGAGGGTTTACTGAGGGAGGAAGCTGTGTGTTAGCAGACAGGTGGACTCAACATCTTCACACATCAGAACACTATGTAGTCCTTGAAAGCTTGCTTAAAAGGGGAATTCCATCGGATGGTGTGGGAGGCTTGACATACTCTGAGGAGACTGCAAACTTCTGTAGGAAGGGCCAGATAGTAAACACTCTCAGCTTGCAGCCCAGATGGTATCAGTCACAACCGCTCAGCTACAGTTATCACAAGAAGCAGGCCTAGACAGTGTGTAAACAGGAGTGTGGGCCAGAGTCTGCAACACTTGTGTTTTACACACATACCACACACACACACACACACACACACACACACACACACACACACATACACACAAACACACACACACACACACACACTTCCCACTCAACTTATGAAAGAACGTGTTGTCTGCTTGAAAACTGAGTTCTATAATACCATCTGCAAGGAAGAGGGGACCCCACACTTTTCATGATTTAATAAGAGTGCCGGGATGGTTTGAATGAGAAATGTCTCCTATAGGCGACATGTTTGAACATGTGGTCCCCAGTGGGTGGCACTGTTTGGAAAGGTGATGCAACCTTGCTGGAGGACGTATATCCCTGAAAACAGGGCTGTGAAGTGTCTAGCCTTGCCCCACTCCCAATCAGCTGGCTTTATGTTTTCTGGGACACAACGTCTCCGCTACCTTGTCTAGTGTTACTTCAGTTTTGAGATAGGGTCTCACTGTGTAGCCCTCGATGGACTGGAATGTGAGATCTAGACCAGGTTGGCCTTGAACTCAGATCCACCCACCTCTGCTTCCTGAGTGCTGAGATTAACACGAACACCACCACACTTAGCTAATTAAGTTCCTAATGCCAGTTTGTTTAGCTAATTTCTTCGTGTTAATTACATTGCTTCATTAATGCAATTAGTACTGTCCCTAGTCATGGGTATTATGTATTTGTTTGTTTGTTTGCTAGTTTTGGTATTTCAGACAGTGCCTCACTATGTAGCCTAGGCCGGTCTCAAATTTGCAATCTGCCTGCCTTAGCCTGATCAGTGTTCAGATAAAGGGAGAGTACTGTCACACCTGACTGCAAACTCTGATATGCAGTAACAGTTTCCCCACATATGTATTCCTCTTTCTCTGTTTTAAATCTCACCCTCTGTTTTGGGAGGGGTAATGTGTTAATTTGGGCATACATGTGCTATGAACCACATGTGGAGCTCAGGGGACAACTGCAGGGGTCAGTCTAAACCTACCTAGTTTGAGACAAGGTGTCATGATCACAGCTGTGTATGCAAAGCTAGCTGGCCCATGAGCTTCTAAGGATTCCTTCTCTCTGTCCCCTATGTCTCGATGGAGGGCTGAGATTACAAGCACACACTACTGCATTTGACTTCAAATGAGCTCTAAGGAGTCAAACACAGATCCTCATGTTTGCACAGCAAGCCATGTATCCATTCAGCCTTCTCCCCAGCCCTGGGCAGTGTAACACTTTCCATCTTAGAAGGACAAGCCGGGCGTGGTGGCGCACGCCTTTAATCCCAGCACTAGGGAGGCAGAGGCAGACGGATTTCTGAGTTCGAGGCCAGCCTGGTCTACAGAGTGAGTTCCAGGACAGCCAGGGCTATACAGAGAAACTCTGTCTCAAAAAAAAAAGAAGGATGCTCCTTAAGCACAGGAAGTAAACAACTCAAAAGGTGCAGGAAGGCCCTGAAGCCAAACAGATTCATTAGCTCCCTCCTTCCCTGTGCAGAAGAGGGAAGAGCTACTTTCAGAAGAGCTGTGTTGCCTAGAAGCTTGTCAGACCAGTCAAACTACCTGGAAGTGGCTCAGACCAGCTGAGCTACCTGTAAAGGGCACTCTCCAACCTGTTGAGTTGCTGCAGATTGTGTGGTGCACCCTAGGTTTCCAGCTCTTCTGAACTGTCACCCATACTGGGTGACAAAAGATGCCATTTCTACTCCTGTAACTCTTCACCCAAAGTCCTGTAAGTAACCCCAATAAAACTCATCACTTCCCCATGGTAGACATTGGTCATGTCCTTACTTTGATCTGTCTTCAGTTACCTATCTGGAATAAATAGTTCTCTTCTCCACAGGAATAGTGTCACACAATAACCTGTATTATGAATCAGAGAAAAATCTTCAAATGAAAAAATATATAATTCTGAGATTCTATCATTAAAATCCAACAGGCGGAAACAAAGTCTGAGACTATTCATGGTGTCCTTTCATGGACGACTGTTTTTGTTTTGTTTTGTTTTATGCTATTTAGTATGAAAATACAAGGAAGGTCATGAGATCACAATTTCCAAGTCAGTAACTGACAAGAAATAACTTATAGTTGTGTGTCAATGACCTGGGGTGGGGACGAGGGTGCCTATGTGAGGAACAGGGAAGGTTGTTTTTGACTGCATTGGCTGAGTCTCTGGAAAAAAGATTGCATCTTGAATTAGCAGCTTGCCTTTGCTGTCCAGATAAATATTGTGTTGCTAGGACCTAGACTGCCCTGCCACGTGGGTCACCCTGTCATATAATTAGCCTCTTATCATATCAGGCGCCGATCAAGCAAGTAGCATTCGCTGCTAATGTGGTAATTCAACAATAAGAAACTGTTTGCATATTCCACCACCCACCAGAGATGCACTGCGAGGTTACAAGTCATTGCTCCGCAGGAAGCAGCTGCCTCTCACTGTCAATCAGATACCTGGATGTCAAGGTTTTAGCCGACAGCCTATTTGGGCTGATTCTTCCACGATCTCAAGTGCTTAGATCCCTGCTTCACCTATCCAATGGCCACTGAATGGAGCACAGAATGAACTGTAATTGTCCTTTCGGGGCAAAGAGAGCAGGCTCTTTCCAGCCTTGTCCAACCTGCATAGTCAATGGATGATGCCTTTACCTTTCTCAAAGGCTAAGTCAACTCTATGTAAAGCCTGAGGCAGTCTGCAAGGAGCCCACAGTGCTATGTCCTGAACTCATCACTAACCAATTCTGCTGGTCCCAGAAGCCATGCAACTTTAGCTCTGCTGGGTCTCCTCATGCCCCTCCCCCCACCAGGCATGGACCCTCTTAGGTGCCCTATGTTCACCTCTACCTCGAAGACTTCCATGGCTCTATCTCGAAGGCTTCCATGGAGCCCACCTGGCTACAGTCCTCCTCTGCTGTCCCTCCTAAAGTGCATTTGCTTGTCTGTGCAGCTGTAACAGGACCCAACTGAAGGGCAGTGTCACTGATGTTACCTCACTGTGGTGGGAACTGGGGGGGGGGCATTTCTGCCAAGTGACTCCAACAACATGACTGCTTAGGTTTTCTGTGATCTCGGGCAAATGGTTTGCCCCTCTGCGACTGTTTCTTCACCGGCATAACGGGGATAAAAAAACAGTTCCTCATATAGTTGCTTCAAAGGGGTCTATAGGGAAATGTATTCGAGGAAAAGTCTATATATGACTGGATTAGACAATGTACACAGATGGAAGGAGACTAACTGTGTGTACACAGAGCAACAAAGCCAGACACGCTCATCCCACACAGGTGTCTGTTTAAAAGGAATACTCAAGATGACTAGAGAGATGGTTCAGTGGTTAAAAAATGCTTCCTGCTTTCTAAAGGACCCAAGTTCAGTTCCCAACACCCACACTGGTCTCTGTAGGCTCATGTGCACATGGCACAAGTGTGTGTGTGTGTGTGTGTGTGTGTGTGTGTGTGTGTGTGTGTGTGTATACACAAATATATTTGATAAAAATATTCAAGAGATACAAAGAGCCACCCACATACCTTCCTCACCTCTGTCTCCCATCATAATATCTCCTGTTTTATTTGCTCAAAATTTCAACAAGAAAGCAAGGTCAAAGGGAATGAAAAGGGTATGGGGAGTGACGTCGGTGAGTGAGGCACGAGGATATGAATTTCAGTTCTTAGCATTCACACAAAGCCCGGGTGCTGTGGCACATGCTTGGATTTGCTGTGCTGGTGGGGCAGAGGCAAGAAGCTCTTAGAGGCTTGCTGGCCAGCCAGCCTAGCCGAAATAGAAAGTTCCAGGTCCCATGAGAAACCCTGCCTTAAAAAAGAAAAATGAAGACACACATTGACCTCTGGCCTCTCTGTGCACACACATATATATGCAACATATATTCAAAATAATTAATAAACACCTATTTTCAGAAGGAAGGAAGAGTGAGTACCAGGTGCTGGTTTTTTGTCTGTTTGTGTTTTTCATTTTAATTGCTCCCTTACTGACCCTTGATGACAAGCAATGACAACAGCCAGTGTGGTCTTGCTAGGCTTCAGGTCCTCTGCTGGCTACTATACAAACCCTTAGGCTGTCTTGAAGAAAGTGCGCTTAGCCTGTTCCAGAGCTAAGAAGGACAAAGTCAGGAGAGGCCTAGCATCCTACCCCAGGTCACAGAACTTGTAAACAGCAGAGCCAGGACTATGTTTTCCTTCCCTGGAATCACCTACTGCTTATAGCAACAGCTACACGCTCGTCGTACATACTTGTTAATGGCATTAGCTGGTTAAAGAATAACTCGTTTAATGGGTGTTTATTCACTTCCAATTGCAGGACAGGCACCAGGATTAGAAGTGTTCTCTGCTGTCACCAAGTTTTAGTCTGCTGGCAACAGAGACGGATCAACAAATAATTAAGGAACAGCGCAATAGAGGCTATTACAGCAGGGAAAGTACTGGGTGACATGGGACCTCACAGCGAGCCCAGGGATCAGCCTTGGAGGGCTGCATAAAGGCCTTCAAAGGGAGGCCTGCCCCAAGCATGCCCAGTGAGCAGTAGACTGAGAGTGGAGAGTCCACATGGAAGTCAGACACCTGACTGTACTACCTCTGATGTAAGCAGAGTTGGCAAAGGTGAAAGGAGGCAGGGGGACCCAATCACCAAACAGGACACCACTGGGATGCCTTTAGGAAGGCTTCCACATGCCTTTCTCCTGAACTACAAGGCTCCTTCCCCCAGTGGCAGTGAAGAGGGTCAGACCCTCTTGTCCTGGGCCTGCCCTAGTAAGGTGTCACGGAGGGAACTGACTCAGAGTCTCCATGGTCTCTGAGATGGAAGGCATAGAAAGACAGCTTCCAATAGAGACCCGATGACGCTGAATTCTAGGGGTTGTCACTCTGTGTCTGGGGCCACTATGTATGTAGACTGCTGGGATTTCTTCATTTACTAGTGCTCAAGGTTGTTCTGTTTATTTTACCTCTCTCTATCTCTCTCTCTCTCCTCCCTCTCTTTTTCCTCCCCCCCCACCTTTAATGCGATGCTGGGTCTATGAAGACAGTTCAGGGGATGACAGAAGCCATCACACTGATGCCGTTTTTCAGGGTTTGCAGAGGGTGCCCCTGTTGTCTGCTCATCTCTGAAGAGCTCCTCCCCATCATCCATCCATGCAGAGCCCCACATGAAGTCTGAGTGTGACTCTGTCTTGGGAAAGCCAATCTTTGCTTTGTAAACGGTTAGGATCAATATATACAGCTTCTCTAAAAGACTCGTGTGAAATTTAAACCAAATTAATGAATAAAACCCAAGATGCATGTCCTAGATGCTAGGCTTGAGAACTGAAATTAGCAAGAAACTACATACTTAAGCAGTTGACAATGTGAATACATCCCCAGTGTCTCAGAGCCTCTAAGACTCCTTTAAACACTTAACCTGCAAGCATCATCCTTTTCCTCCTCGTCTCCCAAGAAAAAGGCCCATGCTTCAACATCAAGAAAGAATGTCCAAAGGTGCCTCACCCTGCGAGCGTGCAGGCCTAAGCCTTTCTCAACTGATGCTCAGAAATGGGCAGCCCTCCATGGATACTGGCAGAGGACCCGTGGGTGGAAAGCCCCAGTGCACTTCCTCAAACCTGATTTATCTACAAGTTCAGCCACCGTTCCTAGTGACCTCTAACATGGACTTGCTCTGGCTGGTTTAAACAGAAAATAATTGAGGCCAGTGAGGCGGCTCAGCGGATAAAAAAGTTTTTGCCTCCAAGCCTGAGTCTGGTCCCTAGAGCTCACTGGGTAGGAGAGAGCTGAGTCCTACCAACTGTCTGACCCCCACATACATGCCGTTCATCCATCCGCACACATAAACAAGCAAACAAATGTAAAAAATGTTATACAGAAAGGATTGTTTGTCGGGCCACAACTGAGTTCACAAATGTGACCCAATCGCTCCAAAGCAGTGCTCTACTGGAAACCCCAGCAGCCATATGGGCTACAGCTCATAAAGCCCACTGCCAATGCTAGACCCCTTAGCACTTGGACATTTGAGAAAAGGATGTGTTAACCCCATCTGTGCTGGAATGGCTGATCCCTTTAAGCTTGCTTCTCCAGTTCCCAGCTGTGACTGTGAAGTCTGACCCGAATGCACCTCGTGGGTTCTTCCACTGTGGCAGGCTTGCAATCCCCCTTGGAGGCGGGAAAGTAAGTTCAGCCTATCTTTCCAAAAGGCTCCAACTCCTCTACAGGAAAACACCTCCAAACACCTGAGTAGCCGTCAAGTCTCTCCATACCCAACAGCTAATACCGCAGAGGCTCAGAGAATGTTCACATGAGCTAAGACTTTCGTTATGAGTCTGGTTCCTCCTGTCCACAGCCACTCTAAGCTATGAGTTACCCACTGATTTGAGTGGTGTGAGCAGGGCCAAAAGGGGACCTCCCCAAGGTTATCACACTCAAGTGCTCGGGGATCCTCACTCTCCCGCCTTCACTACAGAGTGGTAGGGAAGAGAGACGCCATGCTCGCTCGCTTGCTCGCTCGCGCCGGCAGACCTTATCAGGGCCAAGTCAATCACACAGTAACGAGTCAATCCACAGGGGCAGCCCAGGTATTTCTGAACCCATATCAACATTCACACCTCTAGTCCAGCCAGCTCTCACTCTCCCGAGCTGTCACTAGCCATTTTCCATGTGGGACTCCTAACCTCTGATGTATCTGTTTGCTGAGAGAAGTCGTCAGAAATCTGCTGTGTACATATACTGTCTGCTCCACTGCAAGCCTGTCAGACCTCAGCAGGAACTGTGTTCTGCTGACATTCTCTTCTTTATAAAGCAATAGTCTCTATTATAGGAGTCAAATCACCCATACATTAAGTATTTTGGGGGGGGGGTATTTTCTTTATTTACATTTCAAATGTTTTCCCCTTTCTAGGTCTCCCATTCAGAACCTCCTCTATCCCATCCTCCCTTCCCCTGCCTCTATGAGGGTGTTCCCCACCCACCCACCCACTCCCATCCTCCCGCCCTGGCATTCCCCTACATTGGGGCATAGAACATCCTCAGTCCCAAGGGCCTTTCCTCCCAGTGATGTCCAACAAGGCCATCCTCTGCCATATATGTGGCCAGCCCCATGGGTCCCTCCATGTGTATTCTTTGGTTGGTGGTCCAGTCCCTAGGAGCTCTGGAGGGGTGGGGGTTCTGGCCTGTTGACACTGTTGCTCCCTCCATGGGGCTGCAAACCCCCTCAGCTCCTTCAGTCCCTTCTCCATTTCATCCACTGGGGACCCCCGAGCTCAGTCCAGTGGTTGGCTGCGAGCTTCCTACTAAGAGCTGCACTGCAACAAGGCCTGGAAATTTAGGGCATGGGGGGGCGGTAGCCGCGCCTCCCAGGGTTGACACTAGATGCATGAAGATGCTTATAAAACCTGATGAGAAGCTGCTGTTGGACTCTGGGGTTCTAATAACTAACATTGAAGCAGAAAGACTGCTGGGAATTGTGGTACACACCAGTCATCCCAGCACGTGGAAGGCAGGGCCAGAAGAATTACTTTAAGTCCAAGACAAGCAGGGGCTATAGAGTAGGAAATAGGCAAGCGTATATGACAAGACCCTGCCAATACAAGAACGTGAGCACACGCACTCACGCTGCAGAATACCTCTCAGTGTTGTTTCCATTTTTCACCGAATATCATCCACTCCCGGGCTGTTGGTCAAGGTCAGCCCTTGCAAGATCGCAAGGCTGCACTTAACTCTGATGCCAAGTGCCAAGAACATGCTCTAAGGATGGGTGCTGCGGCCCTCAAGTACACACCGTCTCGGGCTGAAACAAGAGCCACCCTGTGCTTCGGCATACCCTCACCTCACAGGAGGCACTGACCAAGAGCTGGCTGTTGGCTGAGTCCTTTTATCCCCTCTGGAGCCTGTCCCTGGAAGGAAAGTAGTGAACTCTCACCCACTTCGCTGCACTCCCTTGAGTTGGTCCAGCCAGCCAGCCAGTTTGAATAGAGCATGATTTTGCCTCCTACCAGAGGTGGACATCAAGCCAGTGAGGGGAAGGGTTTCTTCTGAGAGAGACATTCCTGCCCAATTCAATAAAGCCTAGCAGTATTGATAAGAGCACAGACTCACTCCCTACTTCTGCACCCATGAGGAATCTGCTTGCTTGAGTTACCTTCAAGGGCAGCAGGCCTATTAGTCAGCATGAGGGGATGACCTCTCAAAACCACCTTACAGCCCCAGTTCATCCTGCAGACCAAAACGCCTATGCTTCAAACACAAGGACACAAAGCACGGCCCTATCTCCCATCTCCTCTTTTGTTTTGTTGTTGGTTGGTGGGTTGTAGAGACAGGATCCTCCTATATAACCTTAGCCAGCTCGGTACTCACTCAAGACTCAAGACCAGGCAATCCTCCTGCCTCAGATCCCTATGTGCTCAAGTGCTAGGATTACAGGTTCATACCACCAAACTCACTTTCAGTTCCATTTCCATTACACTCGGAGGAAATATTAACTGTTGTGCAAAACTGTATCCGATGAAACAGCACGGATCACACAGAGGTACAAGGTATAGATAAGGCCAAAGTAAACAGATGCCTTAGAGTAGAAGATGTGTGTCAGGAACTAATGGGGTTCGAAATTCATCCTCTGCCTTTGTTGAACGGTAGCAACCTTGAGAAAGAAGACAATGCTTTCTAAAATGGCTTGGTTCTCACCAGCTATTGAGGCACATGGGGAACAGAGGCCGAAGATAAGAGTACAAGTTTAGAGTCAGCCTGGTCTACATGGTAAGTTCTAGCCAGCCAGAGGTGCATGGTGGGGGGGGGGGTTGTCTAAAAATAGAAGGAAAGAAGGGCAAAAGAATGAAAGACAGAAACATACCAACCAAGGATCTCCTTGAGGGTTTTCAGAGATGACCTTTGAGTGAGAAACTACCTAGAGGCCAAGGCAGCACAGCTGGACCCTTGGTTGACTTCTTATCCTAACAGTCCTGAGATGCTGAGTCCTGGTACAGGGCTGTGCAAACTGGAGAATCCATGAACATTGTGCCCTGGCATCTGATGAAGGCCCTGTGTTGTATCGTGATGTGACAGCAAGCTGGCCTGTGCCAGACTGGGTCTTCCCTCTGCTCAGCACACTAGGGACATTATGCAGATCTCACATAATTTCATCTAATCACAGTCACTCCCTAGAAGTCCCACCTCTAAATGCCATTACATGTGAACTCGGACATTAAATTTGTAACACACAAAACCTTCTGGGGAACGTTTTTACCAGAGCCCTTACTATTGGCAAGAGGGTCAGGCAAAACAGTCCAATACCAGAGCTGGGGAGATGCCTCAGTGGGTAAAGAGGACTTTCACCAAACCTCATGACCTGAGTTCAATCCCCAGGGCCCACAGGCTGGAAGAACAATAGCAATTTCTTCAAACTGTCCTCTGATGTTCACATGTGCGCCACAGCACACAATAAATAAATAAAAGTATCTACCTTTTTTTGAAAGGTCTAATGTCAATTGATTTCCCTTGACCAGATCCAAGTCATCCTCACCCTGTCTGTCTCTATCGCTGGCAGAAGAACCCATCTTACTTAGCTGGATGAGTCTAACAGAGAGAGGCTCTGCCACGCATGTTAGAGATTTCTGAACCCTTTAATCTCACTATAATGTCTGAAATTAAATACCATTTCCTATACACTAAAGGATTGGGATCTCAAGATGCTTTTTTGTTGTTGTTGTTTTTGTATTTGTTTTTTTTTTGTTTTTTTGTTTTTTTTGTTTTTTTTTGCTTTTCAAGACAGGGTTTCTCTGTATAGCTCTCTGGCTGTCCTGGAACTCACTCTGTAGACCAGGCTGGCCTCGAACTCAGAAATCCGTCTGCCTCTGCCTCCAGAGCGGGTACCATGTGTCAGTGAGTCATCTCCACCTCCTCCACGTGATGTAAATGCCGTGTTTTTGACAGCGTTCAGGACAAACACCAGGGAGAGGAAGCACATTTAGAGCAGGAACTCTCTGCCTTTGGCTATAGTCACAGAACCACTGCATTTTAGCAGGGGTAGGAACTGAAATCAGCACAACCCAGTCCCTCCATTTACCACAGCCACAGGAGAGAAAGAAATGATGGATCTCACAGGACCCCAAATCCAACGAGATTTCCAGAGCCATGGTGCAACCCTGAGTGGTGAAGAACGCTAGGAAACTTAATCCTGCCACACATACCCACCTCCACTAAAGTGGAAAGCAGATGGCGCCTGGCTCCCACTGTGAGGACCCAGATGCCAACCTCACAGACAGATGAAGAGACGGGACTTGGACCTCGGGCGTCTGTGATGTGAAGGATCCGGGCAGCTGCAGGATTAGTGCTCGATTCTGCTCCTTTGGTGTCTGGGGCTTGGCATAAAGGCAGCTTTGGATCAGTGGCTCTTCTCAAATCAAATGACAGTAACGACGGACGGAGACCAAGATCTCTATCAGAGGAGCCCAATCTGTGCCACGCAACAGTGCTGTTAAACGTTACATCTCTGTGAGCTGCATCCTGGCTGAAGCTCTGCGAGGCTGCTGCTCCTACTGTCCTCATTTTAAAGACAGTACTGCAAAATCCAGAGGATCTCCAGGGCTTTAACTAATACAGACCTGCTGAGCCTCTGAGCCCCGCTGGGGTTCACAGACCCAGCCTGGGGACAGAGAGGAAAGATAAGCACGTTGCTTGATAAAGTAACACCAAGGCGCTCCTGAAAGAATCTAATGTGGTCTTACTCTACTTTCTAAGATTTTTCAGAGGTGACTCAAGTCACCTTTTCAGATATAATAAGGTCACACACCCTTATAAGGAGCCCCACCCCCAAAAGCCTTAGCAACCCTACTTCCCCACAAAGAACAGAGGGTTTCATTTTTAAATGGCCTATCGACACCCACAGTTAGAGCACAGAGAAAGGAACAAGGCTTGGCTTTGTGGACCATTAAAATGAGACTAGAGGAAATAAGTTATTTTACCTCTGCACTCACAAGCTACACCGCGAGCCAGCTGGGAGAGTCCCTGGAATTTGGTGACTAATCAGATGCTGGCCTGGGAAACACACCCCTGAATGTCATCAGACTTCAAGCATTTGCCCCAGGAATCCAGAAATAAGCTGTCATCAAAGGGACCTGTGCCCTCTGGAAACAACATCCAGGGCACATTTCGTAATCTGCAGCTGGGACTCAGAGAGCCCAGAGACAAGGAAAGGTCAAGACCCTGCCTGGCCCTTACTGTCTGGAGCCCCTGTGTTCCTTCTGGAGTAGGAGCTCATGAGTGGTTGGCAGGTGTAACCATGGAGTCCCGCACTTGCCTCGAATGTGTTTGGAGTATCTGTCAGACCTTAACGATCATTTTATTCAGCAGCTAGGTAACGTCAGGTAATTACGGGTCCTCGGCTCTCTACTTATCAAAGAAGTGAGTGGCATGTTTTTAAAATAACTTTTATTTTTAAAAGTAGCGTAGCCTTGCATAAGGAAAGTGGGGATGACATTTGGGATGAACAGAGATGTGCTCATCTTAAAGACAGTACATGGCCAAACACTTTTCTATGTAAAGTTTGTGTGTTTATATTCCTCTGTTTTCTGGTTAAGAAAAGAATGTGGCTGTATATGTATATGTATATGTATATGTATATGTATATGTATATGTATATGTATATGTATATGTATGTGTATGTGTATGTGTATGTGTATGTGTATGTGTATGTGCATGTGCATGTGCATGTGCATGTGCATGTGCATGTGCATGTGCATGTGCATATGCATATGTATATGTATATGTATATGTATATGTATATACACACATATAATCAGTTCTTCTAAAAATTGTTTATTTATGTCTGTGATAGGAGGCACCACATATATAGGCATCAGAGGTTAACTTTGAAGAGTCTCCTCTCCTTCTACCCTGAGGATCCCAGGGTTCAAACTTGGGTCCTCACACTTGGTGGCCCTTATACTTGGTGGCATATTTCCTTTCCTGCTGAGCCACTTTGCTGGCAAAATCAGTTCTTTAGAACCCTTGTTCTAAGCTTGTTATTTTGGGTTTTGTTTACAATGCAAAAGATCAAACCCAGAAGCAAGCAAGGGGCTGAGCCAGGACTCCCACACTTTTGCAACTGTTTCAATTTGGCTCTAGGGAATCCAAAGGGAATTTCTCAAATCAAGCTTGCATTTACCGACTACAAAATACCAACAGAACAAGCCTGTCTGTGGGGTTTTCTTTCTGATGACGACCCTGGAACTGTTGCTGTAAACTCCTACCTGTGGCTTCTCAGGTACCAACAGAGCTCATGAGTTTGGCCCTGTCAACAAAGGCGTTGGTGATGCTTGGAAAGGTACAGACAGAGACGGACCATACCTGCAGTGGCAGAGTTGCAGAGGCTTCCTGCCATCTCGGGAGTAAACAGTGGACAAACGCTACTGTCACCCAGGAGTGACGTCACAGATTCCATTCTAGCACAAATTCGGGGAAGAAAGTACCTGAACTGCTGAACTTCTCAAGCCCTTTGATTCTGTCCCTTTCCAAACTTCACCCACAGTCCAGTGAATCATTCACCAAGAAACCTAGTCTGGTAAAGCTACAGACCTATTAATGAGAACTTGGAGCTAGCACTGGATCTAACTGGTGGCTGTATGCAGGAGAAGGGAATAGAGTTATAAGACAGTATCCAGCCCATGCTAATGTAGCTCTGGGTGTTCTCAACTCAGCTGCCGTGGAAAGAGTGGCAGGAAATTTCACACCCCCTCACACCAACTGCATGCTACCTAATGTTCAGAGCACAGTGAGACATAAGACAGCCTGTCCCATGGGTCTGTGTGGACCAAAGGCACTGGAGAGTCAAGCAGCTGTTGGCGGGGTTAGTGTTAGGCTCTTGTGCCTCAGGCCCTGTCCTCAACACAGTGCAAACAAGTGTTCACACTGATAGGGGACAGCCAGCCACTGCCACCATCATTATCTGTGACCCTCCCTTCCCTGGTGGCACCTCACTTCACTCTGAACTTCATGTCCTTCTCCTCTGTCCCTCCTAACATCCTGGTTGCATTGTGCTTCCCTGCACTTAATTCTGTTGGCTTCCAGAACAAGCTGAGTCCAAGTGACAGTTTCACTCCATTTCCATGACAGAGGAAGCAACAACTGCTGCTAATTTCTGTCATTACAGAAATCTCCTCAGAGACAGAGCTCCTTGGGCCCCTCCCTCTACCTCGCTGTGACATTCCAGCCAGCCAGGGAAGACACCGGACAGAACCAGCACAGGGCCTTTGATGGTGGTGAGCTGGAAGTCCTTCTGCCTCCACTGGGACCTCTGAACAAGTTTAAAGTCAACCCAGTGACAAGCAAGGGCAGAAACACAATTCAAACTCTGAGAGAAGACTAAGATTTTTGTGCATATCTGCCTGTCCACTGAGCTTGAAAGTTCCTGTTCTTGAGATAAACACTCAACTTCTGAAAAGCGTTCAGTTGCTAGAATCGGTATGCTAAACCAAAGATCCCTTTGACTTGAACAGGCAGAGTCATTGTGATGGGAAGTGGAAAAAGAGGAAGAAAATAAGATGCAGATTCCACATAAAAACGAATGGCAATCTCCAATACTAAAGACTGTGAGTACGTCGGCACAAATTAATTTATTGGCCTTTGTTCAGGGGTCCCTCTGCTGTTTATCTTTTTTTTTTTTTAGCTTTGTCTTAAAATTATCATTTCAATGAGCAAAACAGCATTGGTTTAAACATAACTGTGCACTTGGTCTCCTGGAGTCCTTAAAGAACCAATGGAAATTTCTGACAGTGACATAATCCTCTTCTCTGAACCAATGAACACTTCTAAGAGTGACATAATCTTCTTTTCTGAACCAGTGAAAATTTCTGACAGTGGCATAATCATCTTCTCATCTAATTTGACTTAGCAACACAGTCTCTTTCTGTAGACTAATGAGCAGGAGATGCTAGTAATCCTTCAATAAGTGAGTTCTCAGAGCTCCCATGAGCCCAGCAATGTTATATGTTCCCATATTTCATGGTCTACCTCAGAGAAAATATAGGACCATCTTAACACTGACTATCTCATGTGCCTCAAGTGTTCATTGAAAGAGTGAACACACCCACTATAGAGCCAGACACCTACAGGGAAGGTGACCCCAAAGTCTAAGTAGGAATCCCAAAGACTAGGTCTGTTCAACACCAGTGGCCATGAATGGCAAAGGGAGGAAGTGGAGGAGAGGGTGGTTTTGATCAAAACATACTAAATTCACATGTGACATTTTCAAACAATAAAAAAAGATAGACTGTTGAATCCATATGAATAAATGGGTGAGCAATGCACGGTGCTAGCACTTGCAAAGTGGAGGCAGAAGGATCAAGAATTCAAGGTCATCCTCTGCTACATAATTAGTCTGAGGATGGCCTGGGCTAGATGAGATATTACATCAAAAACCCAGATAAAATAAGTAAATTGATAGGTACCAGCAAGGCTAAAGCAGGAGGATTACTAGAGCCCAGAAATTCACAGTCAGGATGAATAGCAGTAATTCATGGTTTCTCCTAGATGTCCCATGAGCTGCTGTCCCCCCAAAATTGAAAATGTCTTAAGAACACTGTACTGAGAACTCCTTTTGATCAAAACCATTTAACATAATTGCATACTATGGCATGAAGACGACCATGTTCGTGATTCTCAGGGAAGTTCATGTCCTCATGAAAGCTGCTGTGCTAAGAAATTAAACATTTGTTTGGACCCCAGAGTATCAGCCAGAGGGAACACACTTCATGATGAGCTGTCTTGAGTTGAATTTGGATGGAGTCACATGAGACTCTGGACTTTGGATTTTAAGTTGGTGCAGGACCCATTTAGAGGGACTTTGGAGGAATCTGGGTGGGATGGAAGTATTTTTAGAAAACGTGAACTGGAGAAGGGACTGAATTTTCTGGTTTGAATGTGGCTCCCCACCCCCACCCCTACGCAAAGCCAGTGTGTTGGAAACAATCTCCTGTCCCTCGTGAGTGGCTGAAAGCCGGCTGTGCCCTCTGCACAGGTTAACTCTGCTATGTGCTGTCTCCCTGGCATCTCCTCAGCACACTTACTGATTTTGCCATGACCGTTGCTGTCGTAAGTTACAGCAGGATGTCCTCCCCTGGTGCTGAGCAGATGCTGGGCCAGGCTCTGGACTTATCAATCTCCACATGTGACAAACTTTTATGACTTTCTACATGACCATGCCACCAAACAGAAGAACTGGTAAGGTCAAGCAGATGCCAAAAAAAAAAAAAAAAAAAGGTAAATCTCATAATTGAGAATGGTAGGTGCTTAAATTAGCTCCCAACCAGGTTCCTGTCCTGGATCACATGGCCACAACACCCCACTAAGAGGACCATGACAACCAGACATATAGCATAGAAACACAGGGTTCTCCCATGCTGATGAAGTATCTAGATAGGCCCTGAGTGTCTAACCACTGAGATTCCCTCGCTGAGCTTCCCTCGCTGGGCATCCCTTCCTGGAAGAGGTATTCAATCTCTAGTTCACCCTGAGTAAATTGTATGCACCGTCATCTGTTGTGAATAAACAGTTTGGATAAGCAAGAACTGTTTCCTTCCACCATAAAGGATAACCTAAGTCTCTCACAAAAGGCCCCTCCACAGTCATGACCCTCACCCTCAGTCAGAGCTAAGCATGATTCCCCATGCCCCAGGCTCAGTTCGGGCCCCCCAGCCCCCAGCCCCCAGCCCTTAGCGTCATCTGGGTACACAGGAGGACAGGAGCCCTCAGTTCTCAACTCTTCACAGTTCCCAGCCGCTTCTGGGTGCCCAGAGTTTGAGAACCAGAGACTCTGTCCCAGCCTAGGTTGTGACCCCTATCTTAGGTTGCTTTTCACCTCCCATGAATGGTGTGTCCCTGTCCCACAAGCCTAGCACCCCAGCAGTGAGGAAAGAACATAGCCTAGTGTCCCTGCACTTCGCTCTCCATCCAGCAGCGACTTTGTGGCGTCTGACACCCCAGCAGCAAAACGCAGACCCCCATTTGGGTTCAGGTTTTTTGTTTGTTTGTTTGTTTGTTTTTTATAAATCAGGCAGTGCTTTGACTCTACATATCCAAGCCTTGCCTCAGACACACAGCTTTTCCACACAGCCTCTGGAATTATAGGTTTGCGTCATAAGTGAGTCCTAAGAGACCCAGGTATTAGTTTGTTGCCAACCAATGGCACTCTGGGAAGTATAGAACCCTTTGGAGAAAGGAACAGTTGAAAGAGGCTAGGCCACTGGGGATATGTTCTTGAAGAGGACACTTGGGCTCTGACCACGCCCCCAGCTCTTCCAGTTACTTCCATGACGGTAGGTGAGCATCTTTCTTCAGCATTCGAGCCTGCCATGATGAACTCTACTGCCACAGGGGAAAACAGCAGGGCTAAGTGACCAAGGACCCAAACTGCTCTCCCTTTCGCATAGACTGATGCTGTCAGTCACGATGAGGAGAGTCTGAGGAGCATGCCTATCCCCCAAGGGTCTTGTCACGGTGATAGGATAGGATGACCCGTGGTTCTGCTGTGCTCAGGCTCCTCCCTCAACACAAGGAGTCACTGTGGCTCCAGGCTTGTGAGGAGCGAAGTGATCAGGATTGGTGATGCCTCTGACCTTGACTGACAAGACCCTGGCTTCCTACCCAGCATCTACCACAACCTTATAGAGCTGCCAAAGGTAACAAAACATAACCGGACAAAGCCAGTGGGAAATTGAAATGGTCCACAGTAAAATATCTACAATACTTCCTATTAAAAAAAAATTCCCCAAATCCTCATGTCTCCAGATTCAACAGTAATAAGCATGGGAAAGTATCTAAGAGGATGTGAGGAAGATTTCGCCCTGGTTTCTGAGGAGGTTGTGAAGTAGCCACCACTTAACCAGAAGGCGTTAGACTTAATCCCTCCTCCTGGAATCACTGAGAGCTGATGAGCTCTGTGCTTTTGCTTCAACGTGGTCCTTTCCTGGGCTCAGATTACATGGGACTTTACCTGACTCTCTAATCCTGCATTCTGAGTAGTTCTATTAAGCCCTTCTATCCCTCCACTCCCCTCCTCGCTATATCTAAAAGGACAGTGCTAAGAAACAGGAAGAACAGCCCTGGGACTGACCACCTACAATCCCTAAATTTGTATGCAACTCACTAACTCCCAAAAGTGAGTTTCTATAGCTAAGTGGGTTCTGGTGAGCTGATGAGATGAAGCCCCATTGTGGAACTGTTGTCTTACAAGGGGACGATGGTCCCGGGTGTTCTCTGACTGCCACGTGAGGATACAACGAGAAGACGATGCTCTCAGACCCAGAAGAGGAATCACAGCGAGAACCCAGAATCTCAGACTGCCAGCCTCCAGCAACGTGAGAAGTAAATGCTCGCCATCCGAGCCACCCAGTCCATAGCATTCTTTAAGAGCGGTCCAAACCGAGAAATAGAGTATCTGGGCCAACAGGTCATGCTAATTAGAGGTGGGGAAGACCAACAGCGTTGCCGATGTGGCACCAGCGCTGGACACCTGTCACTGGGCATCACCCACTTCTCGCTGGCCTCTCTGATTCCTGAAATCACTTGCTTACCAGAGAATAGCTTTTCTCCTATTCCCCAAATCCATTGGCAGCAATCAGGGGGGCAAGGCCTCCTCTAGAATTCACGACTGCCTCTCTGCGGATGGTCACATATGACCCCCCACATTCTGATCAATTCTGGGGCAGCTTATCCATGGCCAGTCGCGTCTTCTTTCACTATCAGAAAGCTCTCCTGCCTTGACTGAGGGATCAAAGACAAACATATTATATTCGGATTCTAGAGCCCATGGTTCCTAAACAGACAACACAAATTCTTGACTCCAGCACCAGCACCTCCTTCCACTTGGGGAATAAAAAAGGTATGATTTTATCACCTACAAATAGCTCATCTATAAATTCTGTGGCTCAGATGTGAAATGGTCCCATAAAAGGCTCCCAATGTTGAAGGCTTGGTCCCGTCTGGTGGTGCTATTGAGAGAGAGCTGTGAAGGCGCCAACCACATCTGTAGGTCACTGCGAGTATAAGGACATAGACAAGCAGGTGACTAGCAGGTCCTTGGGGGAATATGTCAGTGATAGGCATCTGAGATGAGCCACTTTGCTCCAGCCCGCCTTCCCCACAGAGGATGTCCCAGCTCGCCATGCAAGGGAGCAGACACAGCAAAGTCAAGGGTCCATGCTCTAAATCCTCCGTTTTGTAAGCCAAAAGGAATCCTCCTCCACTTTTCTCCACTGTTATCACAACAAGGAAAACACCAATCTGTTCTCTCTCTGCTTATAAGGACCCGAGGCTATCTTGTTTTTAATCCAAATCCATCTCAGATGCAACATTCCATTTAAAAACATAAGTGTCCGGGCCAGGCGTGGTGGCACACGCCTTTAATCCCAGCACTCGGGAGGCAGAGGCAGGCGGATTTCTGAGTTCGAGGCCAGCCTGGTCTACAAAGTGAGTTCCAGGACAGCCAGGGCTATACAGAGAAATCCTGTCTGGAAAAAAACCAAAAACAAAAACAAAAACAAAAAAACATAAGTGTCGATTCCACCTAAAACTCTCTTGAGGGCTGGAGTGACAGCTTAGAGGCTAAAGGCTGGGAGCACCTTCTGTTCTTCCAAAGGGCAAGGGCTCAGTTCGCAGCACCACACGGCAGCTCACAACCATCTCTAATTCCAGTTCCAGGGGATCTGATGCCAGCTCTGGCTCCCTGAGGGCACTGCATGCATATGGTGCACATACACACACCCTGATAAACACTTATACACATAAAATAAAAAATAAATTTTAAAAATTTATAATTCCTCCCAATTACTTAGTACTTGTTATATACTGAACACAGTGAATTCATTAAAAGCCCCTTAAGCATGATTATCTTAGCCAGAGTGGAGAAAATATTTACATGTGCAATGTATTGAAATCAAACGTCCATATCTGAGCTGAGGTCATTTAGCTTGGTACATTTTAGGAAACAACGGTTTTCTTTCTGTAGCAGATGGCCTGACAGTCATGACTGAAAATTTCCTTGCTCGTTATAATAAAAACAGTCGTCGACTAAAGAAAATAAGAAAACCGCCAAGAGAAGGAGTATTTTAAAGCATGTGTGTGTGGAATTCAAAATACTATTTGAAATCTAAAACTGTGGTCCAGAGGGACAGAAAGCGCAGCTCGGGTGCTGCCTGGGATCCACGTGACACGAGATGGCTCTGAGTGTCTTGGTTTAAAAATACTCTCCAAGAGTCCAGGCCAAATGGCTGCAGGATTACAAGTTCTCTCCCGGCTGTCCAGGTACTAAAAGCAGGTACAAGTAAGAATAACTAACTTCAAAATAACTAACAATCAGCACATGAGGTATGATGGTGCCACACTCCCCAGTCAGGGGACCCCACGGCTGCTCATTCTTTAATCAGACCTAGAGCAACACTGACCCTACTAAGGATATCCCTACTCCCCTTTCCCCTGCAAACTCCACACTACTGGTAAAAAGAAGAGACTTAAGAGAGAGCTTGACTCAAAGGGCAGATGAGGGAACAGGCACCAAGCTCCGGTTTCAGGGGTGGAAGGAAGGAAGGGTGTAAATACTGCCTAGAATTCGGCACTTGGGGAATTACCTCCTGCGAGGCTCAATTTTCCACAAAAGAGCTATAAACTACGAACTAAGTCAATGAGAAAGCCATCCCTCACAGCCACAAACACTGTCCCCAGTGGCAGGGTTGAGGCCCTCATTGAGTCCTACATAGTCATTATAACACATTATATACACACACATTAGATAGATAGATAGATAGATAGATAGATAGATAGACAGATAGATAGATACACATTATACATAACACTATATATATACACACAAAATATATGTATATATACAACATATAACACCCATTCACCTGTCCTTTATTCACATCATCATAGCTGTTTTGAGATCAAAATCAAACTAGTGAAAATCAAACTTCTCCCTAGCCAAAGAAAATGGAAATAACCAGAAGACCATCAGATTAATGATGGCAAAGCAAAATATGGTCTATCCAGGCAGCGGACTGCTACTCTTCTGTGAAGAGGAGTCGAGTGTGGTAACGGTTATATTATAGGTGAATCTTGAACTGATCATGCTAAGCAAAAGAAGCCAGATGCAGTTCATGAAGGACACATGGCTGTTTATACAAATAACCAGAGGCAAATGCATAAAGAACAAATAGACTGTGGTTGTTTAGAGCTAGAGGAGCCAGGGGCGGTGGGGGCAGGGGTGAACAATGACCTGAGGGTCCCTCTGAAGGTAATGAGAACATTCTGGAACCAGACAGCAAGGTTTTCTCCAGGTCAGTGGTTAGTCTCCATCCATTCACTCTGAAGGTCACTGGTGAGTCTCCGCCCATTCACTCCCCAGGTCATTCACTCCCCAGGTCACTGGTGAGTCTCAGCCCATTCACTGCCCAGGTCACTGGTGAGTCTCTGCCCATTCACTCCCCAGGTCACTGGTGAGTCTCCACCCATTCACTAACCATCATCCTTTCCCAGGATGTAGCTCATACCACCTGACCTGATTCCTCAGCCTTCCTCTCATCTTTAAGCCCCTGGATTTGTTTTCAGTCCTAACAGCCTCCTCCCCAACCTGACACATAAAGGAAACCCACAGAGAAGTCACACAGGTCTCCGATGGCTTTCCACACCCTAGTGCTTCCCTCCTGTCTCTCAGGACACAGATGCTGCTGCTTCCAAGCTGAGCCCCATGCCTGTTTCCGGTATAGCATAGTCATATGACTCGGGACCCTCCTGACCACACTGGTTCCTCTTTTGATCTTCCTTTTACCTTTGTCCCAGTGACAACATCTTCCTAGACACATTTGTCATTCTGTCTTTCTGTCCCACCAACCCTGACACCCCTGCTTCAGGATACTGCTCTTGGACAAATTGAGTCAAACTATGTCAGGACTCTACTACCTCACCAACCAGGTTATAAAAAAAAACAAAAACGGAGTGCTTTCATAGATAGACCGGACCAATTTGCCCTTGACAATTTCCAGTAAAGACTGGTTCTTTCACATCATAACAAATATGTACTGGCTGGTTTGTGTGTAAACTTGACACTAGCTGGAGTTATCACAGAAAGGAACCTCCCTTGGGGAAATGCCTCCATGAGATCCAGGTATTTTCTTAATTAGTGAACAAGGGGGAAAGGCCTCCTGTGGGTGGTGCCATCTCTGGGCTGGTAGTCTTAGTTCTATAAGAGAGCAGGCTGAGCAAGCCAGGGAAGCAAGCCAGTAATGAACATCCCTCCATGGCCTCTACATCAGCTCCTGCTTCCTGACCTGTTTGAGTTCCAGTCCTGACTTCTTTTGGTGATGAACAGCTGTATGGAAGTGCTTCTTGGTCATGATGTTTGTGCAGGAATAGAAACCCTGACTAAGACAGAATATTCCACTAGTTTCCTATGATTGCTGCAACAAACTGCCACAGGCTTGTGGCTTGAAGCCTCTCCCAAACATAGTCTGTTAGCCATCTCCCTTCCACAGGCAGTGACCCAAATCATCCAGCTCCTTGGACCAGCTAGCTCTCCTGGATGCCTCCTGGACACCTGCTCTTCCTTCACCGTCCTGTCCAACCCAATCCTGTCTTGCTCTGGAAAGGGCCCTGTGGTGATCCCGGGTCCATGTGCATAATCCAGAAAATATCTACACCCATCTGCAAAGTGCCTATTGGCATATAAGGTGACAGTCACAGGGAGGGATTGGAATGTGGACATGGTGGGGCAGTAGGCTTGCCAAGCCTGCACTAAGTACATAAAGGTTCTGGAAGCACCCCATAGCACTCGCATATTTTCCTAACAAACAGGGATCTTTGCCTGGAACTTGAAATGGTTATTTTATACCCAGAATCAAAGGATCAGCAATGTATCCTCCCTCCACACGACTACCTAAAAATGAAGCTATTTTCTGGGGTTTGTGATTTGACTTTATATAGGGTTATGGAACAGGAAGGATAAGAAAATATCTGTTAGCATTCTGTCTAAACTCCACCCCACAGTTACCTGGCAACAGCCTTGTAGGTCTGACTCATTACAGAAGGGGCTGCCTGCCCCCTCTCCTCCCTCTCTCTCTTGCTTCTCTCCTTCCCCATTCCCTTCCCTTCCCCCTCTCTCCACATGCTCATGGCCATGGCTGGCCTCTACTTCTCATCTCTGTCTCTGTGTCTCTGTGTCTCTCTCTCTGTCTTTCTCTCTGTCTCTACTACCCTCTTAACTCCCCTCCCCATGCCCTGACTAAACTCCATTCTACACTATACCATTGTGTAGCTGGTCCCTCAGAGGGAAGGGATGCCTTGGTATGGGCCCACCAAGGCACCCCTCTCCCCCACACCTCACCACACCCCCCCATAGAACATACCACCTCTTTTTATCATTTTATAAACACATCAATGTCTGTGTGTTTTGATTCAGAAGCAAGATGTAGGGAGGGGGTGGGGGAACTGTCTAGAGCAACAACAGACAGTGAGAAGAAACGGTAGCAAAAAGTCCCAGAACATAGAGTGCCTTTGCCTTCTTCCGCCCTCCCAAACCTTTAGCTTTTAAGACTAAGGGTTACAGCCATTTGTCCCTAGTCCCTGGCGTTCATTTCTGGGTGTCGTCTTTGCCCACTATACCTTACTCCCCACAGGCATGTGTCTCTTCACACTTTTTGATCTATGTTATTTATTTTTTTACTATTCTCTACATTGCATACACATGCAAATATGCATCCTAAGTACAGACGGATGTAGACTTTAACTGGATCTTCTTCTTGTAGCTGGGGAAGCACAGATGTGTTTGTCTTGCCAAAGGCTGAGGTTGTTAACCCCGCTTTGGAGTGGATGGCTTCATCTCCCTAGCAGTGGGTTCTTTCTCAGCATCCCAGAATGGAGAGGTCCTAACTCCTACACTCCCCCTAGTGGACACTAGCAGAGAAGCACCATTGAGCACAGGACTTACTAAGCCCCAAGGAAAACTTTCCAGAAGGCTTGCAATGGTGCTAAATGATCAGTCTGAGCCCAGAAACCAGTGCCAATATCACAGACTCTTCCTTCCATAGATGCTATTAGCATTTCTCCTAGGCTCCGCCCCACAGTTACCTAGCAACAGCCAAGTATGCCTGACTCACTATAAATGGGACTGCTTACTCCCTCCTCACTTGCTCTCTTACCCCTCTGTCTCTTCTCTACCCATTCCCCCTCTCCCCCTCCCCTCTCCTCTCTCTCTCTCTCTCTCTCTCTCTCTCTCTCTCCCTTTCTCTGTCTCTACTACCCCCTCAACTTTCCTCTCCATGCCCTATATAAACTCTATTCTATATATTCTATATTATACTACTTGTGTGGCTGGTACCTCAGGAGGAAGGAATGCCTCAGCATGGGCCTCTCAGAGCCCAACCCTCCCCCAGCCCCAGCCGCTGCACTACATCTCACTCTACCAAACATATCCCTGGCTCCTTTTTTCTTTCTTATAAAACACACCAGATGCAGCTTCCTGACTTCAGCAGATGCTCACATGTGCACCAGGAGCTGCTGCTCTTTGCCTTTCAAGCTTTTGCACTGCAAAAAGACTCAGGGACACCAAGAGCAGTGCAAATAGATGAAACCTAAAGGTTGTGCTGTGTGCATGTGATGGAACTTTACACAGAATAAAAACGTAAGTGACCCACAGCTAGATCCAGAAGCACAGCTATGGTTATTTTATTGAGAGAGTATTCTTATGTCCCAGGCTGGCCTTCAACCTGCTGTGTAGCCCAGGATAACCTTGAACTTCTGATTCAAATGCTTTTGCCGCTCTAGGTTTGGGGTTACAGGCATGTGCCACCACACTGGTTTTATGAGGTGCTAGGAGCTGAACTCAGGGATTCAGACACGCTAGACAGACACCAACTGAGCTACATCCTCAGCCTTCATTTTATTTTTAATGCCATGAGTTTATCTTCAATACTTTTTGAAAAACATATTCATTGCCATTACACAGACATCCATCCATCTCCGGGGAGTCCAACTCCAGTCTGGGCTGCTACTTCCTTCAGTGTCACAGGATCCACCACAAAGAAGAATATGGGTCTTACACATCTAGCATGGGACACGTTAAAAGGCCCATAAATAATTTTTATGTAAGTATACGACCCTTGGCAAGAGATAACAAGCCTGTTTATCCTCGTCATTTCCTCCAGAATGACTTCACAACTGAGCTCCATTTTTTAGTTGGCTTTGATGGGTCTCAACAGCCAAGTACAACTTGAACAACATAGCTGAGTTGGCTTGAGTCTTGGGAAGCCCTGGGCATGGCCTGGAGACCCAGCCCAGCAGCCCTCGTGAGGATTTGTTCTGTCTATGAATAGGCCTCTTCTTTTGTCAGGAGAGGAAGAAAGGGGCTTTGAGTCCCATTGAACAATAGATAACTACTGAATTGTGCTCAACTGTTATTTTTTTTTAAGGCATAAAAGGCCTATTGGAGTTCTCATTTTGGCAGAGGACAGACTTCTGAGTCTGTGAAGCTCTTTTCCAGGCTTGTCCGGGTATCATTAGTCAAAATAGGCTTACGCAGCCATACAGCAGGCTTTGAGCTCAGTGACTTTATACTCTGAAAAAGAAAACCATTCTTCATTTAACTCAACTAAATGTACCTTTTGCCAGAAGATACTCCTTCAAACTTATGGACACCCTCAAAGAACCTGTCCTTGCTGGGGATGTTGCTCAGAAGTATAACATCTGCTTAGCATGCAAAAAGCCACGGGTTCAATTCCTTGCAACACACACACACACACACACCAAGCAAACAAACAAAAAAAAAATTTTTTTAAACTGGATGCCATTTGTCAGACGAGACAACAATGTAGAGACACTAGGTGAATTTTGTTTTGTTTTGTTTTGTTTTGTTTTTTAGGGGTTTGTTTGTTTTTTGTTTGTTTGGTTTGGTTTGGTTTTTCGAGACGGTTTCTCTGTATAGCCCTAGCTGTCCTGGAACTTACTTTGTAGACCAGGCTGGCCTTGAACTCAGAAATCCACCTGCCTCTGCCTCCTGAGTGCTGGGATTAAAGGTGTGTGCCACCATGCCCGGCTTTGGGTTGTTTTTGTTTTTGTTTTTTTAAGAGGAATAATATCCTCAGAATTTAATATCCAAGCCATCAGCCTTAAGTGCTCCAACTCATTCCAGGCTTGTGAACTAGGTAGACACCACGGCTTGGCCTAAATGTTCAAAGATTCTCTCCCTGTCCCTCAAAGTACAGAGCAGCAAAAGCCATTTCTGTGGGAATTATCTGGAATCCCATGGAACAAAAGAACATAGCATGCCAGTGCCAAATGTCAGTGCCCACGCTGCTGCTCTGAGCGTGTGAGAAATGGAGAAAGCAAAGGGCCCGCCCAGCGTCCAGCGGCAGCTGAATCCAAGGGCCACCACTGCCTCCTATGGACAGTTCCCTGCTAGAAGCTTCTGGATGTCCCAGAAGATGTCAGAAGTCCCTCAGTGTCCAGCCACTGCCAAGGAGGAGGGTTAGTATTAGAATCCATGAACTTGGAATAAAGAAGACCCTACTCGTACACTGCTCCCACGAGCACATAGCGCTCGCACTACCCCGCAGTGATCTGCCCCTCATTGTGTATTTAACCTATAAGTTGTTAAAGCATTACCCCAGGCTAGACAGATGCTGAGACCATGGAACATGCATGCCAAGTTATCACCTAGGAAACTCGGACAGAAATATTAGAAATTCCCATCACTGGAAACTCCAGTGAACAGACACAAGCATCCCATGTGTAATGCAGGCCTTCTTGCTGGGACGAGGCCTCCTACAGTAAGCGAGAGCTGCCACTCCCCACTGCAATCCCCTCTATAGTCAATCTATAGCCAATCCACGCACGAGGAAGAGCCCTCATGACCTGCGCCCATCCCGCTATGCCCCACCACTAAAAGAACACAAAATGACCACTATTATTTGGGAGATTAAATTTCTGATATGCAGATTTTCTTTCAGGTTTTCATTTAATTACATTATAATTTTTTCTTACAATTATATCTTGTACAGTGAACATATTTCTGGCCATACACTCATCCCCTTCCTGTTTCTCCCTCTGTTGCCCTAGACAGTCTCACTTCTACTTCCGTTTTATGTATATATGATTTTAGGTAACTACATAAAATCTAGAAACCACAAATTAGCAACAACATGTAACAGTTGACCTTTAGAAACTGGCCTGACTTACTTAATGTGATTTTTTTTCCAGTTATGTACATTTCCCTGCAAACAGTCGTTTACGGCTGCAAACAATATCATATGTGTGTTATGTATATGTGTGTGTGTGTGTGTGTGTGTGTGTGTGTGTGTGTATATATATATATATATATATATATATATATATATATATATATATATCACATCTTCTAGATCCATTCCTCTGTGGCTGAACACAGGTTGGACCCATAACTTTGCCACTATGAACTATGAACTGGCACATGAGTCTGCATGGACACTTTCCAAACCAGAGCAAAAGATCCGCAGACTGCTCCGAGCATCCTTGAACCTAAGACCTCTGTATCACAGAGCACAAAGCCCTGTTTGCTTGCTTTTCAATCCTTTGAAATCATCATGTGAACTCACTTGGTCTAATCTTACACCCAACACAGTGAGAAAGTAAGCCTCCACATTTTTTTCCCAATGTATGGAAAGCACATAAGCCGGGTACTATGGTCCAGCGTGAAGCCATGCCAAGGCCCCTCCACAACAGGCATGTGTGCGGACCCACATGAATGCCTCCAGAACACTATTGTGGGAACTCAGATCCCTCCTCTAACTGTGACTGCTCCATCGGCAGCCTCCTGCTGACTCAGCTTCCCAAGACAGTCAATCTCTAAAGGAGAGCTAACGCAGGACAGGAGACAGTCCCAGGCCAGGTGGTCCAGGGTGACATTAACAGGCATACATAAATCATGCCGATGTGATACAGATGCCATAAACCACTCTTCAATGCCACTTCCATTATCCAGGCTTCGGGGAGACAGCACGTTCTCTGTCATTCATTAAGTTTCATAGCTTACACCCGTGAACAGCTCTGTGGTGTGATGCCTTGCCTTTACAGTCCACTTCCCAGAAACAAGCACCAAGCCCTGTCACCATGAGAACAACCTGAGGCAAGGGTGGAGTAGAGACAAATGTCACCATGCACCTACAGTACTCCTCACAGTTGTTAAAACCAGCAAGAACTAGGGAAGCCCAGAGCCACTCAAAGGATATGCAGTTAGGTTAGGAGGCTGAATGAGGCCCTGGAACTGGAAGACGGCATCACACAACAGCTAAGGAAACCTACACAAGGTGTGAACTGAGACAAGAAAGGATGTACTGGCTGCTTTGTCAGCTGCAGTGTGAGCGGTGCGGGCCATTTCAACCACTGCGGTGGGCACAGCCCAGGCGGGGGAATGAAGGGCCTTGTTTCCTCGTGGAAGTTTCGTGGCACTGTTTATTTTGTTCCCCGCTTTGTGTCCCTTTTCTGATGCCTACTTTGGTATAAGTCAGGTATTCCCACCATCCTTCCTTAAGTAACACAAATGCATATGGCCAAATCTGTTCTTACAAAAAAAAAAAAAAAATTCAGTTCCTACAAGCACTAACGTCACTGGGAGAGTAATCCTTAAACCTCCCCCATCTTTCTCCTCTCCTATACACAGCAGGTGAAGCACACTGTGTGTTGCCCTAACTCTTCCATCTTCCACTTGGAAACATCCACCTCCCTGAAGGGCAGATGATGGTTAAGGTGCAGAGGTGGCCCTAGAGAGACAGAGGCCAAGTGGCTGGTCAAGATCTGAGGCCTTTGTCCCTCCTTTTCCTCTCCTCCTCTCTCAAGCCCTCTGAAATGACATCATGGCCAGCCCTTCTGGAACATTCTAACTTGCTGTCATCCCCATTCTTCCACTGCAACAACTGTCACTCGTGCTCCAAAACTGAATCTGAGAGAAGACATCAAACAGAAAGGCCCCTTTCCCTCCCTGCTGCATCCTGGCGCATATGATTCGCAAATCTGCCGCCCAATCACTCCAAGAAATGCATTTATTCCCTCGAGTGACTTCCCCATCTTGTCCTCGGCTTCAGCTTCACTTTGCACACTCTTGCATGTCACTAGAAGGACTTAAGTCCCTGTGACTAAAAACATAAATTCAGCAATATGCCTCTGCAACTCAAGTCACCTCCCGACGCCACCACCCCGCCATCTGTAAGCCACATTGTTGAAGGATAAACTCCCTACCTTTCAGTGAGGCTTCTCCACAGCTGGGCACCTGCAAGGGAAAGCCAGATGTGAGATGTAAGCAAGCTGTCACTCCCCAGGAGCATCTGCCAGCTTAGCGACCTCCCACGCGTGTGCAAGTGGAATGCTCACATCTCCAGTGCTAGACATTGTCAAGCCATACAGTGTCTGTGTCCATCACTGCGAAGGATGCAGGTGATAGTCTATAAAACCCTTGAGTACGTATCACAAAGGCAGGATGGACACTCCGAAACACAGTCTCTGCCCAGTGGGAAGAAAATGTGTCCACTTAAGAAAAAGTGCTGTCAAGGAATCAGTATGAAATTTGACAAGAGGTGGAAACCATCACACTTCAGAAAGGACAGAAACATGATTGCTCAAGTAGGAGTAACGGCGGTGGTATGGGAGGGGAGGTTGGCATGGTGCAGTCTTCAGATATTTTAAACTTATAGACAAGCCCCAAGGAAATCAACAGTAAAAAATCAATTGCTAAATGTGAAGATAGATGATACATAGTAGATAGATAGAAAGTACATAGTATACATAGTAGATAGAAAGATGATGAAGATAGATAGATAGATAGATAGATAGATAGATAGATAGATAGATAGAGTAGATGGATGGATAGAATGATTGATGATTGATTGATTTGCTTGTGAAAACTTCGGAGATTATCTTTATTGGACCAAGTCTTGATACTATACTCCTAGCTACCAGATTTAAGGAAGCTCGATATGAAACAATCATAAAACATTTTCTGCACCTTCTATTGAAGCAAATGTCAAAAGTTCTGCCTTGTGTGTTCTTGTGTGTCCCCTATCAGGTGAATATCCCACATCAAATTCTTCTTAACATTTACTGCTAGGAAACAGTTCTACAAAATCCTTGGCTTCCAAGTCTCCTGACAATTGGAACATGCAATTGACCTGGTTTCCTTCGTTGTCTTGGTAGCATAAGCATAGGTATGAATCGTTCCTCAAATCCTATTAGAATACTGGACCTTTACTCCCTTAGGCCTCTGAAACAGGTGTGTTTCCTGTACCTTCCAGCATAACTCAAACCTTCTAGAGTCAAACAGCATATTAAGGGAAGTCAGCTTAGCCCAGGGAGCGGTGAGCGGTAACGTGGACTCGGCTGGAGTTACTGATAAGGATAGAAAACATAGCCTACGACCCTCACCTCACAGTAGTCTAACTTGAGTCTTTCTCCAATGACTGTGGAGCCAATGTGAAGACAAGAGATTCTAGCGTGAGATGCCTGTCTTATTGTTAAGAATTGGAGAAATGATTGTGGTTGAGGGACAAGGGAGCTGAGAAACTGGGAAACTGCTACCACCACTGACGAAGCACAGATCTGGTAGGGATTGTGTAGGAGGAGGAAGTCCTGACAAAGATGGGGTCAAAGCCCAGCACAACCCACAAAGGGCTGAGGAGGGAAGGTGTACACTAACAGCTGATTCCACAGGAGCAGAGACAGAGAGAACGAGCCGAGTGTACTGACTCTGGGACTTTGCAGGTGATGCCTTGGCAAGCTTCCAAGGGCCAAGCTCAGACAAGTGGCCACCACACACATAAGCCAAGGCAGAATCACATAAAGGGAGAGTGTATAAAGGACGAGATACTGTGGCCCAACCTCAACTAGGTGGTCTAATCTCAAGAATCAAGAGACTGCTGAGGTGTGGTATCAATAGATAGTGTGGATTTCACAGGGGGGAAGACAGAAAGACACAGTGGTTACAGAATGGCCCCCTGCTAAAGGGCTGTGGGCAGAGATGGGGAAACTTACTGGGCCCTCTTTCCTCACAGGTAGTCCCTGAAGCTCTTAGAGCCTGATGTGGAGGTGGCTGACCCTGATTGCCATGGGAGTGAAGGACAAGGTGGTCACAGACAAGTTTAAGAACATAGGAGAAATTGTCCATGCTACAGAAGACAGTGTCAGAGCTGAGGGTGAGCCGTGATGCAGGGGTGCACACTTCCAGGGGGTCTACAGAGACGGGGCCTGGGTACCCGCATGCTTCACAGAGACAGGCTAACACACATGACTGTATCTCTGCTTCCCTTTCTCATGAAGGATGTGTCAGGGAGGACGATGGGGGCAGAAAAGAAGAAGAGAAGGAGGAGGTGGAGGAGGAGGAGGAAGAGGGAGAAGAGGAGGAGCGGGAGGAAGAGGCGGCAAGGGCTTTGCTTGCCTCTCAGTGAGTACAGGGTTCCTGTATCCTAAAACAAAAAACCTCACAGTTAACTATTCAGTCACATGCGCGCAGTTCACAGGGATGTGCACTTAAAATGAGGGAATTCATAGTGCCAAAAAAAAAAAAAAAAAAAAAATCCATTGGGGAAAGGATACAATTAAGGCCATGACCAGTAAAGTTCCTATCTGTAGCCGAGAATGTGGGAAGTGGGCAGCTCGGAGAGGGAAAGAGGCAGCAGGTCCCCGAAAGCTCTGCTGACCAGGGATTTCCTGGCTGCTGTTGTGAGCAGAAGCAGGGTCTCCGAGTGATTCATGGGAGCTGCCACGACCCCACAGCGGCTTCTAGATATAGCTTGCAATGAAGCCTATGTCTCCCTGAGAGGAGCCAAGTGCAGCCAGCACTGGGCTGGTCTGGAAGCCTTGCTGCTGTCTCCAGCCAGCCAGCCATTCACGGGGCTCAATTGGGCCTTTGTCCTAAAAGACTCAGTGAAGAGGGACAAAGAAGGCCCTAGGGTTTCTCCAGCCTGTGCTTGGGGAGAGCAGAAGAAGGAAGCCCATCTTTTCCATTTTTCCTTTTGTCATGCGTAGAAATGTTATGTTCAGACCATCACTTAGTGGGAACCCAGGAGGAAGATGAGCCTGCTGCAGAGGCCTGGTCAGGGATGAAGGCAGAGACCAATGTGTCCACATCCTCATTAGAAACCGGTGCTTATAAGTAGCCTTGCCTTAAAAAGACACTTATCATAGCCTGACTGATGAGAAAGCAGAGTCCCAGATGTCCTGACTGTGCCAGCTAAACAGGGAAGACAGCCACAGTATGGACTGTCACTCATGGCAATCTTTCATCTGAACCAGATTCAAATCTGTGGCATAAGAATGGGTTCTCAGCAGAAGGAAGGACCATCCAGAGACTGCCCAACCCAGGGATTCATCCCATAAACAGCTACTAAACCCAGACACATATACAGTAAGATTTTGCTGACAGGACCCTGATATAGCTGTCTCTTGTGAGGCTATGCCAGTGCTTGACAAATACAGAAGTGGATGCTCACAGTCATCTATTGGATGGAACACAGGGCCCCCAATGGAGGAGCTAGAGAAAGTACCCAAGGAACTGAAGGGGTCTGCAACCCTATAGGTAGAACAACAGTATGAACTAACCAGTACCCCCAGAGCTGGTGTCTGCATATGTATTAGAAGATGGCCTAGTCGGCCATTATTGGGAAGAAAGGCCCCTTGGTATTGCAAACTTTATATGCCCCAGTACAGGGGAATGCCAGGGCCAAGAAGTGGAAGTGGGTGGATGGGGGAGCAGGACGGGAGGAGGATATAGGGGACTTTCAGGATAGCATTTGAAATGTAAATGAAGATATTTAAAAAAAAAAAAAAAAAAAAAAAAAAAAAAAAAAAAAAAAAAAAAAAAAAAAAAAAAAAAAAAAAAAAAAAAAAAAAAAAAAAAAAAAAAAAAAGAATGGGTCTCAGGCTGGTGAGGTGGCTCAGTGGTTAAGAGCACTGACTGCTCTTCCAGAGATCCTGAGTTCAATTCCCAGCAACCACTTGGTGGCTCACAACCATCTGGAATGGGCTCAGATGTGTCTGAAGACAGCTGTGAACTCATATACATAAAATAAATCTTCAAACAAAAAAACGAGGGGTTCTTTTCTGTTACAGGATAAAGTGGTTTTGTCACCAAAGCAGGCTGTGTATCAGTGAATGTTGCTTCATAGAGAAAAGGGGACTTTACAAGTACCATTATATTAAGAATAGAGATGATCACCCTCTGTCACCCAGGTGGGCACCCATTACAATCACAAGTATTCCTGGCAGAGAGCTCGGAGGCAGGTCTGAGCAGGCACAGAGAAGATGGCGTAATCAGAGAGCAGAGGACTGTGATGATATCGCTTTAACCCAGCAGCAACAGCACCAACTAAAGTCAGGAAGAGACAGGGGTAGGTCCTTCACTAGGGCCTCCAAGGTAAGTATAGGCCCACCAGTGTGTTGTTTGAACTGATGGATTCCAGAGCTGTGGGGAACTTCGAGCCGCCAAGTGTGTGGTTAATTCGTTACAGCAGCCACAGGAAACCATCGACCCTGCCGCTTCTCCTCAGCTGGGAGCAGACATGAACTTTCTTCATGTTAGCCTGCCTTTCCTTTTGCGTCGTTAAGGCCCGGGGACCTGAGGCCGGTGCATGTTGGTGAACACTGTATTACAGAGCCAGATCCTCTTTTTATTTTAAGACAGGATCTCAATCAGCAGCCCCTTGTGGTTTTGCACTTCCTCCCTAGCCCAGGCAGGCTTCAAACTTCTGGTTCCCCCCTGCCTTGGCCTCCAAGGCACTGAGATTATAGGCCTGCTTTGGCAATCCAATTTAAGGGGGAGGAGAGGCCCCTTGGTACTGCAATCTTTATATGCCCCAATACAGGGTGGGAGTGGGTGGGCAGGGGAGCAGGGAGGGGGGAGGGGGAGGGGACTTTCGGGATAGCAGTTGAAATGTAAATTAAGAAAATATCTAGGTTTTTGGGCTAATAACCGCTTCTCAGTGAGTAGCTGTCTCCTGGCAGGCTTTGACAGTCCCTGACAAATACAGAAGTAGATGCTCACAACCATCTATAGGGCAGAACACAGGGTCCCCAATGTAGGAGCTAGAGAGTACCCAAGAGCTGTAGGGGTCTGTGACCCTATAGATGGAACAACAATATGAACTAATCAGAACCCCCAGAGCTCATGTCTCTAGCTGCATATGTATTAGAAGATGGCCTAGTTGGCCATTATTCAGGAGGAAAGGCCCCTGGTCTAGCAATGTTTATATGCCCCAGTACAGGGGAATGCCAGGGCCAAATAGTGGGAGGGAGAGGGTAGGGAGCAGGGCGGGGGGGGGGTGGGTATCGGGGACTTTTGGGATAACACTTGAAATGTAAATGAAGAATTTCTCTAATAAAAATTTTTTAAAAAGAAAAAAAAAGAAAGTATCTAGTAAAAAAATTGAAAAAAAAAAAAAGAATTAGAGACTCGAGGCTGGTAGACTTCAGCTTTCCCCATCTCATTCTTTTGCGTGAGGAGGGTTTTCAAGGACATTCATTTCCACGGTGTAACTACCAAAATGGCTGGTTTAAATGAAAACTGAAGGCCTTGGTGGGCCCTGACAGCCAAAGCTGAAGGACTTCCGCACAGTCCAGTTTTTAGGCTGTCCCGCACTCAGAAGCCAAGTCCTTCATCCCCTCCTCTCCTGGTTCCTCTGATCTTTGTAACTCATTGAAATCATGCCTGAGGTCTGGCCAGGGTGAACGCACAGAGGAAAGTACTCAGGTGCTCAACCTCCAGGGTGGTCAGCGTGCTTCGAAGGCTTCTGTGGAAGGCCTCCCAGAGCATCCACAAATGGCTACCTGCTTGCATTCTCCTAAGGGAAGAACTTGTTGCAAAATATATCCAAGACAACAGCCCTCCTCATCCCGCTATGCATCAATACAAAAACACAAGGCTTGCCAGGGCCTAGCCAATTTCCCCTCAGATCCTGAGGTATTAGGTATTGGCCTCAGGAGGCCAAGGTGCACTGGGATACAACAGCAAATGCTGCTGAAAGTGAGGGAACTGGGGATCTATTCTCAGAAAGGAGGGAAGGTGAGAAGAAGGCAATGTGTATATGAGAATATAATTTACATCTGTGGATCCGTGAAGTACCTCAACTAGACAAAAATGAATTTGCTTACCTTTCCAGAAAGGCTAGGCATGAAGGAGTTACCTCCACACCTGACTAAACTAACATAAAACAATCTTTCTAAAGACTGTTTCTATAGTGGTTCGTTTAAGCCTGGACACTTAAACATGAACCCACTTGAAAGGTGACCCACAGAACACCATGATGATGAAACTCCAGGGCTCAAGTTCTTGTTTGAGAGATGTTGCCCCTCTCATGATACATCCCCGTGATGGAGAATCTGGGCCGTCTTGAGACACAGCAGTCCATATGGACCCTAATTAAAGCCTCCTCCTTATGATTTTGACCAAATAGATCTTATTACATGTAGACTCTTATGTCCAGGAGAGATTTTTGCCTATTTACAGAAGTTGGTTCAAGCATTAGTAGAGGAGGAATGGAGATTCACAGAAAGGTTGCACCCAGGTAAACAGTATATACTCCTAAGAAGCCAAGCACTCTTTAAAAATGAGTCCAGCTCCCACTTTAGTGCTTACAGTTGATTCTCTTTCCAACACCATTAATCATCCACAACTTCTATGTAACTATCGGGATTTTTAAAAAAAGCTTATTGCTGGGGTATGCAACCCTAGAAGAGGAACAACAATATGAACTAACCAGAACCCCCAGAACTTGTGTCTCTAGCTCCATATGTAGCAGAAGATGGCCTAGTCGGCCATCATTGGAAAGAGAGGCCCCTTGGTACTGCAATCTTTATATGCCCCAAAACAGGGGAACGCCAGGGCCAAGAAGTGGGAGTGAGTGGGCAGGGGAGCAGGGAAGGGGGAGGGAGGAGGGAACTTTCGGAATAGCATTTGAAATGTAAATTAAGAAAATATCTAATAAAAAATTGGAGAAAAAAAAAAGCTTATTGCTTTCTTTCGCTGAGGTAAAAGAAAACTGTACTCAAACTACTACATTTTCCAGTGGCCCGGTATGAGCTTGTAGGGTGGAGTAAATATTTAACTGCTCTTCTTACAGTGGCCTACTTAAATATCACCCTGGTATGTGACGTATGTAGCTTAGAACCAAGGGAGAGCCTGGCACGGGGACCTTTTCCCTATTCTGACAAGAGAGGGAAATTATTAAGCTTGAGGTGTAGCTCAGTGGTACACTGTTTGGCAAACATGTGCAAGGGGCCTGGGTCGTGTGTGTGTGTGTGTGTGTGTGTGTGTGTGTGTGTGAAAAGCAAACCCAGACAATATGGTGACTCATGTCTATAATCCTAGCACTCAGCAAGCTGATGACAGAAGGATGACTGAGACAAGATGTGTTCTAAGCTAACATGGGTACAGTAAGACCACATCTCAGACACCCAGAGGGAAGGGGGGGGGGGAGATGCAGAGAATGGAGGAAACAGGAAGTAAAGAAAGTAGAAAATAAGTGTCTCTCTACATGAGCCTCATGTTCAAAAGATGAATATATCCACCCAAAAATTAGACATTCAGGCACTAGAAATAAAATACACAAAAATCAGGTTGCATATACTTACCTCTTGTCCTGGACAAAACCATTTCTTTGATGATCTGCATGATAACACGCCCAAGAATTATGACGGAAATAAGATGATACACTCTCCACGGAGTCAAGGCAAGGAACCTAGGACCAAAAGAAACAGACAAGACTCCATTTTTTACTGTGAAGAGTTTCAATTTAAAAAAAAAATCTCACCCAGACATACATGCAGGTAAAATATCAATGAACATAAAATATAAATAATAAATAAATAAATAATCACATTTCTGTTAAAAAAAAAGGATCCAATTTGTTAGCACTTCCTCTTTTAAGATCATACAGGGGTCTAGTCCATATGCCCACCTCCTCTCTGGAGAAAAACAAATTAAAATTCCCTAACCATGAAGAGTACATAATGCCTGCAAGACTCCTTTTGGCTACAAGGGAAAGGACTAGCCAAGAACTCAGAAGGAACCTGGACTCTTCAATGAGACTAAAGGATGAAGCCTCTGATTGTCACAAGTTCATTGGCCAAGTTGATAACTGAAATTAACTTGGTTGTACTCAGAAACCCCCTAGAAAAGTTACGTTAACAAATGTTTAATGGCAAGGCTCTATAGAGAAGAAACGGAAACTGGATGGGGTGGTGCGTGCCTTTAATCTCAGTACTCTAGAGGCAAAGGTAGGAGGATCTCTGTGAGTTTGAGGCCAGCACAGTCTACATAATGAATCCCAAACCAATACTACATGTAGACAGACCTGTTTCACAAAACCAAGGTGAGAAGGGAGAGAAAGAGAGAGAGGGTGAGGGAGAGGAGAGAAAGGGAGGGAAGGGGAGGGGAGGGGAGGGGAGAAGAGAAGAGAAGAACTGTGTACTTCTTTCTGTGAACTCTATTAACAGACAAACACAGACTAACCTAACAATGGCCAAAAAGCACTGAAGAAGACTGAATAAAAAGGAGACAGTGTACCCAACACCAGCATTCACCACTGCTTTCCGACTGTAGATCCAATGTGAACAGCTGACTAACCACCCTGCTGCCAGGCCATACTTGTTGATAGGACTGTCTCCCCTTAAACTGTGAGTCTAAATAAACCCTCCCTTCCTTAAGTTGCTTTTATCGGGTATTTTGAAGGTAGAGTTCTGGCTTTTATGCCACAGGCTATAGGGAGAAAGTCCAAGGCATGGAGCAGAAAAATAAAATGATAAGTGATTTAGGAGGATAAGCTCATCTAAGTAGGAAATATGCAATCAAGCTACTTTCTAGAATGCTATACAGTATATCTTGTCATATATTTGTGTTTCGGATAGGCCTGGGGCTAATTATATTTGATGTTAATTCCATTCTCCTGTGAGGGGCTGCGAACAAGGAATGAGTCAGCACTCAGGTGATTTCCTGTAAACCTTCTTCCCACCTTAATTTGTAAATAAAGTCTAGAGCCGGTGATTGGGAGGAGAAAGAGAGGAAGTTGGGGCTAAAGGTTTTGGGAGAAAAAGAGAGAGGGAGAGGACATAGGAGGAGGAGGAGGGGGAGGAGGAGGAGGAGGAGGAAGAAGGAAAGTGGAGCAGAAGCACCTGGGCTGGAGAAACCACAAGTTCTAAGGGGTCTCTTATATGGGGAAGATAGTAGTGTAGTGGTAGATCTGCCCAATGTAAGTGCACAGCTTGTATTCACATTAATTGAGTTGTGTTTTTATTGCCTAGGCTTGTTTGGGTTGGAGATTTACTGCAACTTATTTGCAATACATATCATGTGTGTATACACACACAACTCTACATAAGGCTGGATGAAGTTGTGGATGAAGCCCTCCATCAGAAAGAGACATGCAACCCATCTTCTATCCTCGTCCTCATACTAAGCATCTATGTGACCTGGGGCCGTAAAATGAGCAAGGTAGACCAGGTCGGCACTTCTAAGTCAGTGGTCTGCCACTGTCTTACTTAAGGTAAAGTACTGCTGTGATTAAGTGCCAGGACCCAAAGCAACCTGGAGAAGGAAGGTCTTATTCTGCTTACACTTTCACATCACAATCTGTCATCACACGAAGCCAGGGCAGGCACTCAGGGCAAAAACCTAGAGGAAGGACCTGAAGCCGAGGCCATAGGGAAGCCCTGCTTCCTGGCTGGCTCCCAATGGCTTGCTCTGTCTCCTTTTGTGTATAGAGCCCAGGACCACAGCCCAGTGATCACTCCACCCAAGATGGACTCAGCTGCCCCATCAATTGCCTTTTACATTTCTTTTAACACAGGCTTTGTTTTGACATGTTTTCTTCCAAGCCTATCTCTTTAGTCTCAGTTTATAATTAACCCTTGCCATTGCCCATGTTACAGATTTCTCCAAATCATACTGAAGTGGCAGCTTTCAAGATTCTTATTAGAAATCCACTGTAATAACATTCTTACCTTTAAAATTATTTATTTATATATTTATTGCACAATGTGCTATATACATTTTCTTACGAGTCTATTCTGAGCAATATATTGAATAAGTGATGTATTTACAACTAGATATTTCTCTATGAAGCCTAGGTTCCAACGGGAATATGTATTCTCACCGCCTGCCTGCCTTCAGATGTTCTTCACGGGACTCTGGTCACTCACTGACCTGACTCAGAACCACTAATGGGCTGTAACTCGGAGTTTGGCTCACATGAGTGTTAGATTAGCATGTATCAGTGAAATTGCCTCTGCAGAGTGATGCAGAGCCCTGGAAAGAGGGAAAGTTCACTCAAGTTTACACATCTTTAGAACTGGCCAGACAACCACTTAATTATCTGGCTGAAAACAAAGAAGCACAGACTTAACTGACGCTCTGGAAGCCATGACTTGCTCTCCTCATGGGAGTTCCAACTTCCAGGAATTAAAAAATAAAATAAAATATAAAATAAATTGGGTAACGGTAGAACTTCAACCCCCAGACCTCATTTGGCGAGCACTACCATAGCAATGCCAAAGAACACTCTAGAGGTCTCTCTGTGTCCTGGGCAAAGGCCCAGTTGGCATAGCAGCCAAGGGTCTTGATGGTCATTAACAATCCATGGTCAGCTGAGAACACAATAAAACAATTGCTTGGGAAAGCGGTGCCACAATGTTCATGGTGGCTTAGCCGTCTCCTTGGTAGGTTAGTGTCTGTTGCTTCAAAGAATGAAATGTCACTGAGAAGCAAATATTTAAGGTAAATAAACACACATAGAGAGATCTGTACATACTTGGGATGTTAATCATGAATCATGTTTACTATAACTCATCTCTTCACTACCCGAGAAACCCATAGTTCTGTAATTTATATTTGGGATTTGAAATGAAAATTTTAGAAACACTGATCAGTTTAACATTCATTTTTAAGAAATTGCCGGCCGGGCGTGGTGGCACACGCCTTTAATCCCAGCACAAGGGAGGCAGAGGCAAGTGGATTTCTGAGTTTGAGGCCAGCCTGGTCTACAAAGTGAGTTCCAGGACAGCCAGGGCTATACAGAGAAACCCTGTCTCAAAAAACCAAAAAAAAAAAAAAAAAAAAAAAAAAAAAAAAAAAAAAAAAAAAAAAAAAAAAAAAAAAAAAAAAAAAAGAAAAAGAAAAGAAAAGAAAAGAAATTGCCTAATATTATAGAGGGTTTATCTTATTAGATAATTTGGATCATTAAAAAAAATCACTCTGGTAAATTTCAAACATGTCCCTAAAGAGAGTCCAGGGCTTACTAATCTAGCTTTAAGCCCTGTACATAACCGTTCCCTCCATATCCTCACCCCACACCCCACCTTGATGTACCCATGCCCTACTTGAAGTGAATCTCCACAAAAGTAATTTAGTCTGAAAATGTTTCCATTTATCTTCCCCAAAGCTCTTTTTATTAAATTTTTATTTTTTTATTGGTTATGTTATTTATTTACATTTCAAATGTTATTCCCTTTCTCGGTTTCCCCTCCAGAAACCCTCTATCCCATCCCCTCTCCCCTTGCTTCTATGAGGGTGCTCCCCTGCCCACCCACCTACTCCTGCCTCCTCACCTTCACATTCCCCTACACTGGGGCATCGAGCCTTCACAGGACCAAGGGCCTCTCCTCCCATTCATGACTAACAATTCCATCCTCTGCTACATATGCAGTTGGAGCCACATGGGTACCTCCATGTGTACTCCTTGGTTGGTGGTTTAGTCCCTGGGAGCTCTGGGGGGTCTGGTTGATTGATATTGTTCTTCCTATGGGGTTAACCCAAAGCTCTTTTTAAAACTGAACTATACCACTGTTATATGTGAGACCTTACCCCGTCTTTTTGTATCTTATCTATGTGTACATACGCATGTATGTTTCTGTGCAGATGCTTCTGCACACGTTTGCACATTATCTGGAGCTGGGCAGAGTTTGCCATCAAAGTCTGTGTAGTGGCTATCTCTGGTTGTCAACTTGACTATATTTGCAATGAACTACAATCCAGAATTGGAAGGCTCACCAGTGACCTTAACCTGGAGGCTTGGAAATAGAAGTCTGTGATCTGGATCTTGGTATGGAGATCTTGATAGCATATCGGCTATGGATTAAAGGTGTGTGATTAAGAAAGAGAGATCTCTGAGCTCAAGATCATCTGGGATTAAAGGTGTGAGATTAAGACAGAGATCCCGGAGCTCAAGATCACCTGGGATTAAAGGTGTGATGGCACACACCTTTAATCTGGGTTACACCTTCTGCTGGAGACTATATAAGGACACTGGAAGAAGGGAGACTAGCACTCGCTCCTTCGCCTGTTCACCGTGTGAGACTGAGTAACTGCTAGATCCTTGGACTTCCATTCACAGCTACTACTGAACCATTGTTGGGAATTGGGCTGCAGACTGTAAGTCATCAATAAATTCCTTTACTCCGTAAGTTCTGTGACTCTAGAGAACCCTAACTAATACAGTCTGTTTCAGCCAATTTCCACCTTATTTGCAGTGGGGGGCAAGGTGTCTCCCTACCAAGTGAGAATCTAGTGTTTGGTTAATGTGTGTCTGCGGCCTCTGTAGAATGAGGCAGAGCCCTAGGAGAGCAAAAGCTCACTCAAGTTGAAACAGCCTTGGAGCTAAGCAGAAAGCCACGTAAGTATCTGCCTGAATACAAAGCAGCACAGACTTGACCAGAGCTCTGCAAGTTCACTGACTCCCCGGATCCCTGTCTGGCCAGCGAGTGCCAGTGCTCAGGATTATGGGTACAAGCCACTGGCTGACTTCTCCATGAGTGCTGGGGACCCAGACGCAGATCTGCCTGCTTGCACAGCCAGTGGGTGACCCATTGAGCCATCCTCCCGTCCGTTGCTCTGTTTTAATACCTTGTTATTTATAATCACTTTGCATATGATGTCTGTATGAGTCCTCACATGTCACAGCACACCTTTGGAGGCTGGAGGGCCAGCCCTGGAGGCAGTTCCCTCCTCCGTCTTTACGTGGGATTGAACCCTGGCCACCATGCTTTTGGGGTGAGCAACTCTACCAGCTGAGCCACTTTTCAGCACCCCTCCCTAAGCTCTGCCTCAATCCTCAGTGCCATCACACACGGACGTTGCAAACCCACTTTTGCAGATTCTTGGAAAGAGAAAGACAAAGAGGCTGAAGATTCAGCAACGTCAGAAACTGAAACTGGCGTCTGTGGTCATGTCTGTCCCTCACCCTAATCCCACTGCCATGGTCTTTAAGGATGGCTGTCTTCTGTGGGGGAAACAGACTCATTTGCTCAGCAAAGTTTTCCAGATTCTGGGAAACAATTGCTGAATTCTAGTGGTAGAGTTTAACACTTTACCGTGCCTTGGGAGTAGCTTAATAACTGGTAGTTGAATCTAGGGGCTTTATCAGCTTTGAAATTTTTTTCCTGAAAAAATCTAAGGCGTGTGGTGGTGTGTGCTCAGGGTCCCTGTGAAGATAAAAACCCTTCATCCTTGCTGGGTCACAACTCTAAAAGGATGTTTGTAGTTACCAGAGAAGAAGCAGCTCCGAAGCAACACCAGGCAGACGCTCATTGTTTATTTGTCTTTGTTTACTAGTTTTCTTCAATGTGTCACCTCCAAAAGTGGCCAAAGTGACTTCCTTCTCCCCCACCCCCCATGCTACTCAAGAATCTGCACATAGGCCACGTATTTCAATCCACCAGAGCATTATGGTTACAGATCCTCGGGCTAGCCCATCTTGGTTGGTGGCTCCTGAGTCCCTCTGAGGCAAACTTACTATAAAAATCTTTTTGACAGTATCAAATACTAAATATACAGAGAAAAATGTCAGATGCTGTGTTCAAAGAACTGTAACTCAGCTTTTTAATAAAACCAGCGATTCTCCTGAAAATGTTCACGTAAGTATACCTCATTCATAAACAAGGTGACAGGTAGATGGGGAGTGTTACATTTGTCACATTTGTACCCATGGACTGGTGCTGCTGCCAACCATTAAATGCCAATCACTCCTTAGGGAGGGGCGTGGCCTAATGAAGCCCTCCCCTCTCAATGATGCATCCTTGAACGGGTCACTCTTGTACAGAGCGCATGTGGTCGGTAACTCAAGCTGCTGTGTGCTCATGATTGTGAAGGCCACATTATCTCATGGAACTCATTCCCATCCTTTGGCTGTTTATTCTTTCTGTCCCCTCTTCCGTGATGTTCCCCGGGCCTCAGAGGGATGGTACAGATGTCCCCTTTAGGCTGAGCATCTTAGTCTCTCAGACTCAGCACTTGACCAGTAACAATCACTGCAATAACAACCGCCCAGTGCAAACAGAGACTTCTTTAATAGTGCCCCTTCCAAAAGGCCATCCAAAGACTGCCCCACCTGGAGATTCATCCCATATACTCACCAACTGCAGACACTATTGCAGATGCAAAGAAGTGCTCGCTTATAGAAGCCTGATATAGCTGTCTCCTGAAAGACTCTACCAGAGCCTGACAAACGCAGAGGAGGATGCACGCAGCCAACCATGGGACTGAGCACGGGGTCCCCAATAGAAGAGTTAGAGAAAGGACTCAAGGAGCTGAAGAACAGTATCAACCAACCAAAGCCCCCAAGAGCTCCCGGGGACTAAACTACCAATCAAAGAGTACACATGGAGGGACCTATGGTTCCAGATGCATATGTAGCAGAGGATGGCCTTGTTGGGCATCAATGGGAGAAGAGGCCCTTGGTCTTGTAAAGGCTCAATGGCCCAGTGTAGGGGAAGGCCAGGGTGGGTGGCAAAGCACCCTCACAGAAGCAGGGGAAGGGAGAGAGGAGAGGGGGTTTCGGGGGTGGGAAAGGGAATAACACTTGAAATATAAATAAATAAAATATCCAACATAAGAAAAGAAAGAAAAAATAGTGCCCCTTTCATTTTCCTTTTTCTGTTCTTTCTTCTCCTTCGATCTAGCATGTAAGGGAAGACTTGTGGTTTAGTTCATTTGGTTAACATGTGATAATCTCCATTTACAGCAACTTCCCTGAAAACAGCACTGTTCTGTTCATAACAGTGCTCTCTCTCTCTCGCTCTCTCTCTCTCTCTCTGGGGGCGGTGTGTGTGTGTGTGTGTGTGTGTGTGTGTGTGTGTGTGCTGATATCTTTAATTATTTATCCAAGGAGCACTTAGGCCAATATTATAATTTTTCTACTGTAAGCAATCCAATGATAAACTTGGCTCCCACAACCATCTCGATAACATGCTATCTGATTCCTTAAGATAAATACTCCTGAATGATACAACTGATCTTGTGTTGAACCAAATAATTTTCAATTAATCCTTGCACCGGAAAATGACATCAAAATAGCAGTTCTCATCATGTCTGCATCACTGACCCTGCAGCCAGGGCTGTGTCACACCAGCTGAAAAATGTGGTCACTGTCATAGCACAAATAACATGGAAGGAGCCCTCTTCATCCCATAGGTCCACAAATCCCTTCAGATGCAATCACAGGCCTCTACTTAACACGTCCCACATAACATAACGGACATCCCTGTATCATCCAGTTTTCCACAGTATGCTATCATTACTGACTTGATTCTGCTAAGCATGTATCTGACACTGGGCTAGCAGCTGGGATTGTATCAAATCCTGCTCTGCCCGATAAATACGGGAAAACATAGAGGTTCTCGAGTTCTAGGGTAAAGACAGCTTTTAAATTTTTGTCTTCCCTAAGAAGTCAACGTTAGCCAGGTGAGAAGGAGAGGCATGTTTCAGGCTGAAGAGGACCATGCTCAGGAGAACATGAAGAACCTAAGAGTTAGGAGGTGTGCCCTAAACCCTGTCCTCTCTACTCACGGGTGTGGAGTGCACCCTCTAAAGCCAAGTTCAGGGTGAATGAAACAGCTGCTACGCAATGGGCAGAGCCCTGCCCCCGGGGTTTCACGGTCACTTGCTTCATCCTTCTACCCAACAGTGAATGAGGACAGTTTGATCATTGTCCCCATTATACAGATGAGCCAAGAGAGGTCAGACATTCGCCTAGGGCTCCAAGAGGAGATGAGGCAGCAGTAAGATGTGAACACAGGCTGTCCAGCCCTACCCCTGTGCCAACTGCCTCTCAGATGGATGGTGTCAGCCGCTTTATGTGCCCCTTGTCTTGTAAAAATGGCTAGAAGCACTGTCACCAGTTTATAAATGAACTTTACTTTTAAGACCACTTGTAGATTTACAAAGGAATTAAGCAGAGCATGCTGGGAGCTCCCCTACAGCCCCTCTCCCCTGAACACCATGCCCCCTATCATAGAATTCTTGCATTTCAGATGGGGCCCATTTATTACAGTGGATGAAGCATTCTCAATGTGCGATTTGTAACTGAAGTCCTTAAAGCTCCGTACTTTGTGATGTATGTGCTTTGGTCTTTGGTGAATTTGTGTTGCCGTGTGTCTGCCCGCCTTTACAGAATGGTGCAGAGTAACAGCACTCCCCTAAAAGTCCCCTCCCTGTGCTCTGTCCTCCCTCATCTCAAGCCCCTGAAAGCCGCTCACATTCCTCCCTCCACCCTTTCACCTTTTCCTGAACATCGTATGCAGTTACATGAACTCACTCAACAAATAGCCTTTCCATGTGGCTTCTTCCATGTAGCAACACAGAAGAGTCTAGACTGTACTTTTTGTAGATTGATAGGATGCTTTAAAAAAAAACCTTTGTATATAATACTCTCTTGTATAATATATTGAAATTTACCCGTTCGTCTACTGAAGAACACCTTGGTTGCTTCTAATTGTTGGCAGTTCAGACCAAAGCTACCATTAATGTTCGTCTGCTGGGTTTGGGGTGGGCATACATTTTTCAACTCATTTCAGAACAGTTTTTGTTGTTGTTGTTGTTGTTGTTGTTGTTGTTTTTACAATTCTATTGCCTGTGCTGAATTTTGGACAGTTCTGTTTTTCGGCTGATGTTTGAACCTAAGTATATTAAATCTTTTCTTGTTTGACAGAGACCATCATTCACACAGACCGTCAATCACACCTGTTTCCTTGTCTGGCCACAGGACACCTGCGTGTTTAATATCTGCTTATCAGCAGATCTTAGTCACATCAGTGGTAACAGGTGCTGATGTCTGCTCAGGTCTTGCCACTCCCCATTGTCAGGTGACCCGCATTTATTGTTGTCCCTGTCACTCCATCATAAGAGACTTTCATAAACAACTTGCTTCAAAGCCCACTGCAACCTAAGGTCCACATTACTGCCTGCTGCTCGGAACCACTATGAAATACTCAACAGTCCTCTATACAGGAATCACCAGACCATCTTCGCCATCAAACCCTCGCAACCCTAACCCAGTCACACAGTTCCCAGAAGCCTGTTGTGACCACCTGGCCCATGGTGGGGTGAAGACAGTTATATGCAGGCCTGTCTGGTTCTAGAATGCTACAGTGTGATTATCACAGCAGGGACTGGGGTCAAAGCATAGGATACTGTAGAAATCGTAAGAGCAGACAAGCTATGTGCAGTGTAAAGGGAGGGTCTGTGGCTCCACACACACTATCCTCACTCAGGATAATAACCAAGGTCCAAGATGGAGAGTGAATGGTAGCACTCTGCAGGACTGACATAGCCTCTCGCAGAACCTACTGTGGTCTACACTCCAGGACACTCAAGGGCCTTGATCTGGGTAAGACGGGAAGCCTCTGCCCCGTGGCTGCCCCATGCTCGTCACTGACTTCCAAGAAGAGGACTGCCATTGCCTCTCTGTGACCAGTCAGCACAGTCCCTGTGTCTACACCCCCTGGAAGGACAGTAACCACAGTGGAACACAAACTTCCCTGGGTGGGTTGGGCAGGGAGGCACCAAGTGGCAGGACACAATTTTATCCTCCCTGAGTGACCCATAAAAGCATTCTTTTAAATGAAATTTTAGTTCATTTTTTTAAAGGCTTCTAGCCCTCGTGTCTGTATAGTTTCGCCTAGGGACCAAGATGCAAGAACACCCAGAAAGACCGACCATTCCCACCAACACCAAATCCCTGGTTCCAGCAACCAGAAACATCTTCTATATGTCAGCAAACTTCTTGCAGCCAGTTAACTAATATAGCCAAAAACAAAACAAAACAAAAACAAAAAAAATGAATATACCTGTCTTAATTAAAATACATAGAGTAGGGGCTGAAGAGATGGCTCAGCAGTTAAGAGCGTTGACTGCTCTTCCAAAGGCCCTGAGTTCAAATCCCAGCAACCACATGGTGGCTCACAACCATCCATAATGACATCTGACTCCCTATTTTGGAGTATCTGAAGACAGCTACAGTGTACTTACATATAATAAATAAATAAATATTTTTAAAAGAATTTAATATTTAAAAATACATACAGTGTCTACACTCACTGAATATTCCATATTTTGGACACAAAGGCAAATATATATGACAATTATAATGAATATGTATATCTATTAGGCAAGCACACACATAAACCATAAAGTTATTTGTGTGTAATAATAGCCTGTGGATCTCATGAAGACATACTGTGTGTGTTTGGACACTGCTGTGGTGGACAGTTCTGTAAACCGATCCACGTGCTTTCTGTCAGTGAGCTGTGACCTACTTCTCCACCCCAACACAATGATGCCTTTAAGAGCCTGCCACATCACCCAGGTGGCTCAGTCCTCTCACGGTCACCACCCACAGATGACTTCCAGCCATGCTAGTCTAGCACGGTTAACACCCACAGATGACTTCCAGCCGTGCCTGTCTATCATCCTTTCTGATTCATTTCTATACTAAGTAAATCTGTCTATTTGCTTTAATCTGTCTACCTCCCTCTTCTGAGATAGGGGTTGATGGCCTTGCCCTTCTGATCCTCCTGCCTCCACCTCCCAAGTACTGTGGTTATAGGTGTACAATACCCTACTTTGTTTATTTAATGCTGGGGTATGAAACCAGGATTTGTGCTTGCTACACAGACACCGTCCTGACATCCGTATCTCCAGCCCACTTGATTTTGGTTTTTTGTTTGTTTCTTTGTTTTTTGTTTTGTTTTGTTTTTCCCCTTGTTTCTGCTCCCACTCCCTGAATCACTAACATTACTTTGAAGTTTAAAATGCTTTTCACACAACCAACTATCTTCTCCCACTTGCATCCTTGGGATAGTTTGGTTTTCAGGGTCAGTTAGGAGCTTGGGGAACCCTGCAGACGAGGGAGCATAAAAGTTTTAAGAGCCAGAGAGATAGGCAGTTGGCTCTGAGACTGTGTCTCCTAGCAATGTCCGAGAAGCTACACCATGAAATATCACCAACATGGCTACCTAAGCATGAACTGAACAAGAGCAACCGCATAAGGGCTAATATGGAAGAGGAAAGCTCACAAGGCCTAGAATGTAGACAAAGAACTACAGGAACTAAGGAACTCTGAGAGCAGGAGAAATAGTCTTCCCCAGGGAAGAGCATAGCAACTGGTTAACCAGTAGCAACTGGTCAGCCCTAAAACTAAGTGTGTGTGTGTGTGTGTGTGTGTTTGTGTGTGTGTGAGTGAGACAGAGATTGTGTGTGTGTGTGTGTGTGTGAGAGAGGGGGGGTGTATATGTGTGTGTGTGTGTGTGTGTGTGTGTGTGTGTGTAAAACATTACGTGTACTGAGCAACTTGTATTTTTAAATCAGAAATATTCATATATTAAATATATAAGCTATATATTTATATATCAAAGGGCGAGAAGTCACGAATTTGAAAGAGCAAGGAGAGGTAGACGAGAGGGTTCGGACGCATGAAAGAGAAAATGATATAATCATATAATCTCAAACAAACAAAAAAAAAACATGAAAAAAATGAGAACCCACCCACGTGCTTGGAGACCAATAAAATACAAGAAAATTGGGCAGAGAAGGACTCAATGCAAAAATAACATTTTCCTCATAGCAATACAAGACCTGGGTGAAGTCCAGGTGATTTCCGTTTCAGAGTGCATAGTTTTAAGGACGGAAAAGCCTATCAGGACATAGGCTTTACGGAAGCAAAATCTGTCTATGTTTGATGCTCCTGGCCACAGAGAGCTGAAGCACTCACTCCACAAACGCCCAACAAGGAAAGGACAGTCCAGGGGCCCAGCTTTCTGTGCACAGATCACTCTGCCCCCAGCCCAGAGCTAGCTAGCCTTTTCTTGACCCTTCATTGGCATTTAGACAAAGCATTGTCTATGCATGGATTTTGGGCGTAACTGCAGAGGTTCAGAAGAAAGCCAAAGCCAATGGCCAGGCTGGCTAGAGAGTAGAGACAGGCCTTGGGCTCTGCAGAGCAAACTCTCTGACGATGCCCACTGAGTGGCTGAGCACAAAGACGTTTCTCAGCTTGTCCTATACCCTTTTTCACAAGGAAGACTGGCATCCCCCCTCCACCCCCACTCCCGTTACTTACTCCATGATGAGTTTTGCAAAGTCAAATTACATGGGCACATTGAACAAATTGCTTCTAGGTCCAAGGAAAGGATCCCACAGAGAGAGAGAGAGAGACAGAGACAGAGACAGAGAGACAGAGAGAGACAGAGACAGAGAGAGAGGGTGGTGGTGGTGCCAGGGTAAATTTTTAAAATAATGAATGGTAAGAGCAGGCCTGGTTCTTTCCATGTGGGAATACTTGGCCTCCGCTACCCCACTCTGCACCATGAGATGAATAGTGTCAGGAGATACAAGAGCAGTCTGTAGACAGACCCCTGGACCCCTGGTGGCTCTGGGGTGGAAGCCCTGAGGAACCTAGCTTTGTACCTCTTTCAAAGCAGAGGGCTAACAGCACAGCTTCGCGACCCTTCACTGAAATATATGGAACTACGCACCGGGCCCAGACCCCGTCTTCAATCTGTGCCAGGTTTATCTAATAATCCAGTAACTCTGATTATGAAGTGGAAGATGGCAGGACTACTCAGTGGTGGGGCAAATGCAGAGCCTCAATTTCAATTCCAAGTACCACAGGGAAAGGAAAGGGAGAGGGAGAAAGGAGGAAGCACGTCAGGAAGTGGAGGAGGGAGGGAGGAGAAGGGAGGGGAGTCAAAAGTCTCAAAAGCCTAATAATTTACCAAGCATCATTCACAGTCCAAAGTGATTACTTACTTTACCAAGTGTTAGGCACGCTGGCACCATCTCCCTCAGTATCAGAAAATCCTGAATCTTCCATATTAATTCTGCAAAATCAGTGACCAAAAATGCCACACGAATTTAAATGACGTGCCATTAAAAGGAGAAAAAAGATGACAGGGAGATGGCCCGGAGGTTAAGAGCTCTTGCTATTCTTCCAGAGGACCCAAGCTTGGTTCCAAGCATTCATAACAGGTGGATCACAACCATCTATAACTCCAGGGGATCTGATGGCTCCTGCTTCCTGAAGCTTCAGCGGCTAATGGGCATAGACCTATATGCAGACACACTGACCCACACACAATCAAATAATAACAAAAAATAAATCTTTAAAGCCAGATAGTGGTGGTGCACTCCTTTAATCCCAGCATTTGGGAGGCAGAGGCAGGCAGATCTCTGAGTTCAAGGCTAGCCTGGTCTACAGAGTAAGGTCCAGGACAGCCACGGCTACACAGAGAAACCCTGTCTCAAAAAAAAAAAAAAAAAAAAAAACAGGGGGGGGGGGGAGGAAAAAAAAAAACAAAACAAAATCTCACCAAGTAAATTTGGTACTTTGAATTATAATATGAATTTCATTTTTAGATTGATTTAAAACCCATGTGGGAGGAAATTCAGTGGTAGGTTGTTTGCCTAGCGTGCATGAGAGCTCGGGTTTGGTCCCTACCACTGTAAAATGTGTGTAATTAAAAAGAGGGGTAGGACAGGCATAGTGGCTCACGCCATTAATCCCAGTACTTGGGAGGCAGAGGCAGGCAGATTTCTGAGTTCGAGGCAAGCCTGGTCTACAGAGTGAGTTCCAGGACAGCCAGGGCTATACAGAGAAACCCTGTCTAAAAAAAAAAAAAAAAAAAAAAAAGGTATATACCTTAAAATTCAATAAAATATATGTTTTAAATAAAGATTAATCATAGAAAAGAATGAGATAAGGTAGTAAGTAATTCCTCGGGGTGTGGAGGGAGGTTGGGGGTATATGTGTCTATGCGCAGTGTGTAGTCCAACATCAACATCAACTGTCTTCTTCATTTACCTGCCATTTTATTTTTTGAGATAGATTTTTTTTTTTTTGTCTTTTTTAGCTTTCACTGAACCTGGCGCTCACCAGCGTGGCGCGTCGGGTTAGTGAGAGTACCAAGGTTCTGCTTGTCCCCAATGCTGGGATTTCCAGGCACACGCTGCTCTACCAGGCTCTTTACATAGGTGCCAGGGATCCAAACAGAGACCTCAGCTTACGTGTGCCAAGGACTTTACCCACTGAGCCATCCGCCTAGGCCCACGTAATATTTTTAATTATAAATCACAGATTCAGATTCGGCTAATTTTTTTTCCTCCTTGAGACACTACTCTTGTAATGACCAAAAGTGTGAATGAGAGGAGAAATGAGTGTGTGGGGGGCACCTCTTCCTCTAGGAAGGTGTGGGGGTTCTGGAGACCTTAACAACCAGGAAATGCCAAGCAGCTGCCAGCACTGTGAAGGGAGAACTGGCTCACAGTGGTGCCATGGGCCGGCCGTGGCAGTCCAGTGAGTTCAGGGAATGTGTCTGGTCAGCAAGGCATGCTGGTACAGAAGAAACAGGACAGCGGGAGGTGGGGAGGGGGGATCACAGCAGGCAGCCTGCGGACTGTTTACACACTTAAGCTGAGGAAGGGCAAAGCCAGGGCATAGCTGGAGTGGGCCATCTGAGACCAAGGCCATGAGTAATACTGCCTGGCATGCCACCTTGCATTCTAACTATGGAAAAAAAAATTGTCCCAGGAAAGCTATGCCAGGTGGAGCTTCGGGCAGTGTGGAGTGGGCTCCTTCACGTTTAGCTGGATGTTGGCCCACACATTGTACCTGGTACCTTGTATGTGACCTGGTGAACACAGGGAAGAGGAAGTTCCCGAGGTGGGAGGTGACATACTCTGCAACCTGCTCCGGCTGGTTACTAGTGAGTTCAATCCTGACCACGAGTCAGTCGTAGGAGGGAAATGTCACTCAAAACCACATGCTGCAATGGAGTGGGGCAAAGGTAAGAGGGAAATGGGGAATTAAGAGGGATGGAAAGTGGAAAGCAAAAAGAAAAGAAAGAAACATCTGGTCGAGGAGATAGATGGCTCAGTGGTTAAGAACTCTGGCAGCTCTACAAGAGGACCAGAGTTCAATTCCTAGCAGCCATTTGGGTAGGTCACTACTGTATTTAATTCTAATTCCAGGGGGATCTGATGCCCTTCCTCCTCCTCCTTCTCCTCCTTCCCCTCCTCCTCCTCCCCCTCTTCTTCTTGGATTTTCGAGACAGGGTTTCTCTGTGTAGCCCTGGCTGTCTTGGAACTCACTCTGTAGACTAGGCTGGCCTCGAACTCAGAAATCCACCTGCCTCTGCCTCCCAAGTGCTGGGATTAAAGATGTGCTCCACCACGCCCAGCTGCCCTTCCTCTTCTTGATTGGGGATTGTGTACAAATGGCAAGGAGGTAATCTACCTGCCCATCACAATCCCAGCAGCCCAGAGGTCAGCCCAGCCCGGAGATCAGCCCAGCCCAGAGGTCAGCCCAGCCCGGAGGCTAGCGCAGCTCAGAAATGTACACACAGCCTCCCCAAGACTTCGGGCAGATGAAAACACAAGGTGCATGTGAGGCATACGGTCCACCTGTGAGCCGCAGACTCGCAGGCTCCTCAGGTTCCTCCACTCAACCCTTCTCTGCTATGTAACTGACCAAGCACCTACCGCAGCTCTGGGGATCCTTCCTTCCTACGTCAGCAAGTGCACAGACTGTCTTCGGGTCCATACTGATTAGTGTAGCAAAAATACCATTGCCTCCATGGCTAATACGCAACAGAGCTTTCCTTCTCGGGGTTCAGTAGGTGGGGGATCCTGGTCACCCCCTCCTAGGGGACACATTTCTAAGAAACTGAAGTTTGATCAGATTCTAAAAATCCACTGTCAAGGTCATGACCATGTACAGATTGACCTCTGTTAAGGACCTTCATTGCCAAGTTTGTAGAGTCAAAAATTAGGTTTCATACGGCAAACCCTCCTTCCCAATCTAGTACCACAATCCTCACTTCCAGAAGCCAGTCTGAGGCTTTCCAGCTACTGAGGCTTATCCAAGCTTAATGGACATGGCTTTAAAACACGCTTTCTCCCGGTTTGGGGATTCAGAAGCCTACGGGCGCCCTCTTGGCTTTCAGATGCAGACTTTCCTGTGGCACACGCCCTTGTAAGGTCTTTGTTCACACTCCTTCATGTCTTGCTCTCAGTGATGGTCTGCTCATATAAACTAATTTAACATTATTAATCTCACTAAGATTCCTAGCTCTAAATACATAGCCAGCCAGCCATTTCTCCAGGGTGTGCTGTGTGTTGGGACCTCAGTGTCTGCAGTTTGGAAGGATATGGTTCATGACCTCAAATATTTAGACAGTCAGCCACTTGCTCCAAGATTTGCTTCAATCCCAAAGTATTAACTAGGCCTGTAATGGGCATGTCACCCACTATCCCAAGGGCCATCTCCTCCCAAGCCATCTCCTGGATGCTATAATGAAAAGAGGCTAGACGATCTGACCATCAGGACCTGACTGATCAGGAAACTATGCCAAATAGGATAGTTTACTTAAGACCAGAGGCCATAATGTCTAGTGTACATACTGCCCTGGCCTACTTAGGGTCAGAGAGTAAATTCTATATCATCCTATTCAGCACCCAAAAGAATGTATGTCACAAAGAGAAGCAATTATCTCATTTGTTTCCAAACCCCCAATGATAAAATGTATAGAACAGAGAGCTCTGAAGTGTCATCTGGAGGATCACATATTTGAAGGTCATGATCAAGTCTCCTTCACTAGTTAAAACTGTCCTGGTCATTCTACTTATGGCCTCTGTCTAAGGTCACAAATCCCCCTGGGTATATGAAGAGCTATGTCCACATACTGCCTTTAATATCAGAAGCATATACGGTAACTACTCCAAAAATATTCCATTTTTATTTTTTATTCAATGACAAAATCTTATCTTTAAGAAACCATACATAAAAACCAGATATGAACACTTATCATCAAATACAGAGAGCACAGTATCAAGAGGATGCCCTTGGGTCATAGTCTTTCCTGGCAAGGCAGGCTGGGATATGGAATTGAAAACTGAAGCTAATCCCTCTTGGAGTTGCTGTCCTGACCAACACGGGGCAAGAAGTCGTGTCTAAGAACAGTACGAAAGGAGCCACAGGGCACTCGGTGAACACTATTTCAGATGTTGGCATTAAGAGGAGAGCCACAGCTCTCCACTCCACTTATGTAGACAGACGACTTCCTGCCACTCTATAGCCAAAATGAGGAAGGGGCAAAAGGAGGCAGATGTTGGTCACTACTATCCCATACGGGGAATGGCCACTCGATGCCAATGGCCACATTGCGTCACAGTTAGTCTCTGACTGGCAGGCCTTCCTCAAGGCTGGAGACTGTTACCCCTCCCCAGGAAGGTAAACAATTGTTCTCGTCCTTTCCTATGGGTCAAAATAAAGACAAGCTGTGGACACTTGTGTGAAGTTGACTACTGTGACAGCACCATGCACAGTGAATGTATTTGACTAAAAATTTTTAAATCATTAAAACATTTAAATTTGGTTAATTAAAAGGAGAGGGGGGGAAGATAAATAGAAAAATGAGAGGAAGAGGGGAAGAAACTGCTTCCTAGACCTCACAGCTCCATTTTTGTGGACCTGTGGACTTCTAGAACACAATACTTTAAGATTGGATAAGAATGAATCTCTTCCCATGGTTGTTAATTCCCTGGGTTCTTCTGGCCCCAGCCCCAACACACACAGAGACTATGCTCTCCAGTCTGAAAGAGGCCATGTGCAAGCCTGCAGGGTTCTGGCTCCAGCTCAGCAAACACCCTCAAACCACAAGCCTGCACAGCAGAAATTGAATCTCCATCTCCCCCTACAGAGTGGGCTTCCTGCGGGCTGATGCCATCTCCCCCTACAGAGTGGGCTTCCTGCGGGCTGATGGGTGTCCGTGTTTGAGATAGCATTCTAGTGTCCCATTTCATGCCTGATCATCCTAAAAGTAACCTTCAGTTGGCAGCTCAAAAACACAGACTAGGAGGTGTTCTGACACATTTTTTTTTTAAGCAGGAAACCGGGTCATGCTGGAAGTATCACAGGGCAAGGCTACTGTCCTGAATGTGCTCTGAAGGCCACACACTCAAGACGACCATACCTTTGAAGTGGATTACAGCCACTTGGCGGACTGCAGCTGTAGGGGGTGGAGGCTAACTACCAGGGCTTCACTGCTTCGTTATAAAACGAATCTTGTTTGAGTTTTTTGGTTTAATTTGGTTTGTTTGGGGTTTTTGTTGTCGTTATTTTTTGTTTGTTTTCACTTATAAATAATACAATGGCAGCTCAGAAAGATAGGTCATGGGACCGGGTTCATCTTGGGAAAAGCTAGTTATTCTGTAGCTAAAAGTTCTCCTGACTGCGCATGCGCGAGATCACAGGCATGCATGTGCAGGCATGCTCACATAACTTGCCTGCCTCCATGAGCACTCATTTCTCCTATATCTCCATCCAAACAATTATTTAAGAGAGATTAAATATCTATTACACTGCATAAACGTAAAACATAAACATGTTAGACAGAGGAAAATCCAGCCACAGAAATGAAGATGACTTCCAAAGGGTGGCCCACAGGAATTCAAACCACGAGTTGAAAGGCATGAAGACAGCCACGAAGTTGAGACTCACCCTTCAGGGTGCGAACTTGATACTTCATTATTAGTGCGGTGTATCCTCAACAGAACAGGAGAAGTCAAACTAACACAGGAAATTGTCCCCGTCTTGTTGCCATAGAAAAGAATCCACGAACAAAGCACAGATGAGCATGCGCCTGTGTGTTTATATGTATGTATGAGGGTGTGTGTGCATGTGCGTGTGCGTTCATGTGTATAGTTAAGGAGAGATTCTGGAAACAAGAGAACTAACATTTAGCAAGATGAACCCGGTCCAAGGAGCACATAACAACCTTAGGCTCTATGAGCACCCCTGAGCCAGAACATTAGCACCCTCACTCCTCCACGGTGCTCCTCTGGGGGTGCTAGACCCTACACTCTTCAGTTCTTGCCAAAAAGTAGTGACTAACTAGAAAGAGCACAGAAATGACTAAAAGTGTTACAAGAGGGAGCAAAGCCACCCCTTCCAATAAACAGGGCTGGGAGCCCACATGGGTGTGCCGGAGAGACTCCTCCACCCAGCCGGCTCACTCCTTCCCCCGCTCCCTTTGTGTGCACACACACGTGCACACACGGCGGAACAAACAACCCTACCGACTCTCTAATTAAACAAGGGAGACAAATCCCTCCCTCAGCACCAGCCCTCCCCGAGGTCCAATGGAAAACATATGTCTCTCCTGATAATTCCATCTGAGATTGTGGGTACCATATTAACTTTCTAAACAAGACAGATTTGGCCCGTGAATACAAGGTACAGGAGGAGAATGAAAGAATGGGTAATGAGCTCTCTCTCAGATGAGAGGCACAGCTTCAGTTTATAACATCTGACATCAAACAGAAACATGAAAAGAAAACACCTCAGTTGTTGAGTGGCTCCCATCCACAATCGTTGTGGGGAACCAGAAGTCTCCATTCCAACCCAATCTTTCATTTCGAGCAGATAAGGAGAGAATGAGAGGCAGATCGATGCTTTAAACACTACAGAGAAATGTCCCCATCAGGCAAAGTGGACTGAAAAACAACCCAATCATAAAGTCTGTTACTTCAGAACTTTAAATCCATATATCCAGAAAGAACTGACTTTCTTGTGAATAAATACCCATGCTCTCTGGCAGAAGGCAACCAATGCACACAACAAAGCCCGACAAAGGCATGGTTAGGGTTTCCTGATTCACTACTAGATGCACATGGTGGTTACACTCTGCGGTGACACAGACAGGAAAAGCCAGCCAGGCTCCCTAGCAGCCTGCAACCAAATCAGACAACCAATGCTTTCCAGGCGTAACGTTCGCCCCTCCCACAGCGCTCCTCATGGTTCCTATCTGCGCATTTATTTCCCTGTTCATCTCTTTACCATCTTCTTCTCCATTTGAAGCTGTGAGCGCCACACGGGTTGAGCCTGCTCTTCTCTGTTCCCAGCATCTCTTAGGCACTGCCTTGCCAAAAGCAGGGTTCAATAGCTGCTTGCTTGGTGTAGATTCAACAACGGTCCAATGATCGACTCAAATAACATAACTCATCCACACGAACGACCACTGTAATTGTTAATCTTGAATTTTCTACATTCTCATAACAGTAACATCTTACTGAACTGAGAAGGAGAAGGTATAGAGACCATTACCACTTCCGCGTCATTTTTAAGGTCTCTAAGAAGAGATGGTTAGCATGAGCATCCCATGGATCCAGCATACATGATCTCTTCTTCAGGAGAAGACCTGAATTCCATTGTCCCCTTTGCCTTAGTCATCTTTTACTGCCAGGAAATGGGTAAGTTATAAAGAAAAGAGATTTTTTTTTTCAGCTTTCACCTAAGATATAAAGTCAAAGGGCTGAGTCTAGTGGTGGCCCCCTTGCTGACAAGAGGACCAAAAGGGCGCAAACATCACATGTTCTGGGCAAAGACTGTGAACTTGACAGTCTAAACCAAATTGACAACTGTTCAGACAGTTCATTAACCCATTAAACCTCTCATCATTTAAGCAGGTTGGTGTATTCTTGAAAGCAGAACCCTAATCACCACTTACAGGTCCTGCCTCTTATAGTCTCCTGCCTCTTATAGTCACCTTGTGATATTTCAGAGGGTAGGCTCTAGCTCTGTTTCTGTTGCTGGGATAAAATATTTGAACCAAGACAACTTGTGAAGGAGAGCTTTCATTTCAGTTCACAGATCTAATTCATCAAGGGAAGCCATAACAGGAGGAGCGCAGGACAAGAACCGGGAGGCAGCAACGGAAGCAGAGGCCATGGAGAAGTGCTGCCCTCTGGCTTGCTTTCCATATTTAACCAGGGACCATCTCCTCAGGGTGATACCACCACCCACAGTGAGCGTCCCTGTCCCACTCAAGAAAATTCCCCACAGGCCAATCTGATGGAAACAATTCCTCAAATGAGGTTTTCTCCTCCCAGGTGACTCTATTTATATCGAGCTGACAAAAAAATAAATAAATAAAACTATAGTCAAACCAGAACACCAGCCATTGAACAACAGTCTGGGTTCTAATAACACGCCCTGAGCTAAAGCCAGAGTGCAACCGTGTGTCTGGGAGGGTCACAAGAGGGACTCTCACATTTCCTTATCTCTAATGGGCCTGGAGCACAGGTCCTCCCAACCAGGCAAAGCAGCTAGGTTTACAGCAAAGGCCGTACACCGCCAAATATATGTGAGTCGCTCTGTAAAAGATGTTCTTTTACTTTTAAGTCATCGTTAGCTCAGGACCATGATTGGCTGTGGTCGCCTGGACCTGCTACTGTTCATCAGCCACGCTCATGAATGTGAGGCAGTACAGGAAGGACAGACAACACTGCGGTCTCATAAGCAAAACTCACACAGAAGACATTCATGGGACAACTTCAGACTGAAAACATAGATCCAATACCTAAGTCACACAGGACACCAAATATATACAAAACACGACTGATATATTAAGTGGTGCTGCTAAAAATAAAACTGAATGTGTTTCTACTCTCAACATTTGGGAGGTAGAAGCTGGAAGATGAATTTCAAAGGCAGCCTCGGCTACATAGCAAAACTGAGACCAGATTGAGCTATGTGTAGCCCTGTATCAAACAACCAAAACGGACTAATTATATAATTTCTCCTGAGATTCAATTCCCATTTTGATTACTAAAAGCTACTATTCCCTACTACTAGTGAATTTAAAGGAACACAAAAGCAATTCTGAAGTTGAGCACAAACTGAATTTTCACCACTAAGTACATAGACAATTTGTATAATGAAAGAATGAAAGAATAAAGGTTTAGCTTGTTTATTTTTCATAAAAAATTGAAAACAAGCTGGGCAGTGGTGGCACACGCCTTTAGTCCCAGCACTTGGGAGGCAGAGGCAGGCAGATTTCTGAGTTCGAGGCCAGCCTGGTCTACAGAGTGAGTTCAAGGACAGCCAGGGCTACACAGAGAAACCCTGTCTCGAAAAACCAAAAAAAAAAAAAAAAAAAACAACAACAACAAAATGAAAACAAGGCTAAAATTCTCATACTAAAAATTCCCATTACGGATTACAAAAAAATAATGATACCCTCAGAGTTTAGTTTACTCTGAAGGTAAAAGTATGCCAACAAAGTATGCATTCATTCCTTAAAAGATGAAGAAATGGGTAAAGTTTTCCACAGTCAATATCTGCTAGCAACACTCAGCAGGTTGCAGGAAGAATGTCCCTGTGATGTCCCTCCTTCCAATTAGGAGCCATTTCCCCCACCGGAAAAGATGCATTAGAATTTTATGCAACTGTTGAACAAATGGGCCCCAGACGTGAAGCCATCGCTGACTCATAGTTTAATTTCCCCACCAAGTTCTGGCTGTATGCAAATCCACAGCAGTTACAGTTCATACACAGTGCCTCTAAAACATGTGTTCCAGTGGACGTCTTTGGTCTCCAGTCTTTGTTCTATTCTCGTTTTATTTAAAAAAAAAAAAAAAAA
>LR751052.1:183731-227313 GCA_902729485.2 Mus minutoides | reverse complement strand
TTCCCACAATGTATTTATAGAATTTATTTATTTGTATATTATAGTTTCAATTCACATAATGTAATAAGAAGGACTGCTATGCAGGGAGAATTTCCCTATGACTGGCTTCATGGTTACTCCAGTTGACACTGCAATATATTGAGATGAAAGAATGAATCCAGAATAAAGATTCTAGTTACTAATTTTCCATCACTCCCTCTGCCAATGGCCATGGTTTCCTTGATAGATGTTACTTCACCTCATAAAGATAAACTGTCCAAAGAAATAGGAAAATGTGCTCTAGAAAATAATCTGAAAGAATGGATAGGACTCTGATACCACTGAGATATCAGAATTCCAAGTCATTGTTATTACATATGACAGTCAGTAGACAAGAATGTTAATTATGCAGATGGTGTTTAAATAGCATGTGGATCTGCACTAACAGATGTATCCTCTGGTAAAAGTATCACTTAAAGGAGAAAAATAGCAGAAATGACCCATCTATAAAAACAGTATTTTAAAAGTCATAAAGGGAAATTCTTTTATAGTTCATTAATCTAACATTAACTTTATGACAACGAACAGGCTACATACCACAGGCTAACAAAATTCCTAGTCAAAATGAACAACCTCTCTTGAAGTTGTTTGCCAGTGGGGTCCATCATCCCCAAATATTTCATGGTATTCCATTTATAGACACACAGACACACAGGCACACACACACACCAATGTTATTTTTTTTAACTTAACAGATGAACTTCAATTACATAAAAATATTTCTTACCCTTGAGAGATGTACAAGCATGCAATAATAAAAAAACATGGTATGCATAACAGATCATACCACACACATAACCAACACACACACACACACACACACACACACACACACACACACATACACACAATTATTAACAGATGAATATGACAGACTATATATTATTCTTTGTATTATTTTGTACTTTTATATATTCATAATTATATCCACGGAAAGTAAAATGTTTTAAAGTAATTCAATGTCATTTACAGGATGGTAGGAACCACCAGTGAGCCTCTATATCAGCAATGGCAATTGAGAAAAATACCTAATTACAGTGAGAAATGACTGCCTGGGTGAGTGCTTTATAGCAACACCCTTATCTCTCAAGTTATAGTCATCGGCCGCAATATAATTTGTTAATCATATTGTACTGTAACTTACATGGATTAATCCTGGCTCATATTAATTAGCATTCTTTTATATTGACAAAGACATATTTGTATGCATGAAATGCATTTTCCAGGTAGTGCTATATAATTAATATTCAATGCTGTTCTTCCTCTGCATCCTCTCTTACCCTTGTCACCACACATCCACCAGTTTTCTCTCTCTTCCTTCTTTTATCTCACAGCCAGTTTCTTGCAATGCATTATTTGTGTTATGTGCACATAAAGTATTCCAGCTTAGAATGTCCTCTGTGATTATCTCGTGTGATATTCTTCCATGGTCTACTCCTCTGTTTGATAAATTTACCTGGTACAATAAATGGGCTAGTTACCTCCTTTCATATTAATAAAGGATATAATGTTTAAAAAATTTAAATTGCAAGTGATAAAGTCAGCAATTTTTTCACATTTTGTCATATTAATCTTTGCTTATTTGTTTTTATTTTTGTATTCCTGAGGTTTTAATATTTCTATTATTTTTGTTCTTAGATATTATTTCATGTTTGGAAGGTGAATAGGATTGTTAGGTTATTTATGACATGGTCAGAATATATTTTGTGAACAAAGACAAAATACTGAGTGGATATGGAAAGAGGTGCCTCTGGAAAGAGTTAGGAAAGGTAAATGAAAATATATTTTAAGAAACTCAAAATACAAAAAATAAAATACTTAAGAAAAAAACGGTAAACACAATGAGGTACTGGTTAGAAGAAATTCTCATTACTTAATCACAAATTGAAGTCATATGTGTACAATTATAATTTATCTTTGAATGAAAGAAGGCTCCTCTCTTTTTTGGACTGAGAAACTGAAATACAAAAAGAAAACCTTGAATTATATAAATATTAATGCTATTATGGCCCAGATTAGAGATTAGTCTTTCTACCTGAAATAATATGTATGAAAGGTGTGTTTTCCTACCTCAGAGAAGGTGTGCTTGGGATTGCAGGTCAGCCTTCACATCTCAGACATCTGGATCAGAAGTCAATCTTCCCACTCCACTTAATGATCTCAACTAAATTCACTCACAAGTATACCATTTTTATGTTTTAGTAAAATCCAGGTATAGTCAAGTTGAAAACTAAGAATAAACATGACAGGGATAGAGGTAATGGATAAGTACAGAGAAGCAATGCCTTCCATATGCAATAGGACTAAAGCACATAAGAACTCAAACAGTGTCAGTGTACACAGCACTTGCACAGGTTCAAGACAGACAATGTCCCAGCCTGGACATGGGGGTCACACACCTAACCAAGAAGCTATCTGCAATTAATAACACCTGGGAAAGAGAAAATCACTTTTGTACACTGGTGTGTCAATAGAATATAAACCACACTCTGGGCAGACCTCATGGCCAGGAGTATTTGCCAACACAAAACACACTCCATGATTTTGGTTTTGGTGGATTTTTTGTATGAACAATTTTCCGTATTACTGTTTTTTGTTTGCTTGTTTTGATTTTCATTTTTGTGGCGTGTGTGTGTGTGTGTGTGTGTGTGTGTGTGTGTGTGTGTGTGCGTGTGTGTGTGCGTGTGTGTGTGTGTGTGTTTACTCATCTGTGTTTAAGAAAGATATATAGAATATAAAGTCTGGTGGGTAGATTTGGCAGGCATTGGAGGAAGGGGAACATATGGCCAAAATACGTTTTCCGAAAAACATTTAAATTTAAAAGAATAAAAATAAATATGTTTTTTTCTCTGGGTTTTTCTTTCTCAGTTTAAAAATAATTCCTTTTGTATGATTTAATCATTTCACTGTTTATATTTCTATCTAATCCATTTCTTGAGACCATTTTCTGGCATGCATAAAGATATAGAAAGGACTTTTTTCATAAATAAATGATACAGCTACATTTTGCAAGCTGCCATTGCGTATAGTTATCCTTGATACTTAACCAATGAAGTCATCTCACTGCTGAGAAGTAGCCTCCATATTTGTAGCTAATGAAATGCTAAACCCAGACTCAGAACAGGATGATAGTTCCCTGTGGGTCTGGTTTCTAGCCATCTTCTTAACTTACCAGCACCTGGGCACTAACTAGCCTAACTCTACCATAATGACTGCCTACAAATACTGCTTTCTAGCTTGGGGAGATGTTTGGTATCAGTCAGCTAAATGATACTTTTGCTGGTGGTATTTTTCTCACATATTATTAACCACATTAGACAATAACCAGATGATTTTATGGATTATCACTTATCATTTTACTTGGGGGATATATGCAAAGAAATTTGATTTTAAATGACTGATAATGTTTTCAAAATTGTTCTTTTTTTTCTTGCTTTTTGGGAAAAAATTACAAACAACTTATAAAATAGCAGCCAAAACACTCTAGCCACACAAACTAATTCATTTTCAGTGACTTGGAAAAAATTCTGATTCTTATAATACTAAATCCTCAACCCATGGTACTCCTGGGTTGAGTACCATGAAAACTTCCAAAGGAGGGAAGCAACCTAAATTCATACTCAACTATGACAGCTACAAACCACATCATAGACCAGAAGGATATGATACATAGTCATGAGAAGGGAGCCATCAGGTCAGTTACTGCTCAGGGGTCTCTGGGTCCTGGCTTTGAGATGTATGCTATCTTCAACAATAGGACTTACATTTCACCTATGGGGAACAGTAAGTACTAAACTGTAATTTTGGGAATCTCCGTGGCTCCGCAGTTAAAAGCACTGACTGCTCTTCCAGAGGTCCTGAGTTCAATTCCCAGCAAACACATGGTAGCTCACAACCATCTGTAATAGGATCTGATGCCTTCTTCTGGTGTGTCTGAAGATAGCCACAGTGTATTCATATACATAAAATAAATAAATCTTTTAAAAGAATCTGTCTGTCCATGATTTTTTTTTAAATACAGATATGATCTTAACCTGAGAATGATTAGAAAAGATGTGGCTGGATATTTCCTATATGATTATACTGGACTTTATAGAGTAAAACACAAATGTACTTTTATTCTTGATGACACTGTTTTCAGAATTATATACAATATTATCCTTACTTGTTGCAAGTAATACTTTCACTCACAGTACCTATTGACTATGGACCATCAAAGGACCAACTACTGTATCCAGTTAGATGAGTTAGGTTTCTAGCAATTTTTTTGGTCCCTGGTAGTAGGAGAAACCAAGAAGTGCATTCTGGGTCTCCTGCATACATGTTGTTCTCTGCTCTGACTGTTCACCTCTCATCCCTCTCATGGGACCTGCAAAGATGGATCTGCAGGAAGATCAAAGAAGCAGTGCTGTAGCACTGTCCATGCTCAGTAAACACAGCATTCTTGATGCTTAGTGTTCTATGTCCTTTCTTCTTCCCCAAATATCACAACCAGGCTCCTCTGCACTCCAGACTCCTATCCTGACTTTAATGAGGACTTCCCTTTCTTACCTACAGGTATAAATACCAGTGCAACCAGGTATTGAGTTGTTTATGTAGATTAATTATTCAGACCCCCAAACCCTGAGTATGATAACTAAAGGGCTTTGATATTGAGTATAAACAGAGATTCAAAATGGTTTACAGAATTTAATTCATGGCAAGTTAACTTCAGTATTAGACAATTTTACATTATAACATATGGGTGGCCATTTTTCTATTACCATACAAAGCAGTCATTACAGGTAGGCAATGATTCAATTGACAACAATATCAAGTAATGTTCCATGCATTTGTAATTTCTATCTGAATAACTTATTCAGCTTAACTAATTGGTTACCTTAATTTTTGTGTGCACAAGATAGTTGTAGTAATTATTTAATCTCAAATCAGGGTTTCTATCCCACTTTTGATCAGTCAGTTCCCAGACAAAGACACACAACTTTTATTTTTATAATAAGCCTTAATCTGCACTAGTCCTGGACAGATACCTACTCTCTATGCTATTAGAATTTATATCCTGATCAATAATTCCACATTATAACTTGTTATGTTCTATTGGGCTGCTCATAACTGCAATCGGCCAACCCTCATGGCTGTGAACTCATACTCACCTACCCTATAGTGTTTATCTCCTTTCTCCTCCTTCTCTCTTCCATGTGGTCTCCTCAGACCCTAAGGTGGGGATCTCAAGAATGCCACCTATCTCTATTCTTCCCAGATATTGGCTGGAGACATCTTTATTCACTAATCAGGGATAACTTGGGGGCAAGGTTACATACCTTGGTATGTCACTCGAGTACTTGCAGACTCTCTCATTCCTGGGGACAACCAAGTCTTGGGGGCCAGTACAATACAAGCAGAAGATCAAACTTCAACAGATGGCTCTCATTATTCTAGCCATGCTTTGCAAATGTTTAATACTTCTTTGAAATTTTCATACAATGTATTTCCATTACCTTGACTCCTCTGAGATCCACTTCCCCCAATATTCACTGAATTTTTGTCCTTTTGTTGTTGCTGTTTTGTTAAATCTATAAAAGTCCAAGTTGAACTATACCTATGTATTATTGAATGTGTGATCACTCTCTGGAGATTGGTTAACTTAATAGTCAATGGCGACATCCTTAAAGATACCAGACTCTCCTCTCAGCAGGTATCTATTCTCAATAACTACAGTTTCGATGGAAATTTTTACCCACGTGCCTTTCCCATACTTGGGTTTTGTCTGGCATGTATATGATAGGTTTTGTGCATGGTGTCACATGACTCTTATTCCTTCACATAATAATATTGAAAATCTTACTCATTCCTCTTCTCAGCAATATTCTCTGAGAAGTTCTTGTGTGCCACACTTTGCTTTAGACTTTGTGCATGAACTGGGGAAGAGCTGTAGTAGAAGTAATGAAACAAACATATTAACAGCTAAGATGGTCTCTGCCCTAAGTGAACTACTACTAGACTTGTGAGTAGCAAGAAACATACAATTATACTATATATATACTAATATATAGCATAATTAATTAATATACTCATTAGTATATCAAATCCTGATAATAAGAAGCAGAAAAACAACGAAAATAAAGATTTTAAAGAAGGCTGGAAAATATAATATTATAGTGTTTAGTCTAATGTGGTAACTCTTGGTCAGCTAGAAATAAAGATTGCAAGTAATTTTTTTTTTAACTTTGGTCTCTCTTTAATTTTGTTAATTCTTCCAATTATATTTGACTTAGACTATTTAGAAACTTCACATTCTTAGCATTTTACTTCAGTTTCCTATTATTAAATTCACAGTTGTGTTTGTTACTTCACATAGTTCATGTGTGTGAGTGCATGGATATTTTGAGATGGTACAGTTGTAGCTTGATGTGTTGTGAGGGAGTATGCAGATAGAGTAGAGGCTACAGGAAAGCCACAGGTGCTGTTGCTCAGTAGTGATCAACATTGATTTAAGGAGACAGGCTTCTCATTGGCCAGCAGCACAATGACTGGGTTAGGCGGGCTTGCCAGTGAGTACTAGGAATCTACCTCCCCGTCCCCAGGGCTGGAAAAGCTCACATCCAGGGCTGGCTATTTTGTACATAGGTTTTAAGGACACAGCTCTGTTCTCCTGCTTGCACAGCTAACACATCAACTGACCCATATTTCCAGCCTTAAACTTGGTTTTGTCTAAAGCTTCATTCAGTAGTAAAGGCCTAAAGTGGTCTTGGTTCTATAATAGAACTAAATATAGTTACAGAAGTCATACTCAAAATGCAACTGGAATCTGTTTGTCGTGTATAAGGGAATAAACATATATAACAGAAACAGTATAAACATGAAAGTAGAGGAATAGGCAACATCTGACACGAATGATGTTGCAAAAGAAAAATACTTAAAGAAACGCAAACATCCACCTGCATATTTTCTAGCGTGCGGTTATCTCAAATTCAAAGGGAGAAAACCTGAAATAATTTCAAAACATTGATGCCCATTTTGTATTCAGACTTTTCACTAAAGGTGGAATAAATTTCAGTGAGTGAAATGCATTGAGTAAAACAATTAATTAAAGCTTAGTAGAAAAAAAATGAAACAATGAAACAATTATTAAAGTGCATAAATTCAAATATTTGAATACAGTTAGTACAAAAAATACATTAGCCACATGACATTTCTTCACATGTCAGTAAGTTCATAGAAACATCTCAGATGCCTGTGATTATTTCTGTGTGATATTTGTACCCTCAAGTGTTTATAATTGACATAGCACAGATCTTAACAGATCAACTTTCCAATTTTGATGCATAAATGAATATGAATAAAGATAAATAATTTCTTTTAATGACAAATGACTTCTACAAAAACAACTCCACAGCCCATGTGATGGCATGTCTGAAACTGACAGCTGAACTAGTCCACTGCACTGCAGTTCTCTCTGCATGGAGCTAGAACTGAACTTTGAACTTCCTGAGCAATCTGCTATTCTCTTGAAGAGAGCCACATATCAAAATGATTTCAGAACGAATATGCCTTTAAGATGTCTAACTACCCTAAGAATGATTCAAATGTGTTGGTTTGACAAACATCAAACTCTACTTAATTTCTTGATTAGAATTTTTAAACTGTGGAACTATTCATGAGCTCTATAAGCATTACTTCATTATAGAGATTACCATGGTAATTGCACACCAGTCTCCTTCCAGTATATAGCATTTGCCAACATTTCCCAGTTCAAGAAAATCACTAAAATCCCATTCACTTAAATTTTTAGTAACATTATCACCATTATGATTGTAAGCTGCTTAAAGTAAAAATTTAGCTTAAAAATGTTTCTCATGTTTTAAATCTGTGCTATACCTTATTCAAGCTTCCTATAGGATATCAGTTGCTCATAAATTTGTATCTCCACCATCCCATATTCTCCTGGGGGGTAGGAATCAATTATTCTTCTTTAAAGCTCACTTGAAATTGTAATATAAGATGGGATGATAGAGATACAAATTTATGAGCAAGTGATATCCTATAGGAAGCTTGAATAAGGTACAGCATAGATTTAAGACATGAGAAACATTTTAAGCTAAACTTTTACTTTAAGCAGCTTACAATCATAATGGTGATAATGTTACTAAAAATTTTTAGTGATAGGAAAGTTACTACATTACTTAAGTGTTCATGAGCTACAAGTAAACTACTCTGAACCCAAATCTCATAAACAGGAATCTTCTGTATAATCACTGGCAAATGCAAAGAAGTCTTGGACTAGAATGATGGATATGAGTCCATGGTTAGACATATTGTGTGGGTTGACCAGCTGGCTGAAGATGATTATCAGAAGAGGGTTCATCTCTCTACTTGACAGCCACTGATAAGCAGTTTTGTTTTCTCCCAAAGGATAGGTAAACAACAGATAAAGGGGATTAAGATCAATTATCCCCATGGTAGACATCTGGTTGTGTTCATCTCATATTCAACTGTGAAGTTTCTTGGTGCTTTTGAATAAGACAGACAACTAAGGAATCGGGTTGATCAGTGAAGACGTTATAGGTTTGCTGGGCTCTTTGCAAAGCTAACACTGCATCAGATAAAGTGAATGAGCAGGTGTCTGCATTCAATGTTTTGTAGTCTGTAAGAAAGGCTGAATTTTATTACAGAATTCAAAGGCTGAATTATATTTTAAAAGGCCAAAGGTGGGACAAGCTGGTGGAAAAGTAGGACACCTTGTTACAGAACAGCCCGATCAGAAAAGCGCGAGCACACCATGCGATGCCTGAGGTTGAAAATCGTCCTGTTTTTCTATGAACTTGCTTAGATTGAAATTACAATCAACTTTCCCGAAAGAGCGGGAGAGATAGACAAGTGTCATCATCACTGTTGGTAATTCACATACACGAGGCCCAAGTGTTTAAGGATGGAAATTTATAAGTTGTAGGAATCAAATAGAAACGAATTTCAAATGTGTGTGTGTGCTCCGTGTGTTTCATTGAAAATATTTTTTTGCAGAGATTCCCACCATAACAGTTTTTTCATGATGTTCTACTATAGCAAAGAATGATAGTATGTTCTGACCTGGTTTTGTTTGTTTGTTTGTTTGTTTGTTTTCTTTTTGTGACTGGGTTAATTTCCAACTAATGGAGAGTAAGAAAACCTAAACTGTACATGTTCCAATTTAAAAAATACCTGAGTAGGTATTTTATACCTCCCTGATCTATCTGTTCTCTAAGATAGCCAGATGGAGCCAACTTTTCCAAGAGGCCAAAGGCATGGGCATATCCTGGTGGCTCAATCACCTTCTACACCACTGAGGTATATTCATTTGGGCTGCTATGTGCATGACACAAACAAAAACAAACAAACACACTTCAATGAATAAAATTTGATTATTTTAAGAACTATTATTAAGTTTGTTATTTAAAACATCACTTAAATATTCTATCATAAATTTACATTCCAAGAAGTCTGAAAACATGCTCCTGATTTTTCCTCTCTATTTGTGCAATTTCTATTTTTTGGCCATCTTTTCAGAACTCAGAATTTCTTGCTGATTAGTTCTCATCATATTGCTTATGCAAAACCACTGCTGAGAATCTAAGTGGGATTTATTATCACCTGAAAGAAACTGTTCACACCAGGCTTCCAGGTTTCCTTCCCTAATGAAATCTATCCTTTTCCATTTCACATCTGCTCATCTAACTGAGATTGCTGTTCTGCCTTTTATCTTCTTAGACCTATAAACACTCTTCAACCTGCTTCTATCTAATCACAGGCATTTTCAATCTCTGCACTGCTGGGCTTTGCTGGAGAAAATTGCATAACTCTGCCATGTGGGATAGATTTATAGTTTCCAATTTCAACTGGACCCTTCAAATGGCCTGTCATCCTTTACACTCAGTCTTTTGGTTTGTTGTCCCTGATCTGTTTGAAGGTAGGAACAGAGCCGTCCATTGTACAGCACAAATTTATTTCTGGGTGTCTAGAGGAGCCTTTGCAAACACCAGTTTCTGTATTTGTCAGATGATCACCTACATGGTGCTACCCTGGCCTTTATCTTCTGCTTGTTTCCCTTTGCCCGCTTTGTTCTCCCACACAGCAGCCTACGGAAGATGATCCATGGCCAGTTGCCATTTCCAAATGCCCACCTAGTTGGAAGAGATGGTATGAAACATGGCTGCAGGGTACTTCTGTTTTCTATCATATCAGAATGAGGAAGTGAAATATAGAGCTTGTCTTTGATTATGTAAATAGAAGATTGCTTTTCTATATAAGTTTATAGGAATCATTAACATTTGTAAAATATGTAAATTTTCTTTGAGAACTAAAAATACACCCTCAACTTTTCTATACAGATGCGCATATATGTGATCCTCCATATAGTATAATAAAAAATACAATAACCTACTATTAAAGACGCAACAAATTTGTTCCATTGTTATTGCATTTCTCATGCTAAGGTTTGGCCATAAATACTATATACTAGCAATAACATGACTATTTTTTCCCAGTTTTTGCCTTTTATTTAATAAATGTTTTCCTTACATGTATATTCTGATTACAGTTTCTCTCCCTCTTCTCTTCCCACGTTCTCTCCCCTCCTCTTCCATACAGATCCACCCCTTTTCTGTCTCCCATTAGAAAACAAATAGGCTTCAAAGGGATAATATGATGATAATCTAAATATATAAGTATATAAAATATACAATATCATATTATTAAAAGCCTAATTGGAATTGGATGAAACAAACAGAAGGAAAAAGTTCAGGGGAAGGCACATGAAATAGAGATCCATTCATTTACACATTCAGGAATCTCATAAAAATACTGAAAGGACAGCTACAGAAAAAAGTGTGTGTGTGTGTGTGTGTGTGTGTGTGTGTGTGTGTGTGTGTGTTAAAACTCAAAAATAATTAGATAACATTTGAGAAAAAAAAAGGAAAGCTCTGACATGACATTGTGAGACAAGGAAGCTCCAAGGATCACCTTCATTTTCTGCTGTCCATCTTCATCTGGGCTTGAGACCTACCTATAAGAGTAGTTTGTTTCTGCACTGAGACTCCCTAGAAGGAAACGAAATTTTCATTTGTGAGGATTATCCATTGAAGTTTTCTGTTGTGTTACAATGAGACATGGGTTTACTTCCTTCAGTTCTAGTTCCTCTTCTAGTGCAGACATGTGCATGTCTTGTACATGCTGCCTCAGTCTAGGCCTTCATATGTGCATCCATCATGCTGAGAGAGAGAGAAAGAGAGAGAGAGAGAGAGAGAGAGAGAGAGAGAGAGAGACGTGTTTTCTTTAGTTCCTCCATTCCATCTGGCACTTCCACTTTTTCTACCTCCTTTTCCAAGGGTTCTGTGAGCCCTGAGGGGGTCTGAGTTCCATCTCATGGGGTGAGCCTTAAGTCAAATCAGATATTATTTAGTTACTCCCCACAAGTTTGTTGCAAGAATTTCCCTAGCTTATCTTGCAGACAAGACACCATTGAATATCTAAAGATTTGTTGCTGAGTCAGTTACATTTTCCTTTGGCAGTGTGTAAAGTACCTCCCTGTTACCAAATCCTAGAAAGAAGGTGTGGAAGCTCTCTTCAGGTGTCAGCTGGCCTACTGGAAGTTCAATGAGTTGGGCAGGTGTTGTCTTCAGCAACAGAGTTTTGCTGTCAGTTTGTGGAGAGCAGCCTATACTGTTGTCAATAGCCCGAGCTGTTTAGGGATTTCTGTGCAGCCCTTTTTACCAACAACTCAATTAGGTGTAACTCAGTCATGGTATTGGAAGTTTCATTTGGTGACAAGAAATGTCCATTTGGTGTTCTGTCTGTCTTCACAATTTCATTTAGATTGCCTTGATATATGTATATATATTTAAGGAGGTTTCTACTATATTATGTTTTCATAATACACCTCAAGGGCCTGTTAATTTCCTGTTTCGCTTGGTACTTCTTCCCTTATCACATCTCCCCTCCCTATTTCTCTCTCTCTTTTTTTTTTTTTTTTTTTTCTATCAGGTTCAGTGTATCTGGTTTTATGTTGAACTATTTCATCCACTGGGACTTGAGCTTAGTGCAGGGTGATAAGTATAGGTCTATTCAGACTATTTTACAGGGAGTTGTCCAGTTTGACCAGCACCATTTGATATAGATGCTTTATTTTTTTTCCAGTGTTTCTGGCTTCTTTATAAAAAAAAAAAATCAGGGATCCATAAAAATGTGTGAACCTATGTCTGCATCTTTAATTCAATTCCACTGATAGAAGTGTCTGGTTTTGTGCCAATGGCATGCTGTTTTTTATTACTATATAATTACAGTATAGCTTGAAATCAAGGATGGTGATACCTCCAGTGTCCTGCTATGTGTCTGCCTCACCACTGGGGTGCCTGAGCACTACCTATAAGGCAAAACACAGTCCCTGTTTCCCCAGGTGAGAAACAGCAGAGTCTGAGATGGATGCTGTGGTTCTTGGGCACCTGTGTATTCAGATGCCCCTGGAGTACCTCTGGGAGTTGGGGATAAGGGGATCTAATGATCTGAGCTTCCCCTCAGGGTGTCTATGCTCAAGGCAGGAAGGGGATGGATGAGCCCAGGAGGGGGCAGAATCCAGTTTGGTTCTGAATGAGTGCTGAAAGTACAGAGGAGAGCAAGCAGGCCTGCAAGCTTTCTTGAAGAGATTTTGTTGCAGATGCAGGTTTTATGATGAAGGCCTCCCCCATTCATCAATTCTTAATAAAGGAGACTTTCCTTGCTTGTCCAAACTGGTTTTATTTGATAGCAGATAAATGCATACACCTTACTCAGGGTGAATCAGGAAATTAAAAACCTTTGAGGTAAGGAATTCCCAGAAAGGGAAGCTCATTGGCTAAACATTCTGGGCCTATCTAGATACCTCATTAGCATGGAGAATTCTAGGTTTTTATGCTACATGACCGATTATTATGGTCCTATCAGTGGGCTATCTGGGTGTTCCAGATCAGGTAGTTTGGCAGAGAGCTGGCTCCATGCCTGCCTTTCACAATTTTGAGACTCCCCTGAGTTTGAGTTTGCTCAACTTTACCACTTCTTCTTTCTGGTGGTCCTATTCAAGTGCCTCACACTATAGCAGTTACATTACTAGTCAGGAATGTTTTTTATATCGGTGTGTGTGTGTGTGTGTGTGTGTGTGTGTGTGTGTGTGTGTGTGTGTTTCTATATAAAGCTGGAAACTGTTCCTGAAAGATCTGTGAAGAATTGTGTTGGAATTTTCATGGGATTACACTGAACATGGGAGATCTTTCCATTTTTGTTATGTTATTCAATTCCATTTTTCAGTGACTTGAAGTTTTATTATACAAGTCTTTCACTTTCTTCGTTAGAAATACCACAGGATATTTAAGATAGTTTACATTATTTGAAGCTGTTGTGAAAAAGTATTGTTTCCTGATTTCTTTCTCCCATCATTTGTCATTTGTGTATAAGAGAACTACTGATTTATTTCAGGTTAATTTTGATCCAGCTACTTTGCCAAAAGTGCTTATCAGATATAGGAGTTCCCAGATGGAAGTTTTGGGGATCACTTATGTTAGGTGAATTTTCCTGTAGATTTGGGAACCTGTTCTTAATCAACACCTTCTTTTGATGCAGTAGGGTTTCTTCTAAGTTCTGTTAGCATGAAATTAATCTATGTCTTCAATAACATCTCATTTCAAAGAGAGACTAGTGAGGAGACGAAGGTTTTGGTTACTTGGCACAAGACTGAGCTAGCCAAGTTTTCACAGATGTGCATTTTATGCAAAGCTTTATGAAAATTATTCTCAAAGGATAATGCTTAATTTTGTAATTTAAACTTGTCATTTCAAGTGATTTCCTTCTAACAGGATATAGTGGTTCATCGCTACCTGAGCATGTTCAGTGGGATGTGTCTTCCAGCTTTGTCCACCACAGCACCCAGGGAATTTCTTTAGAGAATTCACTTTGGCAGGTCTAATTGCAGAAGCTGGGAAGACTTCTTAAAGTCCCCTTCCCTCTATTAGACACAGACCCACTCTAGTTGGTGCTATCTATCTCCCCTTTCCACTATTCCTTTCTCTTTGCCACAGGATGCCACAATCCAAGTGAGGACTGTGTCATCTTCATCAGTATCCTCTCCTAGTTCATCTGAAAGCATATAAATATTTCTGAGTAATTGAAGAGTCTGCTGATTGGGCTGTGTTCTGTTTGCATCAGGTTGGCCTATATCACCTTATTATTAGAACCTTAGAAAAGCCACAGCACACTGAACCAACAAACACATCATGAAAAAGCCACATGAATTTTTACATATGCCCGTTCAGGAATTCTTGTCCCTGAGACTTCAATGCACAGAGCAACAAAGTTTGGAACATAGTAAATATCCAAGAAGTATTTAAGAATTAAGCTGAATTTATTTTGATGACTGAGGCTCATTTTCATTTTATCGTGAATAAACAACATCTTTGTTATAATAGATCGAGGAACAATACATAGAACATTAAGCCCTAAGAGGTTACAGTAGGTTAATCTTTTTGCTCTACTACTTTATTGCCAACAATGTTGGAACAGGTTCAAATGGCATCTGTAAGTTTTCTCCAGTGCTTTAACCAATGGGATATGCACTATGACAAGATACTGTAAAGGTCTTCTCAAGGTTTAGGAAGCCTACCATTAACAATGTAGTACCAAATTTCATGGGTTTTAAATCTTTAAGTTCATTAACACAACCTTTTTTTTTCAGATATTTGAATCTTATTTGTAAGTTGTGTAGTTTAGTTGAACACTGATTTCAAACAGAAAAATCATGCTCAAAGTACTGCACCTTTGTTAATACATAAACTTAAACCATTTAGCACCCCAATTTAAGTGGGGAGTGACTTAGTGTGCCCAGCAACAGCTAAAGAACTACTGACAAGTGACAGTTGCTAGTGAAGGAAGAGGAGACACATTTCCATAGCTGTGTGGTACCAGGTATGCACACCATGCTCCAGTGGATGGTCCCATATCTACGCATATGAGGGTAACACATGTTGGCTCCAGCTGGGGATTAAAAACAACATGAAGTGGAGAAGAGAGATGAAAAAAGAAGAGAGTTGATTCAGAAAGAGAAGAAAGACTAAGGGGAGAAAATTATCAAAATATATTGCATTCATATATAAAGTTCACAGATTAGTAAGTATATATGTATACACACACACACACACACACACACACACACACACATATATATATATATGTATGTATGTATATATATAATTTCAGTCACCATGTTTTCTTTCAGGAAGTATTATCATTTACTAATGTTGACATGGATAAATAAATTAACCAAAATCATCAATAAATTCTTTTTCTTTTCATAAATAGTTTCTTTTACCTCCTATGGTAATTATATTTGGATCCCAAGAGGAGAAATTTCAATTAAAAATAAAAGCCAAGAGGTTTGGGAGATGTCTCTGCTGTTAAATTGCTGATTGGTTAGGCAAGAATACCAAATTTTAGATCCCTAGAACCATGTAAATGGTGGGTTTGCGATGGCCTGCCTATGATTCTGCTTTAAAAGACAGAGCAAGGAAATTCCAAATACAAAATATTCAGATTAGGTTTCGATGACCTCTCAGTTTCATTGAGAGATTTTCTTTTATAATTACCTTGGAAGAACAATGGAGGAAGAACCCCGATGTTAATCTTGGGCCTCCCATATGCAGATACACAGATGCACATAAAATTGAACACATACTTGTGCTCACACATAAAATCACCCCCTCTACACACACATAAACACAGACCCTACATCATACATATAAAGAAAAGAAAATACAAAGGAGAAAAATACAGCCTGCGTGTGACATAAAAACTAATGAGCATCTGCTAGCTTTGAAGCGATTATGGCAAAAATAAAAAATAAAAATGAGATAAAAAATTAATGGAAAGGACAAAATAAAGCAAAATATTTATACATTACTATATATATCATTTTAAATTATTGTATTGTGCATTTCATGCATTTCTTGGTGCATGTGGAATCCAGGGGAAGAATTCAGTGGAGACAACTCTTTCTAGCTTCTCTTCGATTCTTGGGATTAAATTCAAGTGATCAGGATTCCAAGGAAAGCTGATACCTGCTGAGATCTCATGCCAGTCTATAGAGTCTATGCATGCCAGTCTATACATTTGATTACACTTTCAAACACCTGGCAGCTCCATGGCATTTGTGGCATTTGCTGAATTTCAAATTAACACCTTTTTGATAATCTATGCACTCTCATTCCAGTAGTAAATTCAGTACAAGGTGGGATATTTGAGAATTTATGTCTTTTATGCATATGGATCTTTTGCCTGCATAAGTGTCTGTGCACCATGTGCATACTTGTTGTTCATGGAGGTCAGAGAAAAGTGTCAGATACCCTGGAATTGGGAGTCACAGAGCGGGGAAGCCACTGTGTGGGTGCTAGAAATCATATCTAGGTTCACTGGAAGATCACTAACCACTCTTTGTACTAAGCCATCTTTCCAGCCATTTATTTGTTTATTTTAAAAGTTAAATTTACTGTATGAATATTTTAATTGTATATATGTGTGTGTCCATGTGTGCCTGGTAGCTATGGGAGCAAGAAGAGGACCCTAGATTCCCTGGAGATGGATGGTTGTGAGCTGTCATGTCGATCCTGGTAACCAAAACCCAGGTCCTCTGTAAGAGCAGTCAGTGTTATTGGCTATTGAACCTCTTATCCAATCCCCGTTACATATCTGAAAGACTTCAGGAAGGAAATATAAATATCTTATAGATTCATTATTTTACAAAGCTATTTTACAAAACAACCTATTTTACAAGGATATGTTTCTACTGATAAAATTGAAGACACCATGTTTTACATAGTGTCATTGTAGAGCTAGAGTATATTTCAATGACGATTTGAAACTTGGTGACAAAATTCAGAACTCATTTGAGATTAAGATATTTGTATGATATTTGAGTTTATAATTACCTGCTCTGAACTACTTTCCACTAATGCACATTTGATAGTTGGGTAGTTGAACTGTTCTAAGCAAATTGCCTAGTGGTATAAAAAAAATTAACAGAATGTGAAATCTTAGGATTATGTTCTTAAATTAATACATTAAATTCATATAATGCAGATCATGTTTTATGTTATTAAAAATTGTCACATGATATATTATTGGAAACTAAAAGTATTTCTACACATTCATGCATTTCTACTAGAAATACTAATTATGGATTATGAATGTTGTTTTGCTTTGCATAATTGACCACATATTCTTCTCAGTATATTATACAGGTAAAGAGGTATAGGAATTATTTTTCTTTGTAACCATTTCTTACTAGTTGAGCACATACATTGTATCATCATAGTCCACACACTAACCTAGACTCCTTCAATCCATGCCAAGAAGCCAGTCCTCCCTGTCATTCTGCTGACACCAACCCCATACTACAACCTAAAGAACTGTCTACCATTCTAAACTACTTAATGCTAAGGAGCTATCAATATAATTAGAAAGCAGTTACATTGTTATACTCTTAACACTGTTGGCTTTGGCTCTGAGATAGTGTTTTTTCCCTTTTTGCCTGCCAATCCTTCACACAACCACTGGGGTATACATTTTGTGAATAAAAATAATTTTTATTATTTTTGCATTATTCCTTAGCGAGTTTCAACTGTTTGATCTCCACCTGTGAGGAGCTTCCACTGCTAAGAGATGACTTTTTCATCCCTGCAAATGCATTCCTAGATGGCTTAGTTAATTCTTAACAGATACATTGGATTACACTGAGTATATTTTCATTAAATTATATAATAAAATAATTTTTGGGATGTAGTTGCTGACAAATTCCTACACATTTTAATTGTAGTTACACATACACCTTTAATCTAAGTATTTGAACATATTTTAATAGTCAATATTTATATTTGAAGTGTTATTGCCTTTTACCTTGACAGAAGATAAAAACAATAAACTTTATAATGCTTAGAAATCTAATAGTGATAAATTGGACTTAGGAAAAGAAGCTAAGACATAAATATCTGTAATATTGGAACAGCAGATTACTTTCATGATTTTGTCAAATTTCACAGAATGTACAAAGGCTTGAGTGAAGCTTAACATACATTATGGAGTTAGGATGATAAAAATGGATCAATGTAGTTGATCTTTTAAAAGTATATGTACATATTTAGTGCTACTAAGGGGAAGATTTTTAAGTCATTTACAATCACTTCAATTTTCACTGTGATTATGAATTACCTTGAATTAAAGCCCAATAAGGGGAATAAATAACAGAAATGCCTAGTCTATAAATATGTGCATTATACAGATATGTAAATGTGACCAGATGCTTACCTAAATAGCATGCATTAAATGGATTATTGAATGGGGCAATACGCATTCGTAGTATCTGGATGTATAAGCAAGTTTATGTACAGAGACACAGAAATACCTGACACTGCCTGTGTTGCTACTCGTTGCATTATTGTGAGATTGATAGCTACTGTCATTTTAAAGACTTTTGATTCATTACCTAGGCTCTAAGTCCTTTACAAAGCTCCTGCACTTTGGGAGTCACAGAAAGAGATGAAGATTGAAGTCATTTATTACCATTTTACAATAACTTGTTTGTTTCTTATGCTCTAATTAGATCAAGGAAGTTGAAAATATCTTTTAACAGCAAAGTTTACAAATTAAATACATTCATTATGTGTATTGATACTTTTTAACAACTTGAGGAAACTGTTTTTTTTGTTAATTTAGGCATAAGGATTAAAAGAATATAACTTAAAGAAATTTGTGTTTCTCAATTACCTCATTCTGATCTCAGATTATGATTTGCTAGTGGTAGAATTGAGAGTATCTAATCATTTTAACTTAAAAATTCTCACTGTGCCTAGATCACTCAGTGGCTACACCCTGTCTCAGTGACACAAGTCTCTCTTAGAGTTGCTCAAACATATACAAATCATGGGTGTGAAGTTAGTTTTCTTCATTTAAAACTTATTCAAACAGATACTGTATTACTGTATTCCACTGAATTATCTTTAATTCAGTAAATATCCCTGTAAACATTCACAAGTTATATTTCTACGTATCTTTGAGATTTGGAACTGGGATATGTTAGTGACCTGATATTACAGCATAAAAGACAATGCCAACTGCTGACAGAGCACAGAACTGCATAGTGAACAATTTCAGACTTCCTAATGTTTGGCTTATTGCATACCAATTGAATCTGAAAAGTATCAAAGACATAGCAGAAGCTAAAACTAGCTTTCTTATTAAGATTTAAATGGGAAAATCTAGACTGTCAATTGACTGATTCCAATTTCAAATTTTATAAATGTCTTTCTGAATATCTAGGAAGGACTTATGACAATCTTTGCATGTAAGGGAAATTGGCTGTTCTATTGTAGGGGTAGGGCTTCAGAGATGGTAAATTTGAATGAAACAATGAAAAGAAAAAAAAGTTTAAATCCAGAGAAATTCAGGATCTGAGACTATAAAATTGCTGGTCATCTGGTCTGATGGTAAGAAAACCCACCACCATCGCTGTCTGCTCACTGAAAGTTGTCTATTCAGCTGAGCAAGTCATATCTTTACCTCTCCCTCTCCCTCCCCCACCCCCTCTCCCTCTCCTTCCCTCTCCCCATCCTTCTCAGTCTTTCTCCCTCTCTCTATCCTTCTCTCCCTCCATGCAGCTCCTGAGAAATGTCTTATCTCCCAAATAGATGAAAAACTCTGACATAAAGCAAGGACCCAAGTCCAAGGCCCTGTTTAACTCAGAATTCACGTGATTTGCAAACATACTTCTCCTGAATAATTTCCTCTATAACTGTTTCAAGGATTGGAGAGATGGCTTAGTGGGTAAAGTATCTGTCCCACGAGTGTGAGAATCTGAATTCCAATTCTCAACACTCAGATAAATCCAGATGCAACAGTGCATGTCTGAAATCCCAGTGATCCAGAGACAGGAGGTAGAGCCAGGAGAATCTCTAGAAGCTCAAAAGCCATAAGCAGAACACAACATGGAGACTCTGTCTCAAGTCTCAAACAAGGCAGAAGGTGAGAACCCCTTTGACATATAGGCATATTTCGGCACATACGAATGAGCACAATTATAGCAAACATATACAAGTGTATCTAAAACACACACACACACACACACACACACACACACACACACACACACTTTTACCTGGTGAAAATGATTTTTAGTCCAGTTGAACAAGAATTGTTAACTGTATTCCTGGTCTCCAAATTAAAAGGCTATTAAAATATTTTACTCTTAAAAAGGGTTTTAATTATTCATGTGATAATTACAATCTTCGTGAATGTAGTCCAAAGACAAATGGGGGTAGCTGTGCATCATTCTCATACTGTTAAACAAACATGGGGAGATGGATTCAGTGATGTTATCAAAGATTCCTTATTGAATTGAAATGGAGTTATACTGAGCACCAGGGAATGATGACACCCAGGACTTGTTTGTCCCTTACAGGGCAATGACACATCCTTACTTTTTGCTCAACGAGATGGTGCCAACTCTATTTAAATGCTAGTAGATCTATATTTTAAAGTATGTTTGGCATCCATCCCAGGAACTATTTAAGTCTTATTATTTATTCAGTCTTATTTATTTAGACTGATTTAGTCTTATTTAAGCAAGAGAATTTGAAAAATCATTGAAGCTCATGCCACAGTGGAGAACTTTTGGGTTTTATTATCAGACACATCTTAAGACTTTTCCAGCCTATAATGATGAATCTAAAATGTCCCATGGTTAACTAACACCAATACTGTCCTACATCCTGCCCATCTTGCAGGACAATTTTAAAGAGACTCAACATTTCATACCTAGCTGAATTAAATGTGTAGGTATTTTTTAAAAAATAACTTATTGGCACACACTTATTTCTTCACATTATCTCCTGAACTCACTGAGAGATATAGCTAGGGTCTTCCCAACTTTGCACCAAACTGTTATTTCTTGTGGAGTTATATTTTATTTAAAGGGTAGTTTCCCTTTCCACTAGCGAAGCAAGCAGCCCAGCTGAAGTCAGGCACACCGCGAGTGTCGTATCAGCAGATGAGTTACGAAGCTTTGCTTTTGGGTTGGAGGTTTGCTGGTTCTTCTTGCCAGAACACTGAAGAAATCAAACCAGGAACAGGGATCAAGCAGATGCCATGTTGGAAGTTAATTTGAGGGGTAGAGAGCTATAAGAATCTATCCAGATCCTAATCCAACGTACTGTTAACATATTGTGAAGGTCAAGTGAACACTTCTGAAATAAATTGGAAGCTGTCCTGGGATCTTACAGTGAGTTCAATTAGATTTGCATGGCTTATCTGCAAATGACGTGCCTAATAGATAAGAAAATTGTTACCATGTGTTTGATTACAAATAACAGTTCAGATTCTTAAAAGTCAGAAATATGTGTGAGAGTTCTGAGTCATATGAAAAGTTGAAATTTGGCCTTACAACTGCATACCAGCTGGTAAAATGTGCAGGACTTTCCAACTCAGAGCACAGACTATCAATACCACGTTAGGCAAATGAGAAAAAAGGGGGCGGGGAAAACTACTTCCATGTCCAGAGAGAAAGAAATCTTTGTTACTTACCTTTGAAAGAAGACAGGGTAGACAGGTGTTTTGTTTTTGTTGTTGTTGTTGTTTTGTTTTGTTTTGTTTTGTTTTCTTGGCTTTTCAGGCTGTACTCTGCTAGGTAAGCATAAAGTTTTAGGAAACTTATTTTTTGGGAAACCTGAATCATTAACACACCTAAGATTCTATCACAAGCAGAGATGAGAGGCATGAGAAGAAACTGTAGAAAACCAGGAAATGCAGGAAACATACAGGCTTCACCCAGGGGCTGTCCTGAAAGACAAAAACACCCACACTGTGGAAATGAACTCAGCTTCCGGATTGAGCCAGGTGTAAATACTTACCTCAGAGTCCATTGTTTGTCTTGGCGGCTGTAAAGGATACAAACTATATACATATGTACACATGTATAATGAACAAGATCACCCTGTATCAATGTCTCCCAATGAATGCTGGACGCTACACTAATAGCACCATTCTAAAATCCATTCATAAATTTATTGGGCCACTTCATCTTCAAATGGAATTTAATATGTCAAATATTTCCCACATATAATTAGCTGTACACACACACACACACACACACACACACACATGCACACGTGCACAAAGATATACAAATATATAATTATAATTCATAATATTTAAACAGTGTATATGTATATACACGTTTATCCATAGCCTTATGTTTAAAATTGTCTATATATTAAACAATATTCTTCTGATACACTGCTTTCACCAAATTTTATGAAAAAACTGCCAAAACCGTTCTTAACAAATATTAAGAGTAGATACAATTTTTTTCAGTAATATTGAATTCTGTGAGTTTTCCTGGACAAGTGTTTAAAATAAACAGGAAGTTGTTCACCTCTTCAATACCCATGATATTTATTAAAGGTATTTTGATTCGATAAATGTCAATATCACCACACATGTCATCTATTCAGATTTTGATGCTTTAATGGGGGCATAGCACTAGCAATCACTACTTATAAAAATTGAACACATATTTTGGGGGGGTTGACAAATACTTTCCATTGTAAATTTAAAACAACTTTAAAAAAGAACCCCAACGATTACATAATACTGATTTAAGTTCAACCTTTATCAGATTTTTCCACTTTATCCTGCAAGAGAACATGGAGAAAACCACTTTGCTACCAGACTTAATGCGATAAAGAACACTGGAAGCAGGAAACTATTATTTATACACACAATTCTGCAGTCATCACCACGAAATGTTTGGAAAATCGTTGAGGTAACAATCTAAACTAAATATGTTGGTCCGTTAACTATTCTGACAGGATTTAGAGTCTGAGTGGTTTATCTTAATTCCCAACCACCACTGATACCACTGCCAACCCTTAAAAACACATTAGACACTAACAATAACAATATTTTAAAAAAGCACGACCCGTTCTGAAAAACAGAAAACTCTCTAGCACGGAGACACCACATAGGAACGAGTGTATTTCCTTGGAGGTAAGAATCATTTAGTTTGCAGCTGCTTAAGGAGCTTTCTCCTTCTTCTTTGGTGGAGAATCTAATCTATTCGGATTCTCCACTCCATTTTCTGTGCCTTTTCTCGACCTGGACCGTCTCTTCCTCCCGCAAACATGAAGGTTCGCATCTTCTAACCATCTCTGAAGCCAGACGGTCGTCAAGGTCCATGTTATATACACCTGGATACTGCAACTCGAGGACAGAACAGCGATTTTAGCTGCCAGCACATTGACATTACCAGAGAGAGCATTTCCATTCCGATTTGTCCCGGCCAAGTGAAGCCCTACTGTAACCACCGAGACAATCAATGTCACGAGTCTCCCGGATATAAACACGATAGGCCACAGAGACAACCCTTTCTGGTACCGCTCATCACCAAAGTAAAGCAGGCTGCACACGCTGGAGAGGAGCTCCACGGCGTAGTGCAACATCAGCAGCAGCAGGCCCAGGTGGTTCAAGTACAAGAGATAGGCCCCACCAATGTGGAAGAGGTGGAGGCCAATGTAGATGAGCTGACCCGGGATATCTTGCTTCCTGACTTTCTGGAAGTAGAGCTCCGGAAAACTATGAAACCAGTAAGCCAACTGTGAGATGTAGAAAAATTTCATCTGAAATGTCATCATGTTGTGGGGCTGAGACTTCCACAAGAGAGTGGGGTCTGACAGGCAGTTCTCAGAGGCCAGAATGATCATGCCCCAGATCCCGGACACTATATAGAACACACTCAGCTGCCCGGCCTCATTCAGTTTGTTTTGTTTGCCTTTGGTGAGCTGCAGTCTCCTGCTGAGTTTATCTAGCACGTACTCCTGAATGGTGGCATGGATGATGATGGCCACGAGCATGTAGAAGAACACCGTGGCCAGATCTTTGACCCCATAATGGTACAGGGTCCTGGACCCGGAGGGCAGCCCTTCCGCTGGGACAACAACTCCATGCTGCAGAGTGAGGAACACGATCGACATCTCGGCGGTGCCCTCGAACATAAGCCCCAGCACGAAGAACATGCCCACGCAAGAGACCATATCCGCGTGGTTCTGCACCATGAATTCGTGGCTCAATACCGGGGGGTTCCTGGCGTTCTTCTTGCGGAGCCCCATGCCGCGGTACTCACCGGTACTCACCGGCTGCCACCGCTGATCACTGCGCCGCTCCCAGCACCGGGCTCCCCATCACTGCCCGCCCGTCTGTCGCCCAGGGTCGCAGCCGCTGCCGACCGATCAATCAAAGGCTGGGGCCGCGTAGGCCGAGCATGCGCACAGGGGCTGAGGAGGCAGGAAAGGAAATCGAGCGCCGCGCCCCTGCCCCGCAGGCCCGGGTGCGAGCGCGGATTTGCCGCACCGATCGCCGCCGCCCACCCGCGGGAGCCGGAGGGGCTTCCCTGGAACTGGGAAATCTGGCGCCACTGTCTTTGCCATTGCCATCATCACCATGGCAACACAGCAGCGAGCTCCCTAGTGCTCTCTACTGATCTCTTAAGAATCTCACCTTTCCTTAAGGGGCTGATGCTGTGGAAATCAAATATATTTCTCTCTTCTCTCCTCTCTCCTCTCTTCTCCTCTCTCTCTCTCTCTCTCTCTCTCTCTCTCTCTCTCTCTCTCTCTCCCTCCTTCCCTCCCTCCCTCCCTCCCTCCCTCTCTCCCTAATCTGAGTGTCTGTGTCTCCTCTATGTGTTTTTGTCTTTGCCACTGTCTCTCTGTCCCTCTCCCCTTTTCCCCACCCACCCCTTTGTGACACAGAAACTGAGTCAGGAGCTCCTAACACCACACCTGCCATTATCATCACATGTCTAGTAAATGCCAGTAGCCACGATTTAAATCCTGGGTGGAACCAGCGTATTCTCAGCGCTGTATTGTACTGTCTCTATGTTAAATCAGTCAGACCTGGTAACACCAATGCAAAGAAGCAGTTTGGAAAATAATGCTATTAGAACAAAAATGGCTGTGGAGGTGCTAGCTAATTATATTAAAAGTCTGCAAGGCAGTGGGAGGTAGAGATCTATCAGGTCCTTGGCTACAAAAGAAGACTTCACTCAGACAGACATGAATCGCAAAGTTCATTTGTCTGTGTGTACCGTTTTTTAGCTTATGTTAAATTTCACTTTAAAGAAAAGCCATGTTATTAGCTTTGTCAACAGAAGTTTTATGTCGGTTTTCAAATATCACTGCTAATGGAGAATGAATTTCTTGTCCTTTACCTGTCATATGAGTGTAAAAATCCTTACGGATAGGAATGATGGGTGAAAGTATAAAGTGTGCACCTCAGAAGAATAACGCTACAGGCCTTTTTAAAAGAAATAAAACGTTTATCGTTAGAGTGCTGAGACTTATCATCGTCCTTCAGTTCTCTACATGGCATAGCTGAGTATAAATAGAACCTTGTTTAGTTAGCTTGAAGAATGTATCAATAAAAGGCATCTTGAATTTTCTGGAGGAAATTACGATTTGTTATGGGGAGTGTTCTTGAATTAAGGAAAATATACATATTATTTTTCATAATAAAAATTCTCTATTTTTCAAGTGATTCTTCATTGGATAATTCTTTTTTTTTCAGATTATCACTATGACTTTTCTTTGTTTAATCCAAGCTCAATTATAGAATATGACAATTCCACAGTGAAAGCAATTTAAGGTTAAATCGCCAAAGAATTAAAAATAAACATACAACTAAGCTGGGCTCCTAAGGACTCAGAGAGAGTGAGTGACAATCACAGAGAATGCATGGGTCTGCATTAGGTCCTCCGCATACATGCTATGGTGGTTTAGTTTTGGGGTTTTGTGGAACTCCTAACAGTGGGAGTGGGCGTGTCATTTACTCTTCTGATGTTCAGTTCTGGGGCCTTTTTCCTCCTACTACTGGGTGAGTCCTCCAGCCTTGGTACGAGGGTTTGTGCCTAGACTTACTGCATCTTCTTAAGCATTATTATTTTTTTTTTTTAGTTTTTCGCATTTCTTAAGATATTCCATGAGCCTGCCCTTTTCTGAAGGGAAATGGAGCTGCGGATCTGGAGGAGGGGGAGGTGAGGAGTACAGGAAGGAGAGGCTGCAGTGGGGATGTGTGAGAGAAGAATAAATAAATAAAAATACACATACAAAGGGTAGGGTGCAGAGAAATGAAAAGAAAAACATCAAACTTGTGGATAGCAATCTATATGGGATTCTCAGAAATGAGAGCACTGCTTGCCAGGAATTACCCAAGAAAGGGCCCATGCATCAGTGTTGGACTAATGATAATTTTGTATATAGAATCCTTTGTTTATAATGACATAGGTAGCATAACTGGTCAGTGTATCATGCATAAAACACATAAAAGCAACTTGTGTGACTTCCAATTAAACCCTTTTTTATACATTTTGGAATTATTTTTGCAAAGTTTCCTACCCCTAATTGTGCCACCAAGATATATTTGAGCTAAGAAAAATAAAATAAAATAAACACAGTATATATCAAAGTCAACAGAACACATATTTATGTATTGTAATATTTTTATTGTTTAAGAAAGAAAAGCATTAGTGAGTTAGTTTTAAATCATTTTTAGATGTTAAAAATTAAAACCTCTATTCCGCGCCGACCCCAACCAGCAGGAATTAGACGCAGGACAACCAGGTTCCTTCTCAAGGCAGTTTTACTCAAGATACTGATGAAGTTACAGCTTGTGGAAAAAACGGCAAAATGGCCCCCAACCCCACCAGAGATTTCCTTCTATTTGGGAGCAGCCATATAAACCCTGTCCTGGCTTATAGCAGGATGCCACATGGCTCCTGCTCATACGCTAGTTAAAGTCGGGCGTCAGATCATACCACTGCTGACATAGCCTTTGCCGTATTAGGAGCTGTCCACGCCATTAAGTCTGAGGCGATCAGAGCTATCTTTAAGGCACGGCAGCAAGGCTCTCCACAGCCCATATTAGGAGCTGTCTGCGCCAGTAAGGCTGAGGCTCTCCACAACCTCGACTTTTTTTTCCTTCTTCACTTTGTATTTTCTCAAGAAGAGGCAGATGCTTCAACATATAATCTTTGTTTAACATGCACTATAAGGTTTTTAATTTCTTGCCAGAAAAATATAGTTCTTTCAAAATGTGATATTCATGTCAACGAGCATTGGTATAGAAGCCTGAAACATAGCCTGACTGGATGGTCCACCAGAGTCTCTGTATAAGTCCTCTTGGTATGATATTAACATCAGCATGACCTAGATACTCAGATCTTCAAGTTAAGCTGTGTAGGGAACAAAACAGAAACACCGTGGTCCTTCGTGACCTAGCTTTAAAAGTCATCTACCATTTTGAACATGCAAACTATTCACTAAAAACAAGATGGGCCAAAGGGAAAGGTGGACATCATGGATGGTAAGTTGATTCCTATGTGCACAGTTGAAGCTCAATTGTAAAGTCCTGTCTGCTTTCCACTGCAAACAAACTTTGTTTCCTCTCATAAATTAGCAATTCTCTCATATTGGAATAAAATGGCCCCATAAAAATAAATATAGAAGTATACACAAGCATACTGCCTAGAACTTGTTAATCAGAATCATATGCAGGTGCAAACAAGTCTCTTCACATCCATTTCTTTGCTGGACTAACTTTAATTTTGAAGATTTCATAAATAAAGGAAATAAGGCTTTTGTTTTCATACATCTTATGCAAAGACAAAAAGCACCATATCCCCTCATTGATGGTGAGCAACAGGGGTTCATATAGTAGCTAGTGCCCAATAAAAAGGATGAGGATGAGATCACTCTCAGTAATGTCTAGACCTTGGACATGAACCTAGTTCTCATCCTTGGGAAATAACTTTTGATTTCTGAAATAGGCATCAAATATTATAACTTAATTTGTTTTCATTTGTTTTCTGTTTTGTCCACCAGAAATTAAAATGCATGAATGTGTTAATGAAAATCTTTGTCTCTGTTACACAACAATATTAGTATTTACAAGCTGTGGAAATAACACCCAGGATTGACAGGAGAGAGACTGAGGAGCCAACTTCCAACCATACTGCACAGACATTTGCCAAATGGTGGGGAAGTCATGTTATAAATGTGCTCTTAATTTAATTATAAGGAACATTAGAGGTTTGGAAATTCTGCCGAAAGTTCCTTTGTAATTTAGAATCTATATTTTAAAGCACTGCCAATAGTTCATTCTTTCTATTAGCTGTGCTATTGGGTCACTTTAGGGTGTCTGTGCTTAGCAAATCAGTGTTGTTGTGTATTTTTTTTTTTTTTTTACAGAAATACTAATACACATAGCATCCTTCTTTTTTTTTAAGATTTATTTTATTTATTATATGTAAGTACACTGTAGCTGTCTTCAGACAATCCAGAACAGGGCGCCAGATCTCGTTACGGATGGTTGTGAGCCACCATGTGGATGCTGGGATTTGAACTTATCACCTTCGGAAGAGCAGTCGGGTGCTCTTCCCCGCTGAGCCATCTCACACGGTATCTTTAAAGGTTTCATATCTTAAGTAGTCTAAAATACAGAAAAATGATGTTACATCTGATTTTAAGTAAATGGTAAAAATAAAATGGACTTTGAAATGTAGAATTTATCCCATCTTTAAATATTTATATATCTCATAGTAAATGTAAATTTTATATCCCTACAATATCAACCACTTAGTAATTTAAATTAACAAGTAAGTAAATTCAACATGAATCCTAAAATTCTGGAGCATTTGGATGAAGCAAGATATGCAGTTAAAGAAGTAACAGGAAATATCCAACCCAGACCACATTAAATCAGTGTTTATAATTAGCAAGCTGAAGCTAGTACATTTAGCAAAGGCAATGTAATTTAGCTTGTACAAGAAACAAAGCCTCTGGGGTTTTGCAGCCTTTCAAATGCTTTGAAAATTCAATTGAAAAGATATTTATTAAGGCCAAGGTGCTTTTATAACTGACTAGACACATTAAACATAAGTGTCTGGAAAATAAAATACCACTGAATATTTAATAGAATAAAAAATGTAATAGTCACAGATTATAGAATGTCTATGTGTCTGCATATTTTAATAACTTACCGAATAAATATTATGAGGTACTGTCTATATAAATTCATAGAAAAGGCTAACATAATCTCTTTACCACTAAAATATAGAAACTGATAAAATTATATCTACATTTAGTAATTTTTGCTTTCAGATGTCTATTATATAAAATAATGTGCTGTGTATCCTCATTCTCAGTAGAGAATTCAATGGCAGAAACAAAGATATATGTGTTTGCTAATGGCTGCTTAAAATTTTGAGGAAGAACAGTTACTAAGAGGGTGAAACATGAATGAAAAGGAATCTTTCCGATAGAGTGGGCAGGGAGACTCTAAATGTAGATGCTGTTTCAATAAAAATCTACATGAAATTATTGAATAGAACTGTGAGTTCAGGCCAGGCATGGTGGCACGCGCCTTTAATCCCTGCACTCGGGAGGCAGAGGCAGGCAGATTTCTGAGTTTGAGGTAAGCCTGGTCTACAAAGTGAGTTCCAGGACAGCCAGGGATATACAGAGAAACCCTGTCTCGAAAAACAAAAACAAACAAACAAGCAAATCAACAACAACAACAACAACAACAACAACAACAACAAAAGAACTGTGAGTTCTTTATGGTGAAGCACTGAGAAAAGAACAAGAAATATTCTCATGAGTAGAGTAGAGGTCAGAATAACCAAAGTGTAAAACATGAGCACATACAATGAAAAGGAGTCACAAACATGCAAAGATGACCTTCTGATTCACAGTTTAAGAAGCACTTTGCCTGTCTCAGACAGAAAGACAGAAAGATAGAGACATAGATTAGATTCATACATATATACATACATACATACATACATACATACATACATACATACATACATGATAGGTAGAAGTTAGATACATACATACATATATGATAGGTAGAAGGTAGATAAATACATACATACATGCATGCATACATATATACATACATACACACATACATATATAGATGCGAAGTAGATGATAGAAGGACAGGTAAGCAGGCAGGCAGGAAGGCAGACAGACGGACATACAGACAGATAGACAGATGGTAAGTGGATGGATGATTGAGTATGTATAATCATTTTACACATTACTGATGTCATATTTTAGTGCTAATGTACAAAGAAGATTGAATTGTCTCTTCACTGTTTTATTACCTTGTGAGTAGAGTTATTCGAAATATAATAAATTACAATCAAAGGAAAAAAAGGCTTCTTAACATCCTTCGAAAATGCCATTGTTCTGTTCTTCCTATAGAATAAATAATAATAATTATTGGAAGTGTTAACAGTCTCCTTCAGAGCATTGTGCTCAAGATCCCTACAACTATTTTTTAAGTTTCTATTTAACTTTCATATTTGCATACCCATTAAAAGATTGTTTTCAGGTCTTCTTGCATTCTACTTTTGAGTCTGTTCATCAAAATATAAGCTGAAAGAGACTAAAGTTCATTTATGTATAACTATGTCATTAATAAAAATATGCAGCATGATTTTAAAAGCATTAAATTATTTGAAAGTAAAAATAATTAATTAGGGCTATTTAAGGTGTAAGTATAGTTGCCAAAACAGTATTAGAAAAATTTAAACAGCATTATCATTTAAAAGTTTGTTACTACATTCATTTATTTGTGTGTGTTTGTGCACATACATGTGTGTCACAGCATGTGTGTGGGTCAGAGGACAACTTTCAGGAGTGAATTCTTTTCTTCTCCCATGTGGTTCTGAGGTATTGAACTGTGGTCTTCGGGTTTAGAGGAAGTGCCTTTGCCTTCTGGGTTGATTTTTTTTTTTACTAATTTTTCTTTCAGCACATTCATCAGTAGGATTATTATCTTCAGCTCTTCCACCCTCTGGTTCAATAGTCATACATTAGAACCGACTACTAAGTACTACTGACTAAATACTAAATAAATACGAAATGCTAAATAATCGGATGTCTAAATACTGTGGCATATGTTTGAAATATCTCACTTAGGAAACTACCTGCTCACTCACATTTTCCAGGACATCTAAGTTTATAAAATTGATTAGTAACGAATCTTGAAGTATTAAACATGTAAATGGATGTAATCTAAGATTCTTAAAGTCCATGAAGTTTTGACATAATAAAATTTTGTCATCAGATTATGAAGGGATTGACCGCATAAATGTAACTACTCAAAGCTCTCAGACACATTTCTTTAAAATATAGCTTTCATCAATATATGCACGTCTTCTTTCCAATGAAAGGCAGGTAATGAATAAGAAAAGCATCTTCAATTGGGCTATAGATAAATATATATGCATTTTCTATAGATGGAAGAGAATTTACATTACAAACTATTATGCACATATACATGTATACATATATGTGTCTGTTCTCTGTCTGTCTGTCTGTCTGTGTCTGTCTCTGTCTTAGACAGACAAAAATAATCCTTAAGTGTAACATAGAAGGGTATGTCAATTATGCTCCCTGGAACTTCTTTTCATTGTATGCCTTTTCTCTTTGCACTCTGGCATGTATATGTCTATGATCATTTTATATGTGTATAAATTTTATCTCTAACATTTCTTTGAAAGATAGACAACTGAAACATTTAAAATAAAGCCAAAACTCAGACCCACTGAAGAAAATTGGGAACCACGCAGGGCTACTGAATTCAGGGCAAAACAGCCTAATCAGTTACTAACTGGACATTATACTGGAAACAGGCTGTTGTGTGATGTCAGTGGTTGGTGTTCTTTGGAGTCAGAGTTTCAGAAGCACAGGAAGGAAACAGGGAAGGAACATTTTCAAGGTAGGTTATGAGCAAAATGATGATTTTTTTAAAGTAACTTTTATTATTTGATTTGTATGGGTGTTTTTTATGCATAGATGTCTGTGTACCTTGATAACAGAGAGTTCTGTGGGTGAGACTTTCCTCTTTCCTGCCATCAGGCAAGTGTTTTGAGTCTGTCCTACTCAAAGACCAGTGCCAACACCTGATCTTTTCAGCAGAGAGTGAGTTCTTTCAGGTACTAATTTGCTAAAAAATGTGGCATTGGGCCATCCAGTCACCATTATTTTGGGAATTATTTTTCTATTGATTATAAATTGCCTAATTAATAATTCTACATAGCAACAGGAAGAGCCTAAAACAACATTGTCAGCATCAGTATCCACACTTTACAAATGGAAAATTTAGCATTCTGATATGTGTTTATGATAATTTTTAGGAAATTTGATGTTATGAACTTAACTTAAACTTTTCTTAACACAATCAATAAGCAGTATTTTGATGCCTTTGATACTACAAATATATTTAATTTATTTAATACATAATTTAATACATAAATATTTATTTAATACATAAATATTTTATTCGACACTCATTTATAGAAGCATATTTATACAAATATATCTAGCATATATTTAAATATTTCATTAATATTATATATCTATATAAACACATATATTTGTGTATATTATGTATGTGTGTTTGGAGAGAAAAAAAATGAAAGAGAGAGAAAACTAGAATTTTAAGGCTAATAATTGAAAATTATTTCCATGAAAGCATTTCAAGGTATGTTGAAACTTGATTACATAGAAATCTTGTAACAAAGAAGCCTACCTCAAAGTATTTAGCAGCCAATTAGGTGACAGACAAATCTGAAAATGCCAAGCAGGACATACAGCTCTTCAATGGGACCCAGTAACTGGTGACATTGACAAAGTGTATCCCTCAGCCAACCTGAAGCATTTCACAGTTATTTTCTTAGAGGCAGTAGACTCACACAAGCTTCTCCATAATTCTTTTTCTTAAATTGTTGGTTTGAATGTAAGTTGTCTGCCTTGGTGTCATGTACTTGACAACTTGGTCCCCCGTGTGTAGCGCTGTTTTGGAAAGTTTGGAACATCTAGAAAGTAGACTTTTTCTGATTAAGTTTGTCAGTCTCGGGTAGGCTTCCAACCACACACTTCTTCTTCCTAGCTTTCCCTGGCATAACGGACTGCATTTCCTCTGGAACTGTAAGTCTAAATACATCCTTTCTTCCTGAACTTGGCTTCATCAGAATGTCTTATCAAAGCAACAGAAAAGCAACTAGTCCAGTGGCCAAAGTATCTAGAATTCTTTTTCAGATTCTAGCCAGGCATCTTATAGAAATGTGATGTGACCTAGCCAATCACAGTAGGTAAGAGTCTCTCACTCTCTAATATCTACATATTATCTGCCCTTATACTCTTAAGAACATCCTTGCATTTGCATAATTTCATAATTCTAATTTCTATGTTAAAATACTGCTCAGAGATTTTTAATATGTTTTCTTTTTCTTCTCCAAGAGCAATCAATGATATACTATTAATGGCTGCAGGTGTACTGTCCCTGGTTGTTCTTTCCATGCTCTGCCATTCAAATTGCAGTAAGTGGGCATATATTTATATTTTTAAAAAGCCAGAGCATTTTGTTAAATCAACCCTTTTCAAACATTACATTCTTACTGAGATTATAATGTAAAAATAATCACTTTTTAATGTTGGAAAGATTAAGAATATTAAATAAAAATGTATAATGCATCTTTTGCATTATTCAAATCTTCTCTAATAATTTTATAACAATATAATGAATATCATAAAATATAATCAAAGATGCTATTCTAAAATTGACATGTCACTGTACTTTGCAAAATCACTTAGAAAACATACAAAATATTTTTTTCATAGAAACTTTAACAATGTGGGTTGATGGATCTTTTAAAATCTAAAATATATTTTCAGTGGAGAGTTAATTCATACATCATAAAATTCTTGTTAAAGTTGTAAATTCCAATGCTCTCAGCATATTTAATAAGTTATTCAGCCATCTCCAATACTTTATTTGAATATTTTCATCAGTAATCCTAAAACTCACAAACTCAGCAGTAACTACTTCTCTCTCTTACCTCCCACTAGATGGAAGTAATTCTAGACCAGGCTTAGATCTATATTTGTCTATTCTGGGGTCTTCATATATAAATGGAATCATTCTATTTGCTTTCTACTTTGCCTGTTTTCTTTCACTGAAAACAAAACAAAGCAATATATTACTAAATTACTTGTAACCACAACACACAGATGCACACACACACACATGCATGCACACAAATGCACGTGTGCGCGCACACACACACACACACACACACACACACACACTTATATATTTCAGGTTTAACAGGCAAGCAAAAGATGAGTTATAATTTATATTAAATTGTTTCTGACATTGGCCCATTGCTGTTTTCATGCTATCATGTCATATTATAATATATTTAGTGCATGAAAGACAATGTACTGGTGGTGGGGTGGATCTGTTATCTAACATACATATATAGAGAGAGGAAGGGCAGAAGGGTGTTGGGGACAGAATTTGTATGCTTGAAAACATTTAGGAGCACCAGCAGTATGATATAACCTCCCTTAACTTTAGGTAAATACATTATTTACTAATTGTTTAGTATTATTTATATTTAAGCTGTGGTGACTTAGGAAGAGTTATAAAAGATATGTGTGTGTGTATGCGCGCGTGTGTGTGTACATGCATATAAGTGAGTCACTGAAACTATACTGCCCACAACACACTCATAATTAGATAATTGTTTTGATTTAGTCATTCATCCAACCATATTTGTCACATATTTATCTGCATGTATCTTATATGCCTATATATCCATAAGATAGGTTCTCTGCCCGTCATTGAATTAATAATTGGTGTCATGTAACATCAACACTATCTCTAGTGAGACCAACAGAGCAAGGGATGAAGTAGAATGAAGAACTGTGGAGGAGCTGGATGGTAGATGAAAGTTTCTAACAGACATAATATTTTACCTGATAACTGCAGCACTGACTTTACTCATCATATATTTTTATGCTTCTATATCATTGCTATATATTTAGTGGATTACTGAAATACAAGAAAGAATTAACTATAATCAACTATAGAGGTCAGGAGACCAAGCTGTCTTCAATGTGCTAATAGCAAGATGTTAACAATAGTCCATCTCTTCTGGAGTTTCCATGGTGGGAAAATCCTGTTCTGTAGCCTTTCTTAGTTTTCTGGAGTCACTTGATTTCTTGGATTATGTCTTTGCCTTCATATGCAAATTGATAATCACATCTTTCTGACATCTCTTCTCCATGTTTCTTCTTTGAGTTATTTGTCTTCCTGTTTTATGGTTTGTTAGAACCAGTAGAATACTACAAGATAATCATTCTGTCTCTATGCCCCCACTCTCACCCACCTACTGTGTTTTGTATGATAGCATTATTAGTGTATAGGAACACGTGTGTCTTTGGGGTCATTACCTTATTTACCATACATATTTATGATAAGTTGTATTTCTGTTATAGGAACCAACATGTGTAATTGGGAGTGGGGTCAATGTAGCTCAAGCTGAAAGAAAATAGCAACTACAAGAGAAGCCACACAAATCACAAATAATACATTTTAATAATATGTTGGGAATTTGCTTGTAAAATGAAAAGTGTCTACATATATGAAACTAGATTTCAAAATGAAGTGTGGAAATTAAAAGGTTTTTTTTTTGTTGTTCATTTTTATTTAGTGTGTGTTTTGCTTGTGGTTGAAAGTCTATCTGTACCTTTTATGTGCCTGTTGCCTTCTGAGGCTAGAGGGGCCACTGGATCCCATGGAACTATATTTACAAGTAGTTGTGCTACCTAGTGTGGGTCCTGAGAATGGAACCCAGGTCCTCTGGAAGAACAGCAAGTATTCTTAATCTGCTCTGCCTCCTTTCCAGCCCCCAAGAGAACTTTTATTTAAAGATTGAGTGTTATTCTAGAATGGGAGAAGTTTGCAATAATCTATAACTTAACAATTAATCAAATATTTTGTCTTCTCAAATTTGGAAGGTTTTTAGTTTGACAGAGTGCTAAGTATATATACTGAACAATTCAAACATCCCTGGGCTATTTTAATGCAAAATGTTAATGTGTCATGTACATTATTGTTTACTTTCATATCTACAACATTTCCCGAACTATCTTCTACTAATAGGAAGCCAGAACCATGCAGATATGCAAAAGCCACATGTGAGATCATAAGAGTACATTCTACTGTGACTAGAGACTTGTGAATAGAATTTTTTCTATTCTATGCTCTGTTATCTCTTCGAAGTGTCATATCTATTACGTACTGTAATCTATTAACAACATAGATTTCCTGGGAGATTGCTTCCTGAGACTTAAAGGGCTTATCACATAAGCATTAGGACCTGATGTTAGATGACCTGGGAGCATATAAAAGCCTAGCATGGAAGACTGTGTCTGTAACCCCACCACTGGCAAGTAGAGACAGAGTCTGGACACCCACAGGCAGCAATCTAGCCAAAGCAGTGAGCTCCAGGATTTAATGAGAGACTTGTTTTAGAAAATAATGTAGTAACTCATAGAGGAAGATAAACAATGTCCACCTTGGTCCTACAAATGTAAGGACATATACAAACAATATATAAACATACCACCCTATGCCTTCATTTACAGTATTTTAGTTCTAAAACTCTATTTTGTTTCATATATATATATATATATATATATATATATATGTGTGTGTGTGTGTGTGTGTGTGTGTGTGTGTGTGTGTGTGTGTTTACAATAGAACTAATATGATTCTTCTCAATTCTTAGAAGAATACAATATAAAGAAAACAGGCTAATTCCTTAACACTGAGAAAGAATGGATGTATTTAGAATAATGAACGATTCCAAGCATGTGAAAGGTGTATGGTAAAATCTCAACTTTCTTACCAGTGAAAAAGTTGTATTGGAAACTTGAGTTTATGTAACAAAAGTTCCTAAGCATAGAACCTTTTGATTGTTACTAATTCAATTAAGCATTCATGGAGGGTGTCATTACATGGATCATACTTTGTTCTTATGGAATTTTGTGATCATGGCAATATTCAATGTATTGTGTAACATGGACGTCTGGTTACAATAGAGAGTGCATTAAGCAAGCTTTAGATTAAATAAAGAAGTCATGTTGGGAGCCTCTATCAAAAGAGGTTTCTAAATACTTAATTAATAATTTCATCATAACTAATTCAGTTTGCTTGTCCCTATGGACTGAACCTATAGGTGGTAATTACTTTTCAGTGTTTTAAAACATTTTTCATACGAAGGAGAATAAAATAAAATTATCCTTAAAAGTAAAGTCTGCAATATTATTAGCAAAGGCATAGAACACTGCTCCATGCAAACAAACCCTCAATTAAACAACAATGATATCTTTAGCATGTCACCATTCTACAGGACATCATCAAATGCCCCTCTGTGGCCAACAAGATTTGTATATTTCCTGGCAAATTTGTATTTTCCAGTACCTAATCCACAGGTCCTGAAATATATCCAGTGATCACCTACAACTGCTCATAAATAAAAATATATTCTTATTTCCATTCCCTTGGTTCACATGATGTCATCTTATTATCTTTCTAAAATGTGCCACCAGTTACCAACAAAGGTACAAAATGGATGTCAGAATTGAGTACTTTTCATAGAGTGTGCTAATTAAGAGGTGAAAAAAATCGGAAAACTCATGTCAAAAATGTTTTACAATAAAGATGAGAAGGCTAAAAAGAGTACCATTTCCTTCCTTTGTTACAAAATAAATCTATGATTTTTTAAAATAGTGACAAGGAAAATGCCTTAGTGGCTTTTGATCTAAATTGATTCAAGCTATTCCAAAGTAATAAATAAATATGCACTTTGTGTTCTGCAAAGCTAATTTTCTACTAATGTATTGTTATGGGCTTGCTTAATTGTCCTAAAATGGTGGATGAAACAATAGATCACTAAAGATTCTATTTAGTAACTTAAGAACTTAACCCTCTCTCTCCCATACAACTCTTAGAACCATGTCATCACTGAAATAGATCAAATATCAAGAAGAAACATACTTGACTCACAATTAAATAATCCTAAGATAATTTATATTGCACATACGCACCACATTACAAGGCAAGCCATCATAAATTAGTATCTAATGGTATTTTTAAAAGTCTGTTATCAGGTACAATGTTTTATTCTTTCACCAAATGATTATGATGAGGCTTCATTTTTCATTCTTTTGTCCTATGCCTCATTAAATTGACCAGGCTGGTCTCAGAATTACAAACCTCTTGCCTCAGCTCGGTGGGTGCTGCATTTACAAAATTCTGTTATGGTTTCTTCTGTATAAAGGAGGCTAATATAATGGACCAAACACTAGTCCCTAGAAGGGCTGCATTAAGAAAAAATATTTCAGCAAAGATGGAAAATATTAACAGAGATGTGTTAATCGACTTTGAAGTATAAACTAAAAATGCTATCATCAGAAAGTAAATCTAAGTTAAGCAAAGGTACCTTACTGAAGAAATGATTGGCTTCGAATTGCTTAAACATTCTTATGCTTAATGTATGACTGCCGAAAGTCAGTAAGGGAAGCTGGCGAGATGGATCAGTGGTTAAAAGCACTGGCTGCACTTCCAGAGGGTTCAAAGCCCATCACACATGGTAACAGGCAGCCATCTAGAACCCCAGATGTAGGGATCAGGTGCCCTTTTGCGACCTGGTAGTCACTGCATCCATGCCTGCAGCATATAGGCACACACGCAGACATAACTCTAATATGTATTAAATAAATAAATGTTAATTAAAAAGTGATTGATTGTGGTGGCTCAGTGGATGAAAACCCAATGGCCAGAGTCTTTTTTTTTTTTTTTTTTTTTTTTTTCGAGACAGGGTTTCTCTGTATATCCCTGGCTGTCCTGGAACTCACTTTGTAGACCAGGCTGGCCTCGAACTCAGAAATTCGCCTGCCTCTGCCTCCCGAGTGCTGGGATTAAAGGAGTGCGCCACCACGCCTGCCTGGCCAGAGTCTAATAACCACATTACACACATGCAATAACATTTTGCAGGAGTCAATTCTCCTGCAAATGGTCTTATTACCTTGTAACAAACCACGATGACATGTCCCCCCACCCCACAAAATAAACAAAGAAACATGCAAAAAAGAAGAATAGAAAAAAAACCCTCAATAAATAAATCCAGTAAATTTGAAAATGTCAAAATACATTTGTCTAATTGCTCTGGTTAGGACTTCTAGTATTATGTTAAATAGGTAGGGTGAGAGTGGGCAGCCCTGTCTAGTCCCTGACTTTTGTAGGATTGCTTCAAGTTTCACTCCATTTAGTTTGATGTTGGCTACTGGTTTTCTGTATATTGCTTTTATTATGTTTAGGTATGGGCCTTGAATTACTGATCTTTCCAAGACTTTTACCATGAAAGGGTGTTGAATTTTGTCAAAATGCTTTCTCAGCATCTAATGAGAAGATCACGTGGGTTTTTTTTCCTTTGAGTTTGTTTATATAATGGATTACCATGATGGATTTCCATACTATTCAGTTATTAAAAACAATGACTTCATGAAATTCTTAGGTGTATAGATGTAACTAGAAAATATCATCCTGAGTGAGGTAACCCAGTCAAAATAACAGACATGGTATGCACTCACTTATAAGTGGATATTAGCCCAAAACCTTGGAATACCCAAGATACAATTCACAGACCACATAAAGCCCAAGAAGAAGGAAGACCAAAGTGTTGATGCTTAAGTCCTTAGAAGGGGGAAGAAAATACTCACAGGAGGAAATACGGAGACAAAGTGTGGAGCAGAGACTGAAGGAAAGGCCATCCAGAGACTGCCCTACCTGGGGATCCATCCCATATACAGACACCAAACCCAGACACTATTGTGGATGCCAAGAAGTGCTTGCTGACAGGAGCCTGATGTAGCTGTCTCCTGAGAGACCCCGCCAGAGCCTGACAAATAGAGACAGATGCTTGCAGCCAACCATTGGACTGAGCACAGGGTCCCTGATTTAGGAGTTAGAGAAAGGACTGAAGGAGATGAAGGGGTTTGCAATCTCATAGGAAGAACAACAATATCAACCAACCAGACCCCACCCCCCCCCCCCCCCCCCGGCCAGAGTACCTAGGGACTAAACCACCAATCATGGATGGACCCATGGCTCCAGCAGCATATGTAACAGAGGATGGTATAGTCTGGCGTCAGTAGGCACAGAAGCCCTTGGTAGTGGGAAGTCTCTCCAGGGTGGTGAGGTAGGAGTGGGTGGGTAGGAGGGGAAGCATCCTCATGGAAACAGGGGGAGGGCATTTGGGATAGGTTAGGGAGGGGAGTTCAGAAAGGGGATAATATTTGAAATGTAATTACATAAAATATCCAATAAAAAAATAAAAGGAAAAAAAAAAAGTCGTGAATGACACTTGCTCCTCTAAAAGACTATCTTTGACTTCTTCCTCTCACTGCTTAATGCACCTTAACCACCCCTCCTCTTAAGGCCCAGCTGACAGCTCTCTTCACAGGTGCCTTAAACTTGTTCTCTGTCTTACCTGCTGCATGGGATCACAGCTGTGTTCCAGCCTGTCTTACACAGAGGTGGACAAGAACTCAGGTATCACCACCGAAGACTTGAAAGAGAAGAAGGTAGTTGTGGAGTGCCACGACCCCAATCTCTGACCAGCAGAGACTGGGAATAACGACACTCCCACCAAGGTAGGTTCTTCAACAGCAATCTCCATCTTTTACTCAAGGCAATAACAGCACTTTCTCTCAGCAATCTCCTGCAGTGAACTCCTTCAGTGAACTCCTCCCTTTACTCAGGCCTGTTCCATATATCACAGCCCTCTTACATCATCTCACTCCACTCATTGCTCTCCAATCAGCATCATCATGCCCCTAGCAGGAGTTGCACGTGCAGGCAGGACAACAGATCATTGGCTAACACTATGGTAAGGCTATATGACGTTTCAGATCATGCGGTAGGCATGGATGACTCAGCTTGCCCTTTTCAGAGGATGGGGTTACGAGGCTTGGCACTAAGCTGGGCGCCATCTTAGCTCAGTGGTTACGCCCACTCCCCACAGTGGAGGAAACAGAAAATGGAAGGAACACTTCTGGAAATACTAATGCAGAAAATGGGAAGATAGAGGCAGACAATGAGAAAAATGAAGAAGAGGAAACAGACAACTACTGGCAAGAGGGCAGCTGAGATGATGAAGATGAGGATGTTGATGCCAGGAAGAGCCATGAGGATGAAAATGAGACAAAAAAAACATGGGGAAAGTTAAATTTAAGGCCATAGTGAGCTGTTCATCCCCCACTTCTGGTCTCAGATTATTTATTTATTTTAATTTGACTTTTTACTTATTCATTTTACATCCCACTCATTGCCTTCCACCAGGTCACACCCCCCTCCCCAATTCTTCACCCATCCCTTCCCCTTCTCCTCTGAAAGTTGGGGTGACCCTAGCTGTAACTCACAGCATTAGGAATGTGAAACCAGAAGTGGCAATGTCCCCTGTAGTAAGGCAGGAACTTCAGTGGAGCTATAGACACCAACCACAAAACTTTCAACCTAAAATTATCCCGTCTGCTAGATACAGGCATGGGGGATGGTGCAGAAAAGAAGTACTTTGTGGTTTTTTATTTACATTTTATATTTGTGTACATATTAGGTGACCAAACCAGCCTTTGTGGTGTTTTCTGCCTTCCTTCTGAATTTACTTGTGGTGTGATCATGCTCATTAGCTCAAAATTAAACGGTAAACAAAAACTTGCAAAAATAAGTGTCTTATTCCGAACATTTGAGTAACTTTTTTGTGTATGTACCTAGCTACACTATGAGTAGTTTGTGAAAGATAGATTGAAGGGCCAGAAATAAAAGGTTGTTTCTTTGTATGTTTGTTTTGTCTATGAAGGTCCTGTTAATTTTTATTTTACTTTAATTTAGGCCTATTTGATGCACATGTGAAAAATATACAAAACTGAATCAAAATTTTATTTTGAAAAATATTTTTGTTATTATTTATTTATTTATTTATTTCCAACATAATAGTTACTGATTATTTGGGAATTTGACATAATGAATCCTGATCACACTCACTTCCAGTCCTCCTAGGGAAAAAAAAAAGAAAAGAAAGAAAAAAGAAAAGAACCAATATATGTATAAACAAAGAAGAAAGAAAAAGAAGAAAAAAAATATACTAAGTCAAAATATACCAAGTCCAACCCAATGTGGCCAGGACAAAGAGCAGAGACAGAGAGAAGGAATGACCAACCAATGATTTCCCCAAATTGAGACTGATCCCAGGTGCAAGAAGAACCAATTCCTGACACTATTAATGGTACTCTGTTATGCTTTCAGAGAGAATCCTGGCCTAACTGTCCTCTGAGGCACCAGGTGACCAAAACAGATAAGGAGACATACATCCAAACAGTAGATGGAGCTCAGGGAGTCTTATTGAAGAATTGAGAGGGTTGAGGAGTCTGACAAGGACAGTTACTCCACAGAAACACCAACAGAGTCAACTAACCTGGACCCTTGATGATTCTCAGAGCCTGAATCACCAACCCAAGAGTGAGCATGGGCTGGATCTAGCCCCTTTCACATATATAGCATATGAGAAGCTTGGTCTGCAGCTGGAGCAGGGACCGTTCCTGAGTCTGTTGCCCTCCTGCCTGCCTGCCCACCTGTGGATCAGGTTACTCTAAATGGTCAGCCTTGTCTAGTCTCAGTGTGAGAGGATGAATCTATTCCTGAAGCAACGTGATGGGGAGAGATGTACTGAGGAGGAGCTAACACTCAGAGGGAAGCTCACTCTTCAGAAAGGAAAGGTGGGGTGGTATGAGGGGAAGATCTGCATAATAATACTGGGATGTAAATGAATAAATAAATAATTTTTTTAAAAGCCCAGTGTGAACAAGTGCTATCCCAACTGATCTCAGAAGCTAAGCAGGGTCGTGGCCTCATTAGTATTTGGGTGGGAAAAAAATCTCGGTGTATATCATTAAACAAAATAACCATCTGCCACTGTAACATGGTGCAAGGATCCATGTATTTAGCATTAAAGGAATGTAAAATTGTATATAGAAAAACATTAACTCTCTTAGCTGCTCTAATTCTCCAGCCAAGTATTCCCTCAATGTCACAATAGAAATTATAGGCAAAAATATTATGTGTAGACTAATTGATGACCTCACTCTCCAAAACCCAGATTAGAAATACACAGTGTTCAGATGGGACAATGGTACAGAACTCTTCATGACTAAGTTTCCTAAACCAAAGTTATTCACATAACCTACTCTCTTTTGTCCTGATAGCATCATAGACCAGTCTTAGTTGGTATTTAATCGAAGTACTATATATAATTTATATGAAACAAAATGGGTTTCTTATTAAACTTGTTATGCTGTTCTTTCTGGAATATAAACGTGAGAGAAAAATATTATGAATACAGGTGCAGGAAAGGACTGAACTTGGTCCAAACTTGTATATATGAATATAGATAGAATATATATGAATATGTATGGAATATATATATATATATATATATATATATATATATATATATATATATATATATATATAT
>LR751052.1:172112-183631 GCA_902729485.2 Mus minutoides | reverse complement strand
TTCCAGAAATCCTGCTGCATTTTGGTCTTCTTAGTTTCTATCAGTGCAGAAACAAACAAACAAACAAAAAACTAAATTCAAATTCACTGTCCAATGTTGATATCCTTAAAAAGAAAATAAAGACAACTTAAGACAAAAAAAGAAAAGAATTAGCCTGAGAAAATACACACTGAATATTATGACTAATTCTATTTGAAAATATCACTATACTAAATTAAAACAAACTAACGTGTTATAGTTCAAATGAACTGAGTAATACTACTGAGATTTAAGATATTATATATATCATCACTTGATGTGTCAAAGTCTTCATGTTTAGTGCCATGAAAGGCAGCCTATCTTGGTTGAATGAGGCTTGCTCAGGCGACCCAGTAGAAAACTCTACAAGGGACAGAAAGGTGAGTCACATTTCCAGAGACAGGTGCCTGACATCATAGAACCCCAACTCCATAATTCTATGACTGTAAGTCACTCAGACAATATCCCAAGCTTCTGGAATTCTGGCTAGACTCCACTCCCATAGTTACCTACTGTAGCCAGGTATGCTCCTCCCCAAAGTTACCTGGCAACAGCAAGACAGCCCAGCCCACTATAAAAGGGGCTGCTTGGCCCCTCCTTTCTCTCTTTAAGCTCTCATTTTTCTTTCTCTCATCTCTAATCCTCCTTCTCTCTCTCCTTACCCTCTCTCTCCATGTGGCCATAGCCAGCCTCTCTTCCTCTTTCTACCTTCTCTCTTTCTCTCTGCCTTTCTACAATAAAGCTCTAAAACCATAGGCTGTTTCTGATCATCAAGGCCCGCCTTGGCTGAATGATGGAATAGGCTTTCCCCTAAAGGACCACCTAACCTCCCACCCACTAGAAGGTCTTCCTGAACTCCAGCCACAAACATGACCAAGGACTGTTGCCTGCTTGGGAACCACCCAGCTCTCCCCATCTCTCTATCTTCTCCTCACTTCAGCCCCGGGACTGACCAAGCCACCCCTGGGGCCCCCATTTTTTTCAGCTCTTCCACGGTGTCCAGAGTTGTCTGAGATGCCCAAGACTGAGAACCTGTTACCTAGGACTGCCCCTTGTCCACCCCCAAGGGCTGGGTCTGTAGCCCAAGATTTCTGGAAAGATCTCTATGAAAAGAAACCCTGCCTCTCAGGTTATTGGCTTTGTTTCTTTGCATAGAGATCTTTCCAGAAATCTTGGGTAAGATCAGGGATAGATCAGGGAAGGGTAAGAGGATTCCTCAGTCTAGGTTCATGGTGAAGAGGAGTCTTTATCTAGCCTCAGAATTCACATACTGATTGTGTGATTCCTTGATCAAGATATTTGACATAAGATATCACCCATATCACCCTGATTCAGTGTAGGGAAAGGGAGTGCACAGTGTCTGGATAACAAGTGAGGATTATTAACAAGATACACAATCTAGACTTCCTTCCACAGTACAATGGTATCCAGAGAGGATGAAAACAAATTATGACTAAATCTCAAACAAATGATGACAAATACCAGTTGGTGAGAGAGTGGAGCAGAGGCCATCTGTGTGCTCTGTTGGTGGGCGTACAAATTAGTGCAAACATTATGAAAAAAAAAAACAGAGTTTTCAAAATGGTGAACAAAATTGCCATTGAAATTAGCATTAACACTTCCCAAGGAAATGGATAGAAAATGTCCACATCATCTGGACTTGTGTTTATGCAATATTACTGTGTTTGACATCATTGAATGTTTCCAGCTATGTAAATGAAAGAAACCCGTCATTTCCTGTTACATGGATGGAAAATAAATGATACTGAATACATTAAGTCTGGAACAGACAGGTAAGTATTTTATGATCCATTCGTGTGTGTAAGCTAAAAGGTTGACCTTACAGAAGAGCACAGTACAAAAACATAGAGCTTACCAGAGTCTAGGAAGATGTGCTGGGTGATGGAGACCAGGTAGTTAATAAGCCAAAAGTTTGGTGGTATAGAAGAAATAAATTCTAGAACTATGGTGACTAAGTTAATTATTTCAAAATAGTAGAATATTGGCTGTTACACAAAACACACACACACAAACACACAGAGTTGTATCAGTATTTGGTAATAAATACACAATACCATAATCTGATAAGTGTGTAGTGGAAATGTGTACTAAAATTATATACAGCAGTGATACATATGTGTCAATTAAAAATAAATGCATATAAATTCAATGAAGAAAAATAGATTTAAATCCTGAGCTTTCTAGGGAAAGTTCTAGTTTAGAACTGAGTCTTTTTAATCTGTACGTTTTCAGGTTGTACTATTTATGCCATGTACATAAAATAAATGTTCCATTTGAGCCTTCTGTCTTGTTATTGTTTTGAATTTGTTTTCTTTTTTCCTTTATATAAAGTAGCATCATTCTGACTTCTTCTCTTTAGCTATATGTGGAAGATCAGATCTAGGATACTCTGTGGATGCCAAAGTCCATATGTAGCATGAATATGTCTTCATATTAGTTTCTTATTACATTAATTTCATCAAATGCTTTCAAATTTTAGATACACAAATGAAAGAGCAAAATTTCTAACTTTACATCTGTTATATACTAGAATTTAATGCCATTTTAAATAGTTATTGAATATGCACTTTCAAAGCTTCACTTATTCTGTATAAATATTCAGATTTTAAAAACTCTTTAAAATGTTTGAAGACAGAAATTGAAAAATACCTCAGAAGATGGAAAGATGTCTCATGCTCATGGGGTGGTAGGATTAACATAGTAAAAATGATCATCTTACCAAAAACAATCTATAGATTCAATGCAACCACCATCAAAATCCCAACACAATTCTTCATAGATATAGAAAGAGCAATTCTCAACTTCATATGAAAAAAACAAAACACAGGATATTGAAAACAATTCTCAACAATAAAAGAACTTCTGGGGGAATCACCATCCCTGACCTCAAGCTGTACTACAGAGTAATTATATATATATATATATATATATATATATATATATATATATATATATATATATATAGAGAGAGAGAGAGAGAGAGAGAGAGAGAGAGAGCGGGGGGGGGAGGGAGAGAGAGAGAGAGATCCAGCATGGTATTGCTACAGAGATAGAGAGGTAGATCAGGGGAATAGAACTGAAGACCCAGAAATAAACCCACACACCTATGGACATTTGATCTTTGACAAAGAAGCCAAAACTATATTAAGTGGAAACTCAAGGGTTCTTTGGAAAATCAATTGTGTCGGATGGTATTTTGCTGAGGCAAATAAATGAAGGAATGTTTCACTGAAACAGACATAGGAGAAAGAATGTTCTACTAAAGCAAGCACTTGAAAGAACGCACAGTGAAGGATTCTTTGCTAATGACACACATGTATTGGTTTGCCTTATACTGTATAGTCGAGCTCCATTTGTCAGGACTCCATAGAGGGAAATGCACACACAAAAAGAAGCTTTCTTTCTTGTGCCCAGGCCTTTCCTCAGACTCCGACTATTTGGTAGAGTGATGTTAGCTGAGACAGACTCCTTTGGAGTTTTGCTAAGTCAGACTCACTTGCTAAGGCACCTGATGTTTGGAGGGAGTATATAAAGGACTTGATGACAGTGAAGGGCTGAGCTTGGCTTGCGTGCATAGCTACATGGTGCTTGGTCTTGCATCTTCCCTGATCTTCACTTCACTGGGAGAGGTACAGCAAAGAACTTTTCCTGACATTCCTGTTGGCCTTGGTAGCCTCCTGCCAACTTGTGCTGAGGCTAAGGCCTGGATGTCTCTGATAAATACTGCCACTGCTATTGATTCTTGTTTGCTATCCTGACTCTACTGAACCGGACTGCTACTGTAGCCTTGAAGTGTTTGTGAGTGGATCGAGCTGCTGCTGTTGACCTGTGAACTGAACTGTCAATTTCTAGAAAACACAAACAGGAGTTGCTCCCAAGAACCACTTCTAAAGAGGTACTCTTCCACGTCTGGAGGGTGGTGGGCTAACAGGGAGGCTAAAGTTTTTAAGAACAATCATTTAAAAATAAGGTTTGAAAAAAATAATGTTAACAACCCTACAGTAGAAAGAGAGCACTTTCATCAAGTGGTGCTGGTCTAACTGGCTGCTGCATGTAGAAGAATGCAAATTGAACCATATTTTTCACCTTGTACAAAGCTCAAGTTCAAGTAGATCAAGGCCCTCAACATAAAACCAAGGACACTGAATCTAATAGAAGAGAAAATGGGAAATAGCCTTGAACATATAGGCACAGGGGAAATTTTCCTGAACAGAGCACCAATCACTCAGGCTTTAAGAACAACAATAGACAAATGGGACCTTGTGAAACTGAAAAGCTTCTGTAAGACAAAGGACACTATCAGTAGGACAAAATGCCAACCTACAGACTAGGACAATATCTTTACTGACACTATATCCTATAGAGGGCTAATATCCAAAATATACAAAGAACTCAAGAAGTTAGACTCTAAAAGGAGCAATTTTTAAAACCAATTTTTAAAAAGGGCACAGAGAATTCTCAACAGAGGATATTCCAATGGCTGAAAACCACTTAAAGAAATGTTCAAATCCTTAGTCACCAGGGAGATAAAAATAAAAAACAACCCTGATATTCCCCTTTACCCCAAGCAGAATGACTAAGATCAAGAACTCCCTTAACAGTACATGCTGGCACTGATGTGGAGAAAGAGGAACACTCCTCCATTGCTGGTGGAATTACAAATTGGAAATCAATCTGGCAGTTCCTCAGAAAATTGGAATTGGTTCTACCTGAAGACCAACCTATACTGTTTCTGGGCATGGTATAAAAGATGCTCCATCATTCCAAAAGGACTAGTGTTCTACTATGTTCACAGCAGCCTTATTTGTAATAGCCAAAAGCTGGAAACAATCCAGATGTCCATTAACTGAACAATGGATACAGATGAGTGGTGTATTTGCACATTGGAATACTATTGAGACATTAAAAATGAAGGCATTGTGAATTTTCCTGGCAAATAGATGGATCTAGAAAATATCATCCTGAGGGAGGTAACCTATACCCCAAATGACATAAATTGTATGTACTCACTGATAAGTCGATATTAGCCAAAAAGTATACAATACCCATGATACAACTCATAGACCATATGAAGTTTAACAAGAAAAATGGCCCAAGTGAGGATGCTTCAATTCACTTAGAAGGGGGAGCAAAATAATCACAGGAGGCAGAGGGAGGAGAACCTGGAAGGAAGAGGAGAGTGGAGAGGGGACTATGAGGGCAGAATCAGGCATGGTGGTGGGGAGACAGGAGAGAAGCCCAGAGGGCCAGGAGAATGAATGGAAACATAAAGTTGTTAAGGGTGGTGTACAGGGGCAACCTCTAGAAAGTCCCAGAGAGCTTGAATGTGAGAAGATCCCAGGACTCAATGGGGATGACCTTAGCCATAATGCCCAATAGTGGGTAGAACCTGAAGAGACCTTCTTCATTAGGTAGACATGGCCCCCAGTGGATGGATGGGGCCTGCCTTCAAAATTTTTGACCCAAAGTTGTTTCTGTCTAAAAGAAATGCAGGGACTAAAATGGAGCAGAGACTGAAGGAAAGGGCATTTAGTGACTGTCCCCACTTAGGATCCATCCCATGTGCTGGCACCAAGCCCTGACACTGTTACTGAAGCCATGTTGTGCTTCCAGACAGCAGCCTAGCATGTCTGTCCTCTGAGAAACTCTACCAGCAACTGACTGAGACAGATGCAGATACTTACATCCAATCATTGGATTGAGGTCAAGGACCCCTATGGAAGAGTCAGGGGAAGGATTAAAGGAGCTGAAGGTGATAACAACCCCATAGAAAGAACAAGAGCATCAACAAACCCAGATACCTCAGAGCTCCCAAAGACTAAACTGCCAACCAAAGAGCATACATGGGCTGGTCCCTGGCCACCTGGCAGGTATGTACCAGAGGACTTCCTCAGTGGGAGATGATGTGCCTAATCCTGTAGAGACTTGATGCCCCAGGGAAGGGGGATGCTGGGGGAGTGAAGTTGGGGTGGGAGGTGAGGGAGTGGGGGAAGGAGAGGGGTAAGTGGGTAGGAGAGCACCCTCTCAGAGACAAAGGGGAGGAAAAATGGGGTGAAGAACTCTGGGAAGGGAAACAGGGAAAGGGGATCAACATTTGGAATGTAAAAATAATAATAATTTAGTAAAGAAAATCATAAGAAAAGAATTTTCTGGGCATAAAAACATACTGATCCCCATTGAGATATAAAAAAAAGAAAGAATAAATTTGAAATGGATATCTCAGTTAATATCAGAATATCTAATTAATCCTAATAAAAGTTAATTTTAATTAATTTTGGACAAAGAAATCCATTTTGAGTAAGGTAAATCTCTAAGTGCACTGAACTTGGATTTTTTCTAATTTTATGAATTTATTGTCAGTGAACATTTTGTCATTTTGCTATAAGCAGAGCACTGTGCTGAATCTTCCTATGTCTTGAACCCTAGTTGAAATCCATCTTTATATATCATCTTATCTCATGAGTACTAGAGTATGTATGTATGTATGTATGTATGTATGTATGTATGTATGTTTGTTTGTATGTATGTATGTATGTATGTATGTATGTATGTGGAGCAGATTTATTGGAATATAGTTAGCGTATGGGTTACTATATTCTCAGAATTGTGAAATTACTACAATGTTGGATTATGAGTGTTACTATAAAACAAATCCTTTTTATCTGTTATGTGTCTTGTGCTTTGTCCTGCCTCTGGGAACTGCAGGTCAACTCTGTCCCTATTATCTACCTGTGCTAGGAGTTTCATGTCAGTGAAAAGGTGCACTAAGTGCTGTGGCTTCTTTTGGCTGGCTTCTTTGACCTAGCACTGTGCTCAGGGTCTGTCCGTATTGCAATGAGTTATTAGTATTAATTCCTTCTTGCTGCTGAGTGATGTCATATTATGTGATAAGCCAAACATTTTTATTTAACTATGACTTATTGGTTTCACTTTGGACAATTATTAATAACATGACTTTCCTAGTTATGGTTACTATTGTGATGAAATTCCAGATCTATATATGCCCATCACTGTAAGAAGTTAAGACAGGAACTCAAACAAGGCAGGAACCTGGAGGCAGCAGCTGATTCAGAGGCCGTGGAGGGGTGCTGATTACTGACTTATTCCTCCTGGCTTGCTCAGCCTCCTTTCTTTCTTTTATTTTTTTCAGAATATGAAAATTTATTACTGTAACCATTGTCAAATTTTATGATCATGGTCTTTCCTTCTTGCTATTGTATAGAGACAAAAGAGAAACCTTGGCTAGTTTAACCACCTCAAAGTCGACACCAGGAATATTACCTACAGCATAACCTTTTCGACCAAATCCAGCAACCAGAACCTCATCATTTTCCTCAGTGAAGTTCAAGCAGCCATCACTGAGCACAAACACTGTGACCTTCTTGCCGTTCTTAATGATCTGCACCCTAGCACGTTCTTGATGGCAGAATTTGGCTATTTGCCTTCAACCTCTATTTTTTCCAGCTCAATTCCCTTTGCATGAGAGGCACCCTCAAACGGATCGCCCTTCTGGACTGTGCCTAAATGGGCTTTCTTGAACTGTTTATCATGCCACTTCTGGTCTTGTCCGTGACTGCGGAACTTCCTGGCAGTACGGAGACCACGGCACTTGCCTATCTTGCCAGTGCCATAGGCCCAAGAGAAAGAGCTCAGCCTGCTTTCTTTCTTTCTTTCTTTCTTTCTTTCTTTCTTTCTTTCTTTCTTTCTTTCTTTCTTTCTTTCTTTCTGTCTGTCTTTCTGTCTTTCTTTCTTTTTTTTTTTTTTTTTTTTTTTTTTTTTTTTTTTTTTTTTTTTTTTTTTTTTTTTTTTTTTTTTTTTTTTTTTGGTTTTTTGAGACAGGGTTTCTCTGTATAGCCCTGGCTGTCCTGGAACTCACTTTATAGGCCAGGCTGGCCTCGAACTCAGAAATCCGCCTGCCTCTGCCTCCCGAGTGCTGGGATTAAAGGCGTGCACCACCACGCCCGGCTTCAGCCTGCTTTCTTATAGAACCCAGGAACACCAAGCCCAGGGATAGCACTACCCTCAATGGGATAGAACCTTTCACATCAATCTACATCCATCACCAATCAGGAAAATAGCACCCTGGCTTGCCTACAGCCCGATCCTAAGGAGGGATTTTCTTTACTGAGGTTCCTTCCTCTCAAATGAATCCAGCTTTTGTCAAGTTGGCATAGAACTAGCCAGCACAATTGCTATAGACAAGAATAGCCTGCATACATTTTCATTTTTCCTTGAGAACTTAGGAAACACGGAGTCGTGTGGACAGTGTTAGGCATTTGAGCAGCTACCCCTGCTGTTGTACCTTGTAAAACAGCTGGACTACACTACATGCCACTAGGGTTGCATGAGATTGACACTCCACACTGTATCACTTGTATGTTGGAAAGCTGCAGGCTCTGTTCCTTCTGGAGTGTGCCACCCATGCTGACTGTGTGCGTTTTAGCGCCTGCCGTTAGTGACCAGTAAGCATCTAAGTGTCTTGTCTTTCCACAGTCATGGTCTCTCTTTATAACCAGTGTCAGAACGTAGCCACATAATTGCTTCCAGTTCTAGCTCAGCAGTCCCTTCTTGAGTCACAGAAAAAAAAAAAGGGATTATATTTTAGAAGACAGAAACACTATTTCCACAAAAATAAGAAAACACAAAACAAAGTCAGCTCTAGAAATCCACCATGGCTCAGAATAACACTAAAGCAGATTTACTAAACTCTACCCACTAAAAATGAACTGTTAAAGATTTCTTCCAATTTCTATTCCATAGATTCTTATAAATAGTATCAAACTATTTGATTCAATAAAATATTAAATATTAGTCATTTATTTTCTGTCAAAAAACTATGAAACTTGTCTAGGGGAAGGAATTCCAATATATTTTAATCCCTCCCACCTCATAAGACTTTCATCAGATCTCTTTAGCGCCACACCTTTTAAACATTTTAATTTTCCTCACCTAATAAAAATGTTAGTCATTCAAGCATCCCTGATGAGTTCCTGAAAGTGAAATAACTTCTGCCCTAAGTAGCCAGCTACCTCCCACTTTCCTTCATCACCCATGCTTCAGTTTTTAAAACTACTCAATCTTGAAAGCCTGTGAGATGGATCCCCGAAAATGAGGAAAATGCATAGTGTTAGAATAGATTCCAACCACACCGCCTGTCTCCTTGCTATCCCAGTTTTGGCCTTAGAAATTCTTTTGTTTATTTATTTATTTTTATTTTTGCAAAAAGAATTGCCTGTCAGAAGTACTTTTGCACTGCTTGTGTGTCCTTTGTGCACTACGCTGGGATTACTCATTACTTGTTTCTAACTACAAGGAGCTAGTGACTTTAAAATTGCACATGAGAAAGAACATTACACCATTGTTGGGGAAATTTTTATATCAACTTGACAGGGGCTAAAGTTACCTCTGAGGGGAGGGAACCTCAACTTACAAAATAGACCAGGAGATCTAGCTGCCGGCAAGCCTGGAGGGCATTTTATGAAACAGTGATCGATAGAGGAGGGCTCAGCCCCACGGGTTCTATAAGAGAGCAGTCAAGCAAGCCAGTAGGTAATGAACACTCCTCATGGTAGCCTCAGCAGCAGCAGCTCCTGCCTCTGGGATCTCGCCCTGTTTGAGTTCCTGTCCTGACTTCATCAATGTTTTGTGAAAGAAAAAGTGGAAGAACGACCGGGCATGGTGGCATACCTTTAATCCCAGCACTTGGGAGGCAGAGGCAGGGGGATTTCTGAGTTCGAGGCCAGCCTGGTCTACAAAGTGAGTTCCAGGACAGCCAGGGCTACACAGAGAAACCCTGTCTCAAAAACAAAAACAAAAACAAAAACAAAAACAAAAACATAAAAAGAAAATGTGGAAGAGTAATTTCTTTCCTTCCCATTACTTTGGTTGTAGTGTTTTATTGTAGCAATGATAATCTGAACTAGGATAACCATGAATCATTAATTTGTTATTGCATATGATATAACTAGGATAACCATGAATCACTAATTTGTTATTGCATATGATATTTCCTCCATAAAATAGCTCAAAGGTTATTAATTAATTGCCTAAATAAGAATTTTGGCAGCTCTCCCAAACTAAAGGAAACATTTATATTACTTATTACTAAAATTCTTTCTTGTTTATTTATTTACCTTTAGAGAAACTAAATTAAGGTTTGTGATATCTAATGACCTTTTTACTGAAGTATCTGTAGTATATATACATATATATATATATATATACTTTCAAAATTATATTTCTGACTAGTCATTTAACTGCATAAAATAAGTCTAATATAATTTCACTGTGCTATTTTATGTTAATATAGTATCAGATTTTTTGCAAAGTGTAATGAAGTTTTATAACTATGGATCCAAGTCACTAGTTTTCTTATTTCACTTACTAGTAAAGAGACTGATGCAGATATACAAAAGGACAGAAATTTAAAACAGCATATAGACAGCTCTCCCCATTCCTTATTCTTGTTTCATTCTCTAATTTTACTTAATTAAAATATTAACAATGAAAATTAGACCACAAATGCCTCTCGTACTTTTCTTTCTTTCTGCTTTGCTTCAAATGGAAGTTAAGAATGGCTGAGGAGAGAGAAATTTATTTAGTCATCATACATGAAAGAACCAAGAAATACCTATTAGTAGCAGTGGGATAAGTAGTCAGTATGATATGAGAATGTGACACAGAGATGGCTAGAGAAGCAGGTCTGCCCTATATGCTAAGGGAACATTAGTGAAGAGGATAGCCATAAACTTTACTCTCTTCTTCAGCATTTATCACATCAGAGAGCACAGCCTTGAGTATTAGAAAGTCACTCGCAACTTGTTTATTAAACTAGCGATCATCTCTGTTACAGTTTGGGCATGCATTGAAAAAATATTATAGCATTGACACATGCATGTCTTATGTCTGGAAAGGCATGATTATAACTGACTTAAGATGAGTTTTTCTTCTTTAGGATAAAGATGTATTCACTCCAAGAAAGGTTCTGAGTTTTCAGGGTAGTCCTGCAGTACAATCTTCAGAGATATTTCCTTATTAAATGTTATATTAGGCCAATCACCTAAATTGTCTTGCATGTATATTGTGTTTTAAAATTGTAGATCTAGTAATGTACAGATTTATGCACACATTTAGCATATATAAGTTATATTTGAAGAAAAAAATCACAAATCCCATAGAATCCCATAGAAAGAGAAACAAGATTGCCCATGCACTGTACATACATTGTTGCAGTTACATACAGAAAAGAAATATGCTGACACAATTCCCCATGTCTTATTTCTTTTTTTTCCCAACTTTTATTAGATATTTTCTTCATTTACATTTCAAGTGTTATCCAGAAAGTTCCCTATATCCTCCCCCCTCCCGGCCCTGCTCCCCTACCCACCCTCTCCCACCCCTTGGCCCCGGCGTTCCCCTGTATTGGGGCATATAAAGTCTGCATAACCAAGGGGCCTCTCTTCCCATTGATGGCCAACTAG
>LR751052.1:149209-172012 GCA_902729485.2 Mus minutoides | reverse complement strand
GGCCCCCAGTTGAGGGATGGGGCCACCCACTCATCTCCAAATTCTTCTTCTTTTTTTGGGGGGGGGTTGTTTTTAGATACCGGGTTTCTCTGTGTAGCCCTCTCTGTCCTGGAACTCACTCTGTAGACCAGGCTGACCTCGAATTCAGTAGTCCCCCTGCCTCTCCCTCCCAAGTGCTGGGATTAAAGGCATGCGCCACCACCGCCCGCCCAGCTCATCTCCAAATTCTTTTTTTTTTTCTCTTTATTAGATATTTTCTTCATTTACATTTCACATGTTATCCAGAAATTTTCCCTTACCCTCCCGTGTCCCCGCCCTGCTCCCCTACCCACACTCTCCCATGTAATGGCCCTGGCATTCTCCTGTTCTGGGGCCTATAGAGTCTGTATGACCAAGGGGCCTCTTAACCCAGAAGGACTCCTACTAAAGGAAATACTGGGACAAAAAGTGGAGTAGAGACTGAAGGAAAGGCCTTTCAGAAGCTGCCCCACCTTGGGATCCATTCCATATATAGACATCAAACACAGACACTATTTCAAACAACAAGAAGTGCTTACTAACAGCAGCCTAATATAGCTGTTTCCTGGGAGACTCTGCCAGAGCCTGACAAATACAGAAGAGAATGCTTGCAGCCAACCATTGGACTGAGCAAGGGGTCCCCAATGGAGGAGTTTGAAAAAGGGCTGAAAGAGCTGAAGGGGTTTGCAACCCCATAGGAAGAACAACAATATCAACCAACCAACACCCCCACCCCCACCTCCACCCCCCAACAGCTCCCAGGGACTGAAACACCAACCAAAGAGTACACATGGCTCCAGCTGCATACATAGCAGAGGATGGCCTTTTGTGGCATCAATGAGAGAAGAGGCCCTTGGTCCTGTGAAGGCTCGATGCCCCAATGTAGGGGAATGTCAGGATGGTGAGATGGGAGTGGGGGAGCACCCTCATAGAAGCAGGGGAAGAGAGGATGGGATAGGGCGATTGCAGAGGGGAAACAAGGAAAGGGAATAACATTTGAAATGTAAATAAATAAAACATCCAATTAAAAATAAACCAACCAATCAAACAAACAAACAAACACAAAACAAAACAAAACAAAAAAACAGAAAAAAATGCTTGGGACTGGGACAGTCCAGGTAATAGATTCTTATTTCAAGAAAGCAAAAGAAGGGAGCTAGGAGAAAAGAAAAAAAAAAGATCAAGAAAAGAACAGAAAATGGTAAGTTGTGAGGTATCTTTGAAGCTTAGAGATGGGGCAGGAGAGATGGTCCAGAGGATCAGAGTTCACTTTCCAGCACTCATGGTAGGTGGCTCACAAACTCTTGTAACCCCAACTGTAGGGGATCCAATACCTCTGATCCCCTCAGGCACCTGCATTCCTGTTCACTTATCTCAACATACATGCACACACATGCCTACATATACACATATACACACACTTAAAAGTAGTACAAATCATTTCTTTTAAAAGCTTACAAATGTGTCACTGGATTAACCTTTTATTTAAAAAAAATTGAAAGACTAGATTAAAATCTTCCCAAATTAGATAGAAAACTGTAAACACATAAATTAGTGAAGCTAATTAAGCATGTATGAGTAGTCAAAGATGATCCCTATGACAACACGTAATAATAGAATCACTCAAAATTATTGGCAAAATTGAGCATAGAAAGAAAGAGCCAGCAGAGGAACTACTTTTCAAAGCAGTAATGAGACCAAAATGGGAGAAATTATCAATACAGAATGCTGTCCTCAACTAATGTCTGTCAGCACAAAGGCGGAGAGAAGATTTTTTTAAACGTAGTAAAGAGAGTTTGTATTCAGCAGGCTGATAGCATCGGTAATACTGGAGGAAATCTGCTGTGCTGAAGCAAATTTCTTGCTAGCTGTACGATTCCAGATAAAAACATGGTCATGGTTTCTAGAGGAAGAACCAATAAAATTGTATTAGTACAGATAATAGGTACACGACCAAATCTGACCAATTCTGTGTTGAACGAAAGTAAATGTTTACTGTAACAAAGAGTATGGTGGACTCACACACACACAGGATGCAGTGAGCGGGAGTCTGTAGCGTCAGTGCTCAGAAAGACTTGAGCCGCCCAAGAATTAAAAAAAAAAAAAAAAAAAAAAAACCAATAACAAAATAAAAACAAAAAGACAAAAAAACCTAGTTAGCTTTAAAGCTAGTACAGAAAAATTCTACCCACCAAACAGTAAACCTCGCCACAAAATTTCCTCAATCAAAGTAAATGACACGTGGTGTTGTTTGTGACTTACTTTTCCAGTGTGTGCACACAGTTCTTAGTGAATGGCAGCTTCCCAGTGTGAAATCAAAGAGAAAATATGCTGAGCGACGTGACCCAAACTCAGAAAGAAAAAAAATACCCATGTTTTCTCCTGTATGCACATCCAAGCCTTTAATGTCTACTTGTACATACGTAAATAGGTGTATGTGTGGGTAAACTCCAAATTCTAGAAAGAAAACCTCGAAAGGGTAACATGAGTTGGTCAGGAATGATGGAGAATAAGCTAAAGAGTTGGGGAGGCGGGGGCAGGGGTTGCTACACAGAGAGAACAGGCTGTTGCGAGAGAGGCAAAGAATCACAAAAACACATGCTACCTGAAAATGTCCTGTCTAGTACACTATGTCCTATCTATTACATTATACGTTGATTTAGGAAATATAAAAAAAAATAAATGTTTTACAAACAGTGCTCTGCAGGGTTTCCAATGAAGTAGCTAGAGGAAGGACTCAAGGAGCTGAAGGGGTTTGCAGCCCCATAGGAGGAACAACAATATGAACCAAGCAGTACACCCAGAGCTTCCAGGGACTAAACCACCAAACAAAGAATACACATGGTGGGACTCATGGCTTCAGCTGCGTATGTAGCAGAGGATGGCCTAGTCGGTCATCAGTGGGAGGAGAGGCCCTTGGTCCTGTCAAGGCTCTGTGCCCCAGTGTAGGGGAATAACAGGACCAGGAAGTGAGAGTGGGTTTATAGGTGAGTAGGAGGAGTGGGGAGGGAATAGGAATTTTCGGAGGGGAAATCAGGAAAGGGAATAACATTTTAAAAGCCAGGCATGGTGGCACACATCTTTAATCCCAGCACTCGGGAGGCAGAGGCAGGCAGATTTCTGAGTTGGAGGCCAGTCTGGTCTACAAAGTGAGTTCCAGGACAGCCAGGACTATACATACAGGGCTATACGTGTAACCCCCCCCCCACACACACACACAGTGTGTGTGTGTGTGTGTGTGTGTGTGTGTGTGTGTGTGTGTGTGTATGTGTGTGTGTGTATATATAACCAAAAACTAAACAGTGCTCTGGAGTTTCATTTATGCCGTTCTCCTGTTTGGTCGCATGGGGGCAACGTAGCTCCAGGAACAGCATTTGCAATCGTGGCTGGAAAACCCAGGGGGAAAGGAGCTGTTTTTAAAGCAGAAAATGCTTCCACAGAATTCTCATATTACACAGAGAGAATTTTGATGCTGCGGGCCCTTCTAACTCAGAGGGAAGCTTCCAATCTAATATTCAGCTTTCTACAATCCGCACAGGAGGTCGATGAAGGGAGTTGACGACGACTTCCCTTAATTCATCTTCATAAAATCTATTTTCATAAAATACTAACTCCGCAAAAATCCCAAAATGGAAGACCGGAGAGACATTAAATAATTCAGAAGAAATAGACATATCATTAAAGTTCCACTTCGTAATATTCTAAGAACCCCCTAAAATGGAAATAAACTGTAAAATATATTAGTGAGTTCATATTAAGTTATGAAAAATAATAGAAAATATTAAATAAACTGTGACAAAATAAATAAAACATCCCTTAAAATAAAATGAAATAAAGTGAATATTTTATCATCAATCTCTGTTAAGAAGAATATCAAGCATATTTTTCAAACTCAAAGAAATATGCTAGAATTGGTAACTTAAAATGTAAACTATCTGTCCATAGTCTTAAGACAGGTCTTTTGGGTCTTATAAAAATTTTTGAGCACCAGAGACAAAGAAAATAACCTATCAGTACACAGCAGTGTACTACAGTTTTAATACTATGAACACAACGTATGACAACTTAAGGACGGAAGGGTCTATTTTGGCTCAGTCTGAGGGTACAGTGCACCATCAGGGCAAACACAGCAGCAGAAATCCAAGGCAGTGGTAGGTCGCACTGCATCTGCAGTCACAAAACAGGGCACAGGGACCACTGGTGCTCAGCTTTCTCCCTTTTACTCACTGGAGGATTCCAGCCTATGGCGTTGTCGGTCTTGTATGTATATGTGTATGTATATGTATATGTATATGTATATGTATATGTATATGTATATGTATATGTATATCAGAGTTAACTTTAAAAGAGACCATGCATTTGAGAGAGAGCAAGGAGAGATATATGGGAAGGTTTTGAGGGATTAAAGGAAAGAGAACAGTGGCCAATTATATAATAAACTAAATAATAGTAATAAACAAAATCACAGATATTCCACCTTATTCTCTGTACAGTCTTGTTTTGATTGTTCCAATATTCACTACAGCATGTCAGTTTTCAGTACTTATATATAAACAGAAAAGAATACGAGGGGGGAATTCTTTACTGCTCCTATAGATATGGTAGGAGAGCAGAGCATTCCCTGTTCAAAGGGAATTTAAGGGAAACTTATAAAGGCATCACTCTAATGCTATATCAAATATGTTGTGTTATTAGGAAGAATAGCATGAAAATAAATAAATGAATGAAAGTTCTTAAAATTCATTTGACTGTTCCATCAAATGAACGACCACAGAATTGGAATATTGTTTTACTGTCAGGAGAATGATGTGACAACAGCTTTCTTTACGATTGACAAGTATCGCAATTGTCTGATACTATAAGATAATATTGACACACATGAAATGGTTTTCTCTGACAGTGCACATTCTAGTTCCAAAAGGGATGCCACACCCTCTTCTGGTCTCCGCAGGCACCATTCCCTTGTGACACAGACAAATATAGAGGCAAATCAAGTATACACATTTTTTTTAAAGTTTCTTAGCTTTTCCACCATGTGAATACAAGGCATCTATTTCTAAAAACCCAGTAATAGAGATTTTAGCCTAAAAAACTGTGAGATGTAGATTTCTTATACACTTCCCAGTGTGTGGAATTTTATGTAACATCTACATAAGCGACAACATTTTAAGCTATACTTAAGATGTAATGTAATATTATGCCTTGATTCTATTAGATATAAGCTAATATGTTTTACTATGAATAAATCTTTAAAAATATATTGAATTTTTTGGAAATTCTGTTTCACAGGGCTACTTGTCTTCTTCAGTATCAATCCTCTGTCTTATGGGTTTACCCAATGTGCTGTACCCAAAACACAGATGCTTAGGAGGGATGTTAGAGGTAAATGAACACTTACAATTATTTCTACTTTGTGGCTGATGTATTTGATATATTCTCTATACTTAAGAAGAAACAAGTTTTGATTATTTAGGCTATACAAAATATTTTCTTTCAAGAAAGAAAGTGCTTTTAATATTATTTTATTTGCTGGGCAGTGATGGTTCACACCTTTAATCCCAGCACTTGGGAGGCAGAGGCAGGCAGATTACTGAGTTCGAGGCCAGCCTGGTCTACAGAGTGAGTACCAGGAGAGCCAGGGCTATACAGAGACACCCTGACTCAAATAAATAAATAAATAAATAAATAAATAAATAAATAAATAAATAAAACATTATTGTATTTATAACAGTCAACATAAATAAATAAATAAATAAATAAATAAATAAATAAATAAAACATTATTGTATTTATAACAGTCAACATAAATAAATAAATAAATAAATAAATAAATAAATAAATAGAACATTATTGTATTTATAACAGTCAACAGTGAGTTCTAAAAGCTGGAAGGTTAATTCTCAGTTTGTGTTCAATGTGAAGAAAGGTAAATGGTTTGGCTTAGGATCAAACATCAAAACATAATTTCTCAATGTTTTGTTATTTCAATAGAAAAATTCAACATTTCTTCAATTTCCATTTTTATATCAGGAGTGAAGAGCAGTCAGCAGAGAGCTATGGATGGGCACTGCCACAAACCTTAGCTATACAGCTCCTGATTCCTGCTAGAAGGTTCCTCGTGCAATGCTGTATATTACTGCTCTAGTCATGATAAGTAATGGATAGAAAAAGAGACTAGTAGTCCATCCACAGACAAATGGATACAGAGAGTGTGTTATGTCTATACAATAGAATTTGTTCTATCTCCAAAGAAAACTGAAATCATGACACTAGAGGGAAAATGGATACAAATGGGGCCCTAATTAGAATAGACCAGATTAGGGAGGATAGATACGTTGTTATCTTTCAAAATTATATGTGTCCCTATTGCAAATTTCAATAGATAGAGAGGTGAGAAGGATCTGAGAGGGAAACCATAATCAGAATATATTGTATGAAAAAATATTTTGAATAAAGTGTCAAAATAAAAACAAAATAAAACTGCATTTATTGATTTTTTTGGTGTCTATAGGTGTCTGTGCACTTGCCCCTGCTACATAACTGCTGTATGGTCAAAGGACAGCTGGCAGGTGTTGATTTTCTCCTTCCATCCTGTGGGTGGGGATGGATCCCAGGTCATCAGCTTGGTACCAGATGCTCTCATCTGCTGAGCCATCTCTCAGCACAAATATTACATTTTCTTTCTCATTCAAATCCCAGACCCTGATCTTGTATGTGTGTGAGTGGAGATTGCAAAATTAGAAAGGCAACCATAAAAGAGGATTATGAGATATCAAGGAAAAAGAAAACGAGAGGAACAAAAAGCCAAAGAAAGATAGAGCTGAGCTAATTGTACCATGAGGGTGAACTGGGGATTTGGGAGGCCAGAAGGCCAGTGAAATGGGGGAGAGTCAGGGAGAAAAAGGGCTGCTGGGGATGCAGAAGAACAGAGTGCATTTTTAAATGCCATAATAGGATCCATTACCTTTTATAACATATAGAACTTACAAGCTAACTCATAAAGACCAAGGCAATAAATGTGCTCAAAGGTGAATTTGAAAAGTCTGCCCTTCCTTAGCCATGCACTGGGTCAAATGAAGAGAGCTTGTATATATGAAGTTACTCTGTTCTCCATGAAGGCTAGATAACAAAATGATTAAAACCACTACCCAAATATTCTGTAGCTACAGTGATTTTATCATTCAATAATTAGAAAAAAATCATCAAAGTGGTAGCATTAAAAACTCACATAATCTACTTTTGGTTTTCATTTTTTAAAAATCTGGTTATACGTTTTCTCTTAAATACTATGTTTAATGCATGTGATTTCTATTGCTCAATGATCTTTCAAGTGTGTAGTTTATATCTCTATCTATCTGTATTTTATCCACCTATCTATAGCTAGATAGATATTAGATACTAGAGGATGATAAGCTAATGGCTAGTGTCAACTTTATCACTTGATAGTTCCTAGAACCCTGAAGACATTTTTGGTATACCTTCTCTGGTGGCTATTTTTATCCTGAGGGTGGGGGAATTGACCCTTTCAACTCTTTTCTTCATGAATGCTGATTTCTGTAGTAAGCATCACTTGTGCGAAGGTGAACTTGTTCCAGTCAGTAAAACATCAGGAATTTTTTGATCCATTTGGATTCTTTTTCTCTTTTCTACCAGTTCAGTCTCATAAAGAAAAGATTCTGGCACTTTTTTCTTGACAAGTCCCATAGGGATCCTAGGAAAGTCAATGTCACTCTACTCACAGAAGTGGTTCCGCATATTGGGATTAAGGAAAGCCCAGTTAAGTATAATTGTTAGATATATTTTATTTTATTTTGGAAACTATCTTATTAAGAGTAATTCATGAAATATGCAAAATGTTTATGGCATTATGCATATTATAGGTTGTGAATAATTATTTCTTTGATAATACTTTATCTTATCTTTTGAAAAAAAAAAAAACATATAATGCCTTTGTATTTTTTTACTTTACCAGTGATTTAAAATAGCAGCCCTGAATCATTCATTAGTTCCTAAAGACATAATGCAGAAGCAGTTATCTGTGTCCTGCAGGCAACGAGGAGTGCAGAATAATCAAGCAGGTTGGAGGCACGTGATCCTGCCTAATTTTACCACTAATCTCTTTTCATAACCTCCTGAATAATTTCCCTTCATTCCTGGCTTTAATTGCTCACAGACCCCATTCTTCTCAGCCTCAAAAGACATGCAAGGCAGTTTTGAGAGCAGGAAACTCCAATTTCTCATTTCCTTTTATATACATTAAAATTCCTTTCCCTATAATATTGCAACAAGGGATAAGAGGTAAAGGAGAGATTATACACTAAACACCACATTCTCAGAAAATGAATTATTATCTAAAAATAAAATTTGTAAGCACAGTTGTACACATCTTGCCTTTGTTGGTGAGATAAATAATGACCTTGAAAACAGTTCTACAAGGACAAGCCAAAAGTAAAGTTTAAAAAAAAATGAGGTTACAGAGGATATTATATTGTAATACATCCATTTTAAAAATAAATTGAAGTTCCAAAATTGAAAACGAGTATTTGACAGCTTTCCTCTCCATATGAATATATAAACTAGGTGCATTTAACTTATCGGGGCTGACACAAAGGAACTAAATGTCACCTTGGAGTGAATATGCCCACTTTGTTTTGAATCTCTGTAATGAAAATTTGTCATTAAAACCCCCATTTCACTAATGGCATCGTGTCATTTGTCCACACGCAAAGTACTTTTAGACATTGCAAATGGCTTCCTTATGGCCTGTTCCATTCTAACGCCTTCACGGTGAGTAGGTTTTAATTCGTGTCATCTGGAATAAAGTCCATGTGGCCATGTGCCACCTCTTTGATTCTTCCAATTCCCACCACATCACCGTTTTCCCTGAGACACTGCTCTCTTCATCAAAACCCGAGTTAGATACTAAGTGTGAGTAGAAGAGGTACTCACACAGACTTGTCTTTTTCTTGTGAAAACTGTCTTATCTTAATATTTTTTCATTAACTTTAAGACCATGGTATCCTTGAGGAGACAGAGGGTGAGCCACCTCTCACTGTACACAGCTCTTTCTTCATCAGGCATCCACTCACCAAATATACAGACCAGCACACATTCTGATGATATTTGCTCAAGTGTAAATTTAAATAATTAAAGATAGACTTTATAAATTAAATGGCTCTGGTCAATACATCCTTTAAAATAATGCCAGTTTTATTAAACAACTCAAGTACAAATTCATCTTTAATATTTTATCAATAAACATTTAGTTTTCACAGTATATATGTGTGTGTGTGTGTGTGTGTGTGTAGCTATGTATATGTATATATGTATATGCATACATACATACCTGTGTGTGTTATGGTAAAATAAAAATAAAATAGGACAAAATCATACAAGAGGCAATGTAGACTGACTTTAGCTATATAATAACCAAACATTGAACATCCACCCTAGGTCTCTCTCAGTGGTCAGTGGTTAAAAGCATTTACTTTTGCTGAAGATCTAGATTTGTATCTCAGCTCTCACCTAATTTCAGTTTCAGGGGATCTGCAGCCTTCCTCTGACCACAATGGGCACCAGGCACATATGTGGTACACAAACACACATGCACTGAAGGGACTCATATACATAAAATAAAATCAATAAACTGACATATATTTAAAATATAAATAGCCTTGTAACTGTAAACCATTTCTTTGCAATAATATCACAAACATGAATATTTTGATTATAATATATACCCATAAGCCATTTTGAATACACAGATCAACAAATCATGCTTATGAGTTTTTAAATAAAATTTAGAATATGAACACTGTCCTTTAAATTTATGTATAATGTCTATATTTTCTATTTTCTCATGAACAATGAAAAGGATATGTGAATATATTTATATTTTTCCCTTTTCTTGCTCAAGAAAGTAGTACTTGCTACATTCTTATTTTCTGGTCTGAGACTCAAATTTTTATTTTTACGTAATTCTTGTCATACTCAGATGTCTGAGCTTTCCTGCTAACGTCCTGTATGCCAACATGAAATGTGATTCTCTACATTACTGCATCGTTTCCTAAAACATAGATCACTTATCAATGAAAGGTCAAACATCGCTCCACTGTCCAAAGTTTCATACGCCGGCCTCTCAGATTGTTAAGGCTTTTTAAATCAATTTCAAAAATACACAAACCAATATAAATAATTCATCTCTTTTATAAATGCATCTTCTGATTTAATTTTTAATTACTCATTTAATTTAAAGAATCAGTTGTAGGAAATATGATGTTTATTTCACTAGTCTAAAATTGTAAATATGTAAGTTTCCTAAGAAAATATATTTGAAATGCAGTGAGAAAGAACACCTATTGGTACACACTTAAGAGGCATAAAGATAATTTATACACATTTACTTTTTGATGCTTTTATCATGGAGAAATGTAAATATCTCCTTTTCCTCAGATTTTAAAAAGTATTTCTTTCATTTGAAATGATAATTATACCATTTCCCCTCTTCTTCCTCCTTCTAAACACCCCCGTATATCCCTTCTTGCTCTCTTCCAAATTCATGGCCTCTACTTACCATTATTTTTTCACATACAAATATTTAAATGCATGTATATGTATATTAATAAATATATAAATACACCTTACTCATCTATATAATACTACTTGTATATATGTTTGAGGGGCTGACAATTTTAATGATTATGATAAATTAATAGGACTAATCTTGCAGAATGTGCGATTTTATTGCAGAATTATTTCTGTGTTAAACCAATTTTACACCTTACTTTACAATCGAAAGCTTGGCATTGGTATTGCAAAAATGGCATGTGTTTCTAAGAGACTAGTATATTTTTTTTATTTAAATAATCTTTGACTCATGCCGGGCAGTGGTGGCACATGCCTTTAATCCCAGCACTTGGGAGGCAGAGGCAGGTGGATTTCTGAGTTCGAGGCCAGACTAGTCTACAGAGTGAATTCCAGGACAGCCAAGGCTATACAGAGAAACCCTGTCTCAAGAAAAAAAAAAGGAATAACCTTTGACTCCTGTGTAAGTATGCATTTTTATAATGCAGATTCAATATACTATACCCAAAACTAAAAAGAGATTTACCTCTTTTAGTAAGGATAAACAGACTATTCTAAACTGAGATCGTTAATGCCTTTGAGTTTCAGATGGCTATGCCTTTGGGATGTGGTGATTTGAGTCTTCTCTTTTAAAGCAAATACTTCCGATTTAGAAGTGACTTTTATTGTCACTGGTTCCTAGTTGTCAGATTGAATTGCACTGAATTTACAGTCAGTTTGCATTAATTTACATCAGATGTTCTATAATAAATATTTATAAATCTCTCTCTTCAATATTTATTCAACCTTCTCAGTGTGCTTATGTTGGAAATGGGAGAAACAACGGCTCTTTCATTTTCTCAGAGGAGCATTTGAGTAATAAGTTTAAAGTTTATGGACATTTTACACATAATAATAACACATATGTTCTTATTCATTTCTTAATCATTGGACTATCAGCTATACTGATGCTCTCAGCCACACTTCAGCAAAATTAATGTCAATCACAACCTGCTTCCAAAGCTCCAGGGTAGATTTCTCCTCAAATTGATAATTAGTAGACAGGCAAAGCGGTTGGATCTGAGTTTCCAGGAGAGGACACAGCAAGTGTATTAGGATAAAACCAACTAGAATAAAGACTAGAGCTAAAAAAAATCAATCATTTAAAATTATCTTTCAAAGTAATAGCTCATTAATTGTCACTTTATGAAAATATATTTCTTCAATATGACAAAATGTACAATGCATAGAGCAAAATTGTTTTGTCACCAAACTATGGTCTATTCTACTCTAATTTCTATTAATCCATACTTAATTACTTAGGTTTCAAATTTTTCCAATTACAGAGCCTACTCACAGTGCTTTTAGTGCCTGATTTTTACTCCCTTTCAAATTCCTAAGACAGTTTCACCAAGAGAAGTAAACTGTACCTTCACATTTTAATGTAAATCCAGTGTCACACACAAAAAAAAACCCCTCACATTTTGACCCTACAATTAAGTCAATTAGATATGCCCCAGTACAGGGGAACACCAGGGCCAAGAAGTGGGAGTGGGTAGGTAGGGGAGCAGGGCAGGGGGAGGGTATAGGGTACTTTCAGGATAGCATTTGAAATGTAAATAAAGAAAATATCAAATTAAAAAAAAAGAAAAAAAAAAAGAAATTGCTAGATGTTAGGCAGCTTACAAAAGCAGTAGAGACAAGAACACTTTCTGCTCCTTAGAAATCAAGCATGTATTCACTAATCCAAACTGACAGCCCCAGTAATCACATAGCAGCTATTCACTGTTGCAGTAAATGCTCCTGCACTGACAAAGGAAATAATCTGAGGTGTGACCTGAAGCTGATAGCTGGCCACAAACATTGTGGAAGAGGTAAAGAAGGTTATGTTAGCTGCAGTGACTTAATACATTGACTACAAGGGGTCTCCACAGAGTACGAATCTGTCTCCAACAAGGCAGCTCCTATTTCAGACACTGACTATAAACTCAGGTGTCTGCAGAACATCTGTACTTCACATGACCCCGTTACAAATGTGCAGCTCTCTACGCAAAACTCAAGTTATCATGATTCAGTAGAATGACCCCCCTGGACTCAGAAAGTGCTATATTAGTGATTACAGTCCTGTTCTATCCAAATACAATATAAAGCCAGCAAAAGCAAAAGCAAGAGAACAGTGAGGCCTCAGAGGGATCAGATTCAGCTTATTCTCGCTCTACCTCTGGAGACCAGTTCTAGCTCCTCAGTGCACTGATGCTGGTGTGGAGACTTCGGGAGCAGAGAGGATCCAAGGCTTTTACTTTTTACAACATTTGTAGTCCATCTGAAGGTCAAGCTTATTAGCATATGGTTAAGTACCAAACTTGAAATTACACACTCATAGTCAACGTCACACTTGAATAAATTCTCTATATACCCATAGAAAGAATCTCTTGTGTACTGTGTGAAAGTATCACCTGTCAATAAAAAGTCGAGGGTCTATTAGAAAAGACAGGGAATAGAAGGTGAGAGTTCCAGTAGAGCGATTGGAAATCTGGGATTGAGTTAGGCATGGGGGATTCACCACCAGGACTCTGAGGAAATGGATGTATGAACTGAGGAGAGGTAGCCAGCCATGTAGCAGAGGCAGAAATGTATAAGTGGGATAGTAAGATAAGAGCTACTCAGGAAATAAGCCCGAGTATATGGCCTAGGCACTTGTCTCAGAGCCATTATTCTGGGTCTCAGTTGGAAAGTTTGAGGTTACATATAACTGTCATTGGTTCTCATTTAGCATAAGTTCAAGGTTGGTCCTAGAAATGTACTCTGAATAGCAGACACACTTAATTGTGTCAGTCCTAGAAGACTGGAGATTTTCTCATCATAGAATTGGATGATAAAAGGAGTATATCTATTTTTTTTACAATTAATACATATTCAAACATATTAATATACACCTGTGTATATGTGTGTATGTGTAAGTGTGTACGTGTGTATGGGAGAAGAGAGGGGATAGGGAGAGGGAAAGAGGGCTATATTTTTGCTTCTCTCAGCATGACCTATTTGATTCCTTTGAGGAATCAAACATTACTTCAATCATTTTGCTTTTCTTCTGAAGGAAAAGACTCTTCTATATATTTTTTTAAAAAATAGTTTGAAATTTTCACACATGCTTATAATAATTTTTGATCTAACGTGCTCCCATTTCTTACTCTGATTCCTTCCTTACCCTCTACCACATTCCTTCCTCAACTTCATGTAATGTTTAGTTTTGTTTTGTTTTAAAGCCATTAAGTTTACTTGGTGCTGTATGAGTCTTTAAGAGCAGGGGACCATCTGCTGGAACATCTTTCACTAACTTATGTCTATTTCCTAAGGATTGTGCTACATTTGATAATCTTGTAAGAGTAGGTGATATATATGCTATGTGTTTCACAATGTTTATAATGTCCAATTCACATCAACTAATGAATTAAACTTCAGAAGAATGCACCAAAATGTGTTGATGATAAAAGTACTTTTATTTCAGTAGATATAATTGTCATCATCAAAGCTTACTGCTGAATAAGCTCAAGCTTTCTAGTTCTTTCTGAACTCTGGCTGGCTGGTTCAACTTAGCTCTTCTGGCTCAAACTCATCTCCAAGCTGACTGACTCAATCTGACTTCTCTCAGCTTCTCATTCAATTGTTCTGCTTGGCCTCAAACAAAAACTAGCCCAAAGCCCAATAAGAATCTAAGTTGAAGTAAGAACCCAGGGCTAGTGAGCTCATAGCCTTTAGACAAGAATCTACTACTGCTCTTTGAATAGACCAGCATACATTCATTTGGACCTTTCCTTAATACATTCTAAATCTGTGTACCCACAGGTAAGTGTAGTACCACTCATCATGAAAGAAGCAACCCCACCCCATTTTTTTACAGCAAATGGAGACCATCAAAGAAAATCTTAACTAGACATAGCTTAACCTATCATAGCTTATGCATTGGAAATATCAGGAGAGTGGCAGACATGATTATAATAACCAGAGTTCTAGGAAAATCTGCTGTGACATAGGCTTTCCTAGAAATGGCTGTATAAATGAGACCAGAACAATGACAACATATCACTGGGCACGTTAATGTCAAAAGGGATTTTTTTTTCTACCCCTTCACAAAAATCTGTAGGCAACTAATGAATGGTAGGAGAAGAGAAATTTGACTTTCCCAGGGATGGTTCATTTGCTGGTTGTCTGGTGCAGAGGATCAACCTTGAAACCGCATTCACACAATGACAAAAATGGACTCAGCAGTATGTGTATGTGTTTGTGTATATGTATGTGTGTGTGTGTGTGTGTGTGTGTGTGTGTCTATGAGTATGTGTATGCATATGCGTATGTATATGCGTATGTGTGTATATAACAAAAACATTCAAGGAAAAACAACTCAGAATGAAGGGCATGAGACTGGCTTTTGAGGGAGCATCTAGGATTATCTAGAGAAAGGAGTAGTCTAGATGAAGGGGCAGTTGTCCCGTCCAACAGGACTCAGTTATTCCGTGGGTCTAGGAGGACCAAGGAAGGACCACTTCTGAAAAAGAAATGGGCGGGGAAAGAAGAAGGAGACCAAGCAAAAGGATTCTTGTCAAGGTCTGATTTTACTAAGGCACAATACCCAGTTATATACACATAGTAAGAGAAAGAAAATAAGAAGGGACTAGGGAGGGAGAACAAAGTCTTCAGGGTGAAGGACATCTGGGATGATGAGGATGACAGGCTTGAGATGCCTTGTGATTTATCCCGGGATGCTGGAAGATGTCTTGTGATTGATGTCAGAATGCTGGGAGATGTCTTGTGAGCAATCTTAGGAGGTTGGAGCCTGTTTAACAGCCCTAGGTATTTATCTAAAATAAGGGCCTGCTGGCTCTCAGGATCAGCCTTGTAAAGGAGGGGGCAGTTTGGCTCTTTATGGTGGGAATTATTGAAGGTCTAGCTTCCCTCAGGCAGTGATATGATTATATTTCAAATAAAAACAAACAAATAAAAATGATTAAATATGTGTAGTTAAGACAGACAGAGTTAACAGGGTGAGTATGCAGGGAGGATTGACTTAACAGGGTAAGGGGCCAATGACCTTTTTATAAAACTAATGAGGGATATAAGAAATATATAAGAAAAATAAAATATTTATAACCAGAAAAAAATTGTTTTGAAGAAATGAGAAAGAATCCAAAATAATGCAACCATAAGAAATAGAAATTGCTAAGAATCGTGCCAGGCTCTATAAATCATGCTAGCTCATTCTTGTTCTATTTTTACAAAATGAAATTTTCACTTAAAAGAATTGTCTGATATGGGAATTTTTAATTAAGATATGAAATTTGGCTTTTGTAAATGATTTTCAGAAATTTTATCTGAAAATAGATTTCTAATTTCATACATAGCCATAATGGAGATTATTGCTAAAATAAAATCTTACTGTTAAATGTATAATGAAATCACACTCTGTCTGGTAATTTATAATGGAGGAGTTGAAATAAGAAGAGCTAGAAGGGAAGTGTGATATCCACACAAATAGATGTGGACAGAAAATAATAGTTGCTTGCTATGTTTTAGTGTTTAAAATTTATTCTTTCATTTTCAGTATGAATTTATTCTACTTTGCTACAGCATTAATTAATTAATTAATGTTATATTCATACAGATATTATAAAGCAAATATATCTTTATTTTCCAAATGCCTAAGTGATGTTTCCTTAAATATAGAGAGTGAACGGAAAACACAAATGTGAAAATATCCTAGATCTATTTTTATCTTGTTTACCCTACACATGCAGAGCACATCCTTCCAAAAGCAGAATTAAAAAAGAAAAATGTGCATACTATTCCTCAAAAGTTTTAGAGTACTTTTATTCCTTTTCTGTTTTGAGAATTTCATACATGTATTTAATGCATTCTGTTTACTCTCGATCCGACCATCTCATCTCCACCCATCCCCATCATCTTCTATCTGCACTTCTCAGATACATACCTTTGTCTTTTGACATGTGACCCACTACATTTAGCCACGTGAACATGAGTTTTGAATGATCCTATGGAGCTGGTAGGCTTATCTGCAAATACAAAAGTGAAGACAATGACCACTCCTCCCCTACAGTCTACCTGTAGTTAACAGCTCAACAAGATGGAGTGATGTCATGTGAGGTGCCCTGACTGTCTCTATGTGGTTTGATAATAGAGCAAGTCTTGCATATGCCAAGCAACCAAGGATAATTGCTTTGAGATCAGGATTGCAGTGTCCTGCCCAGAAAATGATGCTTTTAACAATTCCTCTGTCCATTTTTTTTCTTTCCACTCGCCATTCTTTGATGTTACCTGAGCCTTAGAAGGGGTTTCAGCAATTACTATTTGTATTTTAAAATTTGTGTGCTGTATAGATCTGGTTTTCATTTATGTTTTATAAAATTAAAATTGTGTCCTACCCTTTTACAGTTATGTAATATGCTGACCTATCTATTTCCTTCTAAAACTTTGTATCCTTTATTTACTTACTGGATTTTCTATAAGCACACAGGATTTTCCATGTTCTTATAGAAAAATAAAGTGAGATATGGAGACAGAAGTATTATGAAGTATAGATTAAGAGAAACCTTCTAGCCAACAAAAGACATCTCTAAACATTAGAGGCATGAAGAGTGAGCTACCAGCAGTATGTGGGCTTCAAAGTGCATCTGGTATGCAGAGACACAAAGCACACAGAAATTAATCATTCCAGCTTAGTAAGAGATCGAGTATCTCATACATCAACTTGTTCAAATTTTGCAAGCCTGTAAGTAGCACTTTTAAGTAAAGCAATTAATTTTTTCTTCATTAACTTTAATTGTGCTTAGACGCCTAGAGATCTTGAAGCCGTTTCTAAACTACAAGCCTGCTTACTAAGTGGCTTTCCCAGGTTCCTCACAAATCACAGTGACAATAAAAGCATTCAGTGTGGCCCTCATTAAGAAGATAAATAAAGGAACCATATAAATGCAGATGAGGTGTGTTGTTTAAGGTTTCAATAAAAAAAATAGAAACAGCGAATCACAATAGGGGATAATCACTGACTTCACAGTTTCCTATGATTCTTAACATATGTTGTTTCATAATGAGGTCTACTTAAGTATATTCACTTTCACAAAATAGTATTTGAAAAGGAATGTTTAAGTGGTGGCCAACAAGTGTTCACAGGAAAAAGCTCACTAACAGCAAAGCCCTTTCACAGTGAGAGCATTCCCCATGCTTCACTTCATCCAAGGACTCATTAGTATATATCTATCTCAGGACCAGGGAGAGTCGGAGAATTGTTGCATTTAAAATTATAAATATAATTGCACTATTTTTCTTTTCTTGAATCTTTTGTTTGACACCAAATGTGAGAGGGATACTAAGAATTATTGTCTGCTCATATTTGACATTATTTTTCTAGCAATTAAATTACATGTCAGTAGATATCTACCATTCTATGAAGTTGGAGTAATTCAGAAATTGTGGCATTCTTTCATGAGATATCAAAATATATTCAGTTTACTATAAAGTCCTGAAGTTTTTCACATTTGCCTAGTTACATGTAGAGTAATTGCACTATTCTTCAAGTACTTAGACATGTACACAAACAGACCNTTCTAGCAATTAAATTACATGTCAGTAGATATCTACCATTCTATGAAGTTGGAGTAATTCAGAAATTGTGGCATTCTTTCATGAGATATCAAAATATATTCAGTTTACTATAAAGTCCTGAAGTTTTTCACATTTGCCTAGTTACATGTAGAGTAATTGCACTATTCTTCAAGTACTTAGACATGTACACAAACAGACCGTATGTTCTGGGGAACTCTCATATAAATATACATGTATGTATAAGTACAAATACATAAATATGTAAATGTACATGGGAAGGTGATCGTATTTATGATTTTCTACTCATATATTCCTGAGAAAGTAAAAATAAATGTAGATGTATAATGTTGAACATTAAGTTGTATAATACAGATAAGAGGTTCAGAATAATAGGTATATTAAAATTCATCATTATAGTATCACTGCTTGTTTTTGAAAAACAATTAATTCATAGGTATCCTACACTAACTTGACTGATGCTTTTATGATTAGTGAATCATTTGGTCTTCTGGAAACTTTTCCTTATGTAAACTCTCTCAAGCTACACCTTACACAATGGTGGGCACACAGAAAAGACCATGCTTTCTCTCCTTGGGTTGATTGGTGAATGATGATTGAAGTGCCAAAGTAAGAATTATTATCTTTAAATTATGTTCTCTTATTTTATCTTAATAATTCACCAGAGGTTTGGCCTGGCCAAGTGCAAACTCTGCTGCCTAAAATTATTTGCTAATAGGTTTATATAGCACTCTGGCTTTGGTAGTGTGTATCTTTTATGTGAATGTGTCAAGGTATGGCTGTGGCTCTGTGTCTTATAAGTACCAGGCAAGGGATAATTTTGCATGTCTCCTAATCTCATTTGTAAGAAAGGCAGAAGAGGACCTGTAGAATGCTGCAATTACCAGAAACAGCAGACACTCATGCTGGCTGAGAAATCTGAAGTTGAGTATCTGATGTTTTCCTAGAGATCCTGACTTGTTTTACCATGTTACAAAACAAGATGTTCTGTAAAACACTATATTTTCTACTGAAGACGATCTGGCCTGGGTTTGAGCACCAAATCAGCTCTAGATGTCAGGCTATTCGTATTTCTCTCTTAAATTATGATTACTTATCAAAGATTTAATTTAGAGCAAGAGATATACACAGAAGTTTAGATACATAAAAGAATAGATAAATGGATGGAACTGCTCATTACATCTACCTGTATTTTTTATCTATGCATATTTGAATGATTATATCCAAAATAATCATAACGTATTAAATACTTTACCATGTTAATTAAAATTGTTGGGTCTTTAAACTCAGTGTTTAGAGATACTGGCAAAACAAAGTTTCCCTTTTTGTTTTGTTAAAAAAAAATTAGGCAGAAACTAAAAGAGGCTCTAGGAAGATTTTGTTATCATTTAAGAGAAAAACAACAAAACAATTAGACTGTAAATCTAGGCAGCTTCTAGGAAGGGAGAAATGGAGAATGGAGAATGGACTTATTCACAGTGACCTTCAGCAAGCAGCCCTGTGTCAAAGGAAAGAGTGCTTCCTTCCGGGAAGGAGTGCAAAAGCCCAGGCAACCAGAGAAGCATCCTCAAAGAGTAGTGAGTATTCACATTAAAAAAAATAGATAAAAACATTTATTTTTTTAAGTCTCGGGGGAAAATATATCAATGCCTGGCAAACATGGAGGTGGAAGCTCATGGTCAGCTATTAGATGGAACACAGGGTTCCCAAGGAAGAAGGAGCTAGAGAAAGTACCCAAGGAGCTGAACGGGTCTTCAACCCTATAGGTGGAAGAATAACCATGAACTAACTAGTACCCCCTGGGCTCGTGTCTCTAGCTGCATATATAGAAGAGGATGGCCTAGTTGGCCATCAGTGGGAAGAGAGGCCCCTTGGTTATGCAGACTTTATATGCCCCAATACAGGGGAACGCCGGGGCCAAGGGGTGGGAGCAGATGGGTAGGGGAGCAGGGCCGGGAGGGGGGAGGGTATAGGGAACTTTCTGGATAACACTTGAAATGTAAATGAAGAAAATATCTAATAAAAGTTGAAAAAAAAATGAAATGTTATAGCACTTTTCCTAGTAACTCAGAAAATTGGCAAATTAAAAGGTAGAGCTTTTTCCAGCTGTGAAAGTGGCTGTCCTGTAGAGGGACTTCTGAGACTGGAAAGTGCATTATCCTTCTGAGGGGATAATTGTTTCCATTTCGGTGGTTAAAATACCAAGTATCCCCCTAGATCTAGAAATAGAACTTAAAATACGAGTAAAAGTGATAGCATGAAAATACCTACATAATTCAATCAAGGAATGTATTCAAAATAGTAACAACAGCTGATTCATGCAAGTCATGGAGAACCCAGTGATTGGTCAGTTTTTGAAACTAGCTAGATAACTAGGAATCCATAGAATAATATACAAATACACACACATACACACACACAGAGGGGTGGAGAGAAAGAGATAGAATATGTGTATACATTGTCTCAATAATTCAACTCAAGATATTTGCCTGAGTAAATCCAAGATAAAATATATTTTGTAATAGCAGAAGATGAAAGCAAAACTTATGGCCATATTAACATGATATTTTGGAGTTTATTAATAAAATAAGCACAGTGAGTCTTACTATCAACACACCCAAAGTTATAAAATATATAACAATACTAATTTATTTGAAGGTTGTGTATATTTGTTTGTAAATATGATAGTATCCTATAGCCTGCTTTACTCATACTAATGTGGGGAATCAGAGATTAAATATTAAATGAAAAATTATTGAGGAGGATGAAAAATAGGACCTAGGGATTGGAAAGAATCAACGGTGCCTTAGTCTATTGCATTAAATAATATTTACATTTCTTTGACTTTAAATGTGTAGCAACTATCCTGAATATTAAAAAGAGAGAGGGACACTTTCTAAATACAGTAAGCAGTTTCATGCACTAAATGGAAAACTTTACATTGGAAAATTTTCAGAATATTTTTTCAAGAGGCCAGATAGAGGTATAATTATTAATATAAATACAGATATAGGTAGAGCTACAAGATTCCAAAAAAAAGGAAAGAATATTTTTACTTGCATCTCCTTTATCTTTGGGCTGTGTCTGTATGGCAAGGCTTATAGCAGAATTAAGTTGAAGGCAGGTTAAAGATAAAATTTGATGAAGTTTTACATATGTGATCTAGGTACAGAGAGATTCAAATCTCATTCTAAAGTTGCAGTACAGTGCTGTGGGAATAAAGTATCATGGACATCCACAAGTCCGGGGCATCCACAAGTCAAGCTAATTTGGTTTTATGCTGGATTTAGCTGCAGATAGCAGACTCAGGACACATTTGCACCTATTTCCTCCAGCTCTGACTCACTGAACACCTTATACACCTCCTATGTAGGTGGGGCTGCCATCTCTCATAGACCAAAGTAGAATATTTTCATTTGAATCAAGCTGGGTAAAATAATATACAAAGCATTTTCTTAGTGTTGTCCACACATAATTTTAACAGTCATGTTAAAATTCTTTATCATTGTGAATGAAAATAGGAAGTAATTGTACTAATATTTATTATAGTGACAGTCCTGAAACTACTCTGCATTGTGAAAACAGACCTAACCTCGAAATGAAGTAATAGGAGGTAAGATCAGTCACTTCGGCGTCAAAATAAGTAAGAAATCACTCATCAACTTACCGATTCGGGAAAGTCTAGACATACCCTACTTGATACCATACCATACCATACCATACCATACCATACCATACCATACCATACCATACCATATTTATGAAGTACCTGTGTTATAAGAACTAATTATCATGGCTTTAATATGATTTGTGACAAAAATGTTTTCAATGCAATCTAATGTTTTCCAGCTGAATTTGGCTATATTCCAACTTCTGCATCTTACATTGTAGACTTTCTCCCCACACCCCAAAATATTGCTTTTAAGACATTAATAATGTGCCCTATCAATGAAATGAGAGATTTCATGTCCTTCCAAAAATCTGTTATCTTAGTCCATCTTCTAACTTGTAGACCAGACTGTTATCTGATACTTTCTCTGTGCTTTCTATGTTAGCTGGTGGATTTCTGGTCTTTATTTTCAATCATCTCTGACTTAGATGAATTTCACTGAAAAACCAAACATACTTCACAAATCCAAATATTAGAGCTATTTTCTTATGGTGATGCATTTAATATAAAATACCTCCACCAAATATTGTTTATAGACTACTACTTCGTTCTTCAAATTTTCACACATATAGTAACCTTTTTAAAAGATACAATGTCTTTTCAACACGAAACTGAAAAAAAGGAAGGTGCATTATCATGTCAACTGTGAAGTTTAGGCTTTGGGAAATTATTTTCAACTGTATATTAAAATGATACAATTAAGTTCACTGAGATTATTTTTTAATACAAGCATCATATGAAAATAGAGATGTTAAATGCAATTACATTGTAAACATGGGATGTTCAAAATTTTGCCTGGAAATAAATAAAACTTTAAAAGGTCAATTATATAATTTGTTTCCACAAATCTGTGGCGCCCAACCTTCCTAATTCAGAGATTCTCTCATATATTTCCTCACCTTGTGCTGACACCAATC
>LR751052.1:121709-146709 GCA_902729485.2 Mus minutoides | reverse complement strand
TTTTGATTGTTATGACTATATTATGTTTTATGCTAATGTTTCTCTCTATAAAATATTCTAAAGCATTGATTGTGATTAGCAAATATATCAATAAATCTCAAAGTATAATCTGAGCGAACAGTATTTGTAGTACACGGATAACAGCAAGGAGTTCTATTAATGTCCCTTGAATTAAACCCTGCAATACATGCATTGTGCAATAGCATGGCTATTGCTTACTTTGGCACTGCAAAAGTTATTTACAGAGGATTTTGTCCTACATAAGGTATATAGGAGCCAGAATCCTTCTCTAGAAAGCATCTCTGAAAGGACATCTGTCTAATATTGCATAGTTTATTTTTCTAGACCAACAAAATAATAAAATGGTAATTGCTAATTGGATAATTATTCAATATTTTATAAAATTTGCTATCTGTAACTTCTCCAACATCTATAGATTGAAGTATTAAGTAATAGATATTTGTCATTGTCACCGCAAAGAAAAAATTCTCTTGCAGCAGATGAAGACTATTACAAAAATCCATCAATGGTCAAAATGCAGAAAACAACTGATCATGAAATGCTTAGCTGGAACTGCTAAACCTCCAACACAAACTCTACACCTGAGGACCATCAAACATTGTAAAGGAGAAGAGGGAAAGATTATAAGAGCCAAAGGATGAAGATGTTTCTAGCAACCTTGTATCTTCCACAAGTGACAGAAATGCTGAACCCATGAAATCCCAAACGAGTGGTTGCCTAACAAAAACTGAAAATTGACTGCACCAGTTGGCAAGACAATGAACGGAAAAATCATATCAAGTTAGTACATTTCTGTAAACAGTGCTATTCCAGACATTTTGAATTGTCAGGAGAATCAAAACTGACTGAGAAAGGCTATAAAAATGGGAAGATGTTAAGCAATACTATTTAAAGTATATATATATATATATGTGTGTGTGTGTGTGTGTGTGTGTGTGTGTGTGTGTGTGTGTGTGTTTCTGCACACCTCTTTCTTTCTTTCTTTCTTTCTTATAATTATAATTTTTTGATGTTTTGAAATTACAATATGATTATATCATCCTCCTTCCTCTGCACAAAAACCCTCATGTAGCCCCAACAGTGTTTCAAATTCATAACATTTTCATCTAATTATTATAGTTGTACGTTCCTAAAAATATGAATCCAACATGCCCAATCTATAAAATGTTACTTGAATGTGTGTTTTCAAGGCTAACCATTTGGCCTGAGATAACCAATTGGTGTGATCTTCCCTGATGAAGAGTAGTCTCCTACTCTCAGTATTACTTATTTGCATGTAGGTTTTTTTGCTAGTTTGTTTGTTTGTTTGTTTTTGTTTTTGTTTTTTATGTAGGGTTGAGGCTTCATCATTTTCTCCCTTCATCATTAGATGTCTTCCTTTTTCAGGTCAGCAATATTGTTAAGACTTCATGGGTGTAGCTTCTTTGACATAGCTAGTAAATGCCCTCCCTGTTCCTTCGACTTTTAAAACCTTTCCACCCACTCTTCCATAATGATCCCTGAGCATTAGGCACAGAGATGCACTGTAGAAGTGTTAGTTGGGACTGGGTGCTACTTCTCTGCATTTTAACCAGTTGTGATTTTCTGTAATGATCTCCATCTTAGGAGTATATGAACAGATATTTAGGATGTAGTTAGGACTTATGCTGACTCAGTAAAGTGCTTCTTACAGCTCTGAGATCCATAAATTCTGACCCTGGTAGCTATCTAGGATTCCAGTACTAAACATACTTCCCTTTTGTTGATGGATTCATCAGTTCGATTAGAGCCTGTTGTCTATCATCAAGGTGTGAGTACCATTATTGATCCTCTTCATGCCGTGCTGGTCATTGTTCATAAACATTATGTCTAAACAGGACTTAAGTTGCTTCCCTCCTTTGGCAGCTTTAATGATGCCTTCTGGTGCCAGCAATCAGAAAGGGGAAATGGGAAAATAACAGTTAAAACACCAAAGAAGGAGGGTAAAATAACAATAAGGATGTTTGTATACATACACATATTAAGTAAATTATAATTTCTCATCTGGGTTACTAATGCTCCCCCCCCCCCAAAAAAAATCATATCTTTCTAACAAAAACCTCAATATCAGGTATGAGAATCCCTACTATTGAATTATTGGTAAGAGTTGTTGTAGAAATGCCTCAAATTCTAAGCTATTGTTATTTCCTCCAAAAGGTGTAAGGTAAGTCATTATTGCAGAAAACTCCATGCACTTCAGATATAGAACCCAGAGTCCCTGGGCTGAATCTGGACTGAGAGCCTCCTCCCTGAGCACTAAATGTATTTTAACTAGTACATAATACAAAATGTTTATGAATTATAAAATAATGAAATTCCATGTAAATTTCAATATATGTGTACATTTGTCAATATGAATTAATTCAAACATCCCTATTATTTCAAGTCTTTACCTTATATGTGTAAAGATGTTGAAATTCCTTTTTTTTTTAAATTGGTTATTTTATTTATTTACTTTTCAAATGTTGTCCCTCTTCCTGGTCTCCCCTCTGCAAACCCACCATCCCATCCTCCCTCCCTTTTGCCTATATGAGGGTGCTCCTCCACCCACTCACCCACTCCTGCCTCACCACCCAAACATTCCCCTATGTTGAAGCATCAAACCTCCACAATATGAAGGGCATCCCTTCCCATTGATGCCAGATAAGGTCATCCTCTGCTACATATGTATCTGGAGTCCTGGCTCCCTTCTTATATTCTCTTTGGTTGGTTCTTCCTATGGGGTTCCAATCCCCTTCAGCTCTTTCAGTTCTTCCCCTAGCTCTTCTATTGGTGTCCCCGGGCTCAGTCTGATGGTTGGCTGTAAGTATCTGTATCTGTATTGGTCAGGTGCTTGCAGAGCCTCTCATGGGACAGCCATACCAGGCTCCTGTCAACAAGTACTTCTTAGCATCAGCAATAATGTCTGGGTTTAGTGTCTGCAAATGAGATGGATCCCTAGGTGGGGCAGTCTCTGGGTGGCCTTTACTTCAGTCTCTGCTCTATTTTCTGTCCCAGCATTTCCTTTAGACAGGAATAATTCTGAATTGAAAATTTTGAGATGGGTGGGTGGCCCCATCCCTTAGCTAGGGGTCAGACCTATCTCCTGGACATGGTCTCTTCAGCTTAGCTAGGGGTCAGACCTATCTACTGGACATGGTCTCTTCGGCTTCTATCTCCCTGTTGTTGGGTATTTCGGCTAATGTCATCACCATTGGGTTCTGGACTGAGACTCTTTTCTTATAGCTTGTTTAACCTTGGGTAAAGATGTTGCTTATAGTTACTTTTATAGTTACTTTACTAGTGAAGGTAAACTCTCCCCTATATTTCTGCTAGTGTAGCCTCCCTAACCTTTGTGAGACACTCTCTCCTTTTCATAGAATCACCATTCATATATACATATAACAGAAAACAGGTTCTATTATAGTTATGTGAGATCATAGTTTTATTTGTTATTAGTAAGCTATGACTTCCAAAATACTAACAACTTTCACAGATCCTTAGCCAGGTGTATGCTCCTACCAGTAAGGCACAGGCAGTATCAATAAACAAATATATCAAATTTAATTATTAAGATATTTATATATTATTGCTTATGAACATATTTAATACTATAGATATTGGCATTTTGAAGAAAATCACAATGATTCAACTCCATCAAAACCACAAGTCTCTCAATAAAATGCACAGTTTTATGATAGATCTAAACCATAGCTCAGAAGCTACCAAGCACTTTTCTCTTGTACCAGATGGTATGTATGTGACCACACATAGAATGTGAAATAGTGATATTTTATGTGTTCACACTGGGCCAGATGCTATTGTCAGGTGCAGTGGCTAAGCAGATGTGTGAGGTGAGACACAAAAGACAGAAGAAGCAATGTTCAAAGCACTGTAAGAATACTGCAATCTCTCTCTCTCTCTCTCTCTCTCTCTCTCTCTCTCTCTCTCTCTCTTTCTCTCCCTCTCTCTGTGTATCACATTTTTCTTTCCAATTAATCTATTTTCTTAAAAAGAAACAAATAGTGACACCTTTAAATGTAGTCAATTGAATAACAGATGTTTGGGGATATTATCAAATAGAAGTAAGAAAGCAAAAATAACTTCAATTTAATGATTACAACATTTTGATGTTTTCTAATTCTATAATTTAGACTTACTACTTCAAATTCATCTGCTAATGAACAAGTAAAATTTTACTGCAATTTTAAGATGGTAATTAAAATAATCTCATGGATTTGTAGGTGTATTTTATCATATGTTCTATGGAAAGCATCTAAAGAAGAAAAAGAAAAAGATAAAACAAACAAACAACTAACAAAAAACGTAGTTAAGACCATTGCTGAATGCTTCAGAGAAACTGGGGAGGAGAGCATTCCCTTCAGTGATGCCTGTGTTATGTCTGAGGATGTCAGGAAGTCTGCCAATTGTAAAACGTGAAAGAAACAAACAAACCAAGAACAACAACCACCACCACCACCACAAAACGAACATTAAGACACTATAACCAGAAAAGCAAGTAACATCTATTGATCGCTTTAATCCTTGAATCTGTTCTCATGTTTCTAAAATGCTGTGTTTGCTCCTTTTCAGCCTTCCCAGTAATTAAGTGGAGCAGACTTTTTTCTGACCCCAATGTAAGGCAGCAGGTGAGGTTTCCTCCGAGCACCTACTGTGATTAATTCATCATGCTCACAGGCCTTGNCCACCCGCTCCCACCCCTTGGCCCCGGCATTCCCCTGTATTGGGGCATATAAAGTCTGCATAACCAAGGGGCCTCTCTTCCCACTGATGGCCAACTAGGCCATCATCTTCTATATATGCAGCTAGAGACACGAGCCCCGGGGGTACTAGTTAGTTCATGGTTATTCTTCCACCTATAGGGTTGAAGACCCCTTCAGCTCATTTCTATCAGGCACCTGACAAGAAAGCATGTGGAAGACCTAAACGGGTATTCAAGTTAGGTGCTGTTACTATTTTAGAATGATGGTGAGGAATAATAATAATAATAATAATAATAATAATAATAATAATAATAATAATAATAATAATAGTGGTCAGTCATTCTTGTGGTGATTGAACCCAGACTTTCCACACCCACCGCATATAAGGCACCTTTATACATTTGCTCCAAATGATTATCCACTCTCCCCTAACTACCTTCCCATAGTACCCTTTTCTTTCCTCCTCTGCTACTCTGAGATGTATGTTGTGTTTGTTCTTGTTATGCCTGCACCTGTCAATCTAGGACAGTAAGTTTACCACATATTAAAGACTATCCATGTCTAACTGGAGCCTGATTCTATCAAAGACATCATCCATCCAAAGAAAAGAAAGGTCCTGGTTAAAGAGAGGATGAGTCTTGTAGCCACTTAAAATAACCCACGCTGCACAGGTTTCCTTTTACATCCTGTGTTGATGGAGTGAAGCCCATATGCATGAGGAAGGTGGAAAGACTGCTAACTTAAAGTCTCCTTCTTTCAAAAAACATTTTCTGATGACTTCATTTTTCCTGATTCAAAGAACAAAGTTACTCACATGGGTTCTAGTTACATCCAGCTTCATGTAACTGCTAGTGAGCACATTCATCATAAATAACTTCTTAGCTTCTCCTCTTCTCAGGCTTTCAGCTTCTTGAGATGTTAACCTCCTGGTCTATAGGGATACCCGCAACCATTACAGGTCTTAAGTGATAAACATAGTGGACATAGATTTTGTTTGTTTGGTTGGTTGGTTGTTTGGTTTTTCGAGACAGGGTTTCTCTGTATAGCTCTGGCTGTCCTGAAACTCACTTTGCAGACCAGGCTGGCCTTGAACTGAGAAATTCTGCCTGACTCTGCCTCCCAAGTGCTGGAATTAAAGGCATGAGCCACCATGCCCGGCTCATAAGTAGATTCTTTTGACATGCTAAGGGAAATGGTAAGCAGGTGGACTGGTGATATTTTCTTAAGAAAAATGTTATCTATAAAGTAATTTTGCTAATGGAAATATCTCAGCTACATAATCACCAAAATGTAAATGGACAACAACAAAGAATAAACAGGTACAAGCAACATCTTTATACCAGTATAATTAATTTAATTCGGCCACTCTAGAGAGATTGATGTCATCAACCTGAAACTTGTATTTATAATCTGTCATCGATCAGTGATTTAGCAAGCATGGGGATTTAGGCAGCTCCAAGGGCTTGCCTATTTACAGAAACTTTAGTCCAGGTGACAATCTATGTTTCAGAACTCAGGAAACAGTCAATAGTTGATATGCACCTAGGCCATCTGTATTGAGCCATGAAGCTTTAAAAAATACCAGGAAGCATTCAGGCAGCTATTACACTACATACCCAAGGTGGAAGCCCTGGTCTCTGGTTCTGCACTGAGAAAAGCAGGCCCTCTTTTTAAGATGTGCTGCTAGTAATAACCCTGTTCTTCACCTGTCTCTACACATGAAGACCAGGGTAAGGTATTTGTCATTCTTGTGTCTACGTTGGAACTTAGGATTTGCAGGCAAAGACTACTTGCAACTATAACTTGCAACCTGTCAGGTTGCAAAATACATAAGTGTAAGGCTTATTAAGATGTAAAAGACTGAGAAGTGTTTATTTAGGAAATTTGTGCATTTTTAAGCATCCTAGAACATTGGAGAATTTGGGGATATAGGTGCCTACTCTAGACAGGATTAATGTTTATAAATTATTTAACAGCTTTCCTCTCTAACCAAATGACTCAGTCTCAGCCTAATGAATGGTTGAAGGAGAGACTTGATATAGACAAATCAGGAAAAAATTTGGAAAACTCATTTAACAGAACATATACTGTCTACAGTAAACAACAAAATCATAACATGAGGAGGGTCTATCTGTATGAATCTGGATCTTGTCTCTATGTCTGTCTGAAGGCATTGTGCTCTCTGTCCCATTTATTCCTAACAAAAGGGTTCTCTCTCTCTCTCTCTCTCTCTCTCTCTCTCTCTTTCATTGAACAGTATGGGATCATACTGTTCCCATCATAGCATAATAGGGGAAGGAATCAGGACAAGTTTACAGAAATCTTTAACAGTGCTCTATAGGAGATGGAACTTGACTGGTCCCAACTGACTCTCAAACACTAGAAAAGCAAGTACTCACCAAATCACCCCTGGGCTGTTTTCATGTCCATAAGGAGTAGGTATTGAATAATGCTGATTCCATCTATTTTTAGTTTTAGCATTTCTTACTATATTGTACATACAAACATATATAGGTATTACTATTAGGTCTGGGGTCATGATAAAGTACATAATTTAAGATGTAACTATACTTTAGTTTAAGTTGTAAAAGTTGATTACATTGGAAATCCAAGGAAAGCAGTGCTGATTGTTACATTATTCTATTAAAAGCAGGTTAAGCAAACAAAGTAGACAGCAAATAACGCTCTTAATTTTTAAGTAACTACAGGGTGTACTATTTACCTGACTGTGAGGTATAGAAATGATTCCAGTCTTTTAACATTTAAGAGATATTTTCATGATTATGTATTTTCACAAGGAAGCACAGCATGAATATTAGTCCAATATAAAGATTTAAGTTAGCCATGTTAAATATATTTAAAAAGTTGAAGGAATATGGTTGACTGTGGCTTACTGTTAGAGCACCCAATTGCAGGCCACAAATAGCCTTAATATTTTCAAAATATTGAATGTAGCCATGATCAGAAACAGAAAGAATGACCAGATGGGCCACTAATTCTATTTATGTCACAGGAGGTAGGGAAGATCTTTGGTCAAGTTGGGGGAGGAGGAGAAATATGACTCAAATAAATTATATTCAAAAACTTGACACCATTTTTTTTAAAGAGGGCACAAAGCTGGGGTAATGTAGTGTGGAACTCAGATAGGTTGGGGTAAGGGGACCTGAATATGATTAAAATATGTTATATGAAATCCTTAAAGATTAATAAAAAAATACTAGGTTTTACCAGCTACATAGCTTATACTAGAAATTTGTAATACCTACTAAAACCTTTTGTAAATATGTGAGGGTAGGGTTTATAGGAAGTGAAAAGTTAACATAAAGTGGAGAAAGTTGCTCCCTGATGCAATTTTCAAGAGGCCATCATTCATAATGGAATGAGACAGTGGGATGATATAGCTTTGGGGGAGTTCAGGTGTGGTAACTAACCTCTCATCCAGCTTCTAGAAGTACAACAGTGAACTCTGTGGTTCACCATATTGGAAAGAGGTGGAACTGTGCTTCAGTCTGTCATTGTTATCCTATGTGTGATTAATTATTTGCCTCCCACTCACCATAAATGAACCAAGGAAATGTATATAAATCTATGCATTTGTGTGATCAGTAGACACTAGAAGCAACATTTATAACATGAATAGTGTGTGACATAGGCATAGACTGAGAGAGGACTTATTTATTTATAAAAAGATATAAACTGAAATATACCAATTAGATGTAAATGAATCTGAAGGAGAAAATGATGATATATAAAATAATTTTGACATCAACTGCCCAGACTATTTGTGGGATATATTTAGAAGAAGCAAGCACATTTTTATAACGTATACCAGGGTTGTCAATGGCTGTGGAAGGATTAATTGGAGTAACTCCTCAATGGTAGAAGGGTTACTTGAAGGGCAATAAAATGTTTCCATTTGAACTGATAGTTCTGTAGGTCATAAAATGTTTCTCTTAAAATTATTGACATTGTTATTTGAATTTCTTCTCAGTAAATATGCAGTTCCAAAAGTTTCAGTGGTAAGTCAACTAGAGTCCCCTCCAACTTCACAACTTACACAAGTGCTGAGATTGAAGATGCGGAACACCTCTCCTTGCTTGAGAATATATTTCAAGGAAAAGCAACTAAGAGGCAAAGCATTTCATTTTGAGTGATTTTCATTTCACTGAAGAAATAAAAGTTTTCAAAATTCTTAGCATCAATTTTCATTGTTCTTACAAGCAACTTGAGGTACAAAACTGAGAGCTGTGTCTTATAAAAGAAAAATATATAGTTTATAATCAAATACTAAAACAACTGAAACTGTTTCTCAGTACTATTTAGAACACATTAGTTCAAAGTGAAACCTTGTTTCCATTTTTCTATCCAGCAATATCCTTCGGATATCTTCCTCTCTTTTCACATGTTATCTTCAAAGAGGGTAAAATTAAGACTCAAATCATGAGTTAGAATAGTTTTTTGTTGTTGTTGTTGTTGTTGTTGTCCATATTTATAAGAAGTTAAATAGGTGATTATAGGCAAATCAATGAGATTTACAACAATAACAAATTTGAATCAATAAATATGTGACCTATTCAGATAAAAGTTGTAGCTGCCGTGTTCTGCGATCTCCTGGACCTGACATCTCAGCCTGTGTGTTTTTAAGCTCTGATGTCACCTGTCACAAACCTGATGATCCCTTCATGGTACTTCCTTATGTAAGTTATTCAGCTTTTATTTGTGATGGGTCCACTGTTACTGATACTTCTAAAGATGTTAAGACATCTAAAGTCATTCAAATGTGTATACAGCTGTAGAAACTCAAAAACCTGTTCTAAGAAATCTACTTGATTTAGAACAGCATTATTTCGGTTAAACAATACTTTTTATAATTTGGGTCAGGGATTTTATTCTTAGAATTGATATGTTTTATTTTCCTATCCTTGCTCAGAAATAAAGGCATGCATATATCTTCAAAAATGACTCGAAAGTGGTAGAAATAGTAACCTATTGATATATTTTCAATCTGTGTGTGTGCAAATAGAGCTGACATAGTTTTTTGTTTTTTTGGAGTAGTGTCCTGTATATGAAATCACCATTTTCAGAGTTTTCCTTTCTTTCTTTCTTTCTTTCTTTCTTTCTTTCTTTCTTTCTTTCTTTCTTTCTTTTTTTTTTCTCTTTGTGTTTTTAGTTAGATATTTTCTTTATTTACCTTTCAAATGTTATCACCTTTCCTAACTTCCTCTCTGAAAACCCCCTATCCTCTCCCCCTTCCCCTGCTCACAAACCCACCCACACTTAGTTCCGGGCCCTGACATTCCCCTATACTGGGTCATAGAACCTCACAAGACCAAGAGCCTCTCCTCCCACTGAAAATTGACTAGGCCATCTTCTGCTAGATATGTAGCTAGAGCGACTGGTCCCACCATGTGTTTTCTTTGATTGGAGGATTAGTCCCAGAGAGCTCTGGAGGTACTGGTTAGTTCATATTGATGTTCCACTTATGGGGCTACAAACCCCTTCAGCTGTTTGGGTACTTTCTCTAGCTCCTTCATTGGAGAACCCGTTCTCAGTCCAATGGATGGATGTGAGCATCCACTTTTGTATTTGCTAGGCACTGGCAGAGCCTCTCAGGAGACAGCTATATCAGGGTCCTATCAGCAAAATCTTGTTGGCATCTACAATAGTGACTGGGTTTGGTGGCTGTTTATAGAATGTATCCCCAGGTGGGGCAGTCTCTGTATGGTCATTCCTTCAGTCTCTGCTCCAAATTTTGTCTCTGTAATGCCTTTCATGGGTATTTTCTTCCCTCTTCTAAGAAGGATCAAAGCATCCACACTTTGGTCTTCCTTCTTCTTGAGTTTCATGTGTTTTACAAATTGTATCTTGGGTATTCTGAGCTTCTGGGATAATATCCACTTATCACTGAGAGCATATCATGTGTGTTCTTTTGCAATAGAGTTACCTCATTTAGGATGATATCCTCCAGATCCATCCATTTGCCTAAGAATTTCATAAATTCATTGTTTTTAATAGCTGCATAGTAGTCCATTGTGTAAATGTACCACATTTTCTGTATTCATTGAAGGACATCTGGTTCTTTCCAGCTTCTAGCTATTATAAATAAAGATGCTAGAAACATAGTGTCTGCTAGAAACACATGTGTCCTTACTAGAAGTTGGAGCATCTTCTGGGTATATGCCCAGGAATGGTATTGCTGGATCTTCCCATATTATTATGTCCAATTTTCTGAGGAACTGCCAAACTGATTCCTAGACTGCTCATACCAGAGTTTTGTTTGTTTGTTTGTTTGTTTGTTTGTTTGTTTTTAGTTTCAATTAAATCCCTATTTTTATGATTTTAATCATAATCATCTAAATTTTTAAAGTCTGCTTAGAGCATCATAACTAGTATTAGAGAAAGACAGACTTAAGCAATAAAAGTAAAAGTCTAAGGATTGTATTAATAGATCAAATTATCTATCAGCATCAAGCTGCAGATAGAGAAGGGTTTATTCTAAAACTCTTGGTCAATAAGCTTTAGACAAGTATACCTGTGTCTCTTTGTGTGTGCATGGAAGAAATTAAGATTGGTGGGGTTAGTATAAGTTTTTGTATTAAGACCCTAATCTCAGTATATCAGGGCCCCATCTTCATAATCTTTTAATAATTCTTATATACAACTATTTCTACATATTAGAAGATATGGTTTTAATACATAAATTGTGGTTAAAAGGCAGTATAATTCAGTCCATTCCAAATAAATATTTCTTTCAACTAAAAAATAAAACTTTCATATAATTTTCAATGACAACATAGTGACAAATGTACAAAACAATTTCAGAATTGAAGAATTTCATGTCAAAGTTATACAGTTTGGAACTACATTTGATCTACACAAAAAGTCATTCCTTTAAAATACTACTACAAGTAAACATGTATCAAGTAAACTATTTTAAAAAGGAAAATAATGGATGAGAAAAACTGCTGATGAACAAGATGTTTCTTATTAACAGACCACTAGTGATTCTGTCCTGTACTCTTCAATAAAGCATGCTGGGTAGAAGTGATTGCATTTGAAGTTATTGGTACATTTGAATGCAAACTACCCAACCATGAAACATGAGGCTTCCATTTGCTATAAAAATAAATTAGGAGGCGATGCTTTGCTGGCAAAGCCATTTGTGTACCTCAGTTCATAACTATTCATGGTACCATTAACAGATGTCTTTGCTCACATTGTGAGCTGCCTGATGATATGGGTGTGTTCAGTATTACTTTATATCTGAAGTGAATGCAGGCAACTTGTTTTAGGATATAATAAAAACCTATCTTGATACAGAGATCCTATGGGAAATTATACAATAATGTTACCTACATAACTAATTTTCTTTTTATGAAATCATGTTTCCCTCTACACATTTAGAACTATCAAAAGGATTGTTTAACATCACCATTTCCATGTTAATATCTCAGTAAATCATAAAAATGTAATATTTGTGTGGAAAGTGCACTGTTTCCTTTGGGAACATAAGCTTTCACTTCTAAATTAGAAATTGTATGAAGTGAATGCCAGGCATGCTCTGTGTTGCTTAACGGTCCTAAGACCTGCCATATTTTTATTCCCAAGAAGCTTTCTCCATGTTTGATAGCTTTCATAGTACATTAAGTTACTATGTAGGTTGTTGCGGGAAAAGGACACTGTGGACTACAATAAAGACCAGTGGGGTAAGAGATAACTGTGGGTGTAACAGTGGCAGAAATAGTCTCTGGATACCATCTGCCTTGTGATTGGCTTATGGACCATTCTAAAGGAGGTGATACATGCCTGTATTATAAGTCCAATTAACAACACATGCTGTGGAACTTATAGATCCTCAGGTATGAACCTATCACTGTTATTCAGTTAAAAGGAAGAAGTGCTCAAACTCTAAATTATTATCTCTAGACCTATCTCTCAGAAATCATCACATTCTTAAGAGAAACTTCTTCATTCAATAGATATGATTACCACAGAAACTCACAAGCAGTGTGCAGAGTATCAGTGGAATGCTCAGTAACAAATGGTACATACATATTATACCTTCCTCCTCTACTCCCAAAACTCAAGGACAATCCCAGAAGAGGAAGCAGGGGTTGTCTGAGCCAGAGGGTAGGGAAGACCAGAGCAAAAATGATGTGTCTGAAAATGGCATAGCTACTGTACCATGAACTAAGAAGCTGTGGGAGCCTGTACAACATTGTGTCTCTCAATATTCTAGAATAAAGTAGGGTGGGTTTGTGAGTCACAATTCTTAATTGAAGGGCTACAAGCAATTAATGGTTTCTGAAAGAGGGAGAATCATTTTTCTTTCAGTGTTCCATCAGATAGTTTGATCATGTTCCAGTGGATGAGCCCATACCTATGAATACATATGGGCAGCACAGATTAAATTTAATGGGCTTTAAACAATTAAAATTAAAACCAAGATGATATGAAATGGGAGTGTAGGTAGTAAGGTAGGGTGGATCTGGTAATAAGGTAGGGGAAACCTAACAGGTAAATATGATCAAAGTACATTGTATGAAATTCTAAGAGTTTTTTTTTTAATATTACAATAATAAATGAAAGGCATGCTGCTTGTTAGTAGTGCAAAATAGGTAAAATAAATAATTCAGAGACATAATAAATTATATTAGCTTGATAATTATTTATTGTTATAAGGTGTCTGGAAAGATTTAGGAGCCTCTAAGTACCTTCTCCTTGAATTCCTGTCTAGTCATCAATGCCATAACCTTCTAATGAAATCAACAGTTACAATCAAAGATTACCTGCCAGGAGCGATCCGATCCAAAACTTGGGCAATCCTTATTTTGGTGACAAAATACCTCACCAAAGCAAGTTTTGGAATGAAGGGTTTATTTTGGTTCCTGCTTTCATGGTACATAACAAGGAATGCGTGCACGGCAGTGGGTGGATATCCTTAGAGCCATCTTTCACCCGTACCTGCACCCACTGCAGCCTCAGACAAGGTTGGAGAGAGCTACATACACTTCTCCTCGACTTGATCTTTGCACATTTTCATTGCAGAGGTCCAGGAGTGGTACTAACCACATTTAAAGTAGCTCTTCTGACTTTAGTTGATCTAATCTAAAAGCTCATCACTGACCTGCCACAAATCTATTTCTAGTCCTTCTAAATCCCATCGACCTGACAATCAAGATTCCTTTGAACTTCACCAGGGTTTGAGCCAATTTACTAGTAAAAGAATTTTGGAAATTCAGATAATTTATGATTTATAGCACTTTCTTAATAGTTCTTAATCACATTTTCTAATTTCTGAGTCAAGATTTCTTTAATAAAAATACATCAGCATACAATATTTAAGTATACTCGAATGGCTTTCCCCAAAAAATTGTCTAAAATATTATACACATGCTGTCTCTAAGGAATAACACTGTACTTTTAGTAGCTATGTATATGGCGTTATTTTGTTTCTGTGAAGGGAATAAGTTATTTTTATACTGTTTCTTGTGCTATCTGCCTGATATTTTTTCACAAATTATAGCATCAATCACAATGTACCAGTTAAGCGTGACACCAAACAAGTCACATCCATTAATTGCATAGAGCCAATTTTGTGCAAAATATCAAGGTAAAGATGCTTATTAAAATTGATATTTATAATGAAAAGATCAACTCTTAAAATGGATTATTTGGATTTAGAATCTGATTAATTGCTTCTTAATAAACTTTTAGTAATTAAATAATCTATCATAGTAATTATTAAATTTCTAGATGTAGGAAATAAATTTATTATTGACTTTTTAAAGTGTTAATGCTTCTGTGAAACATTTATGAAATAAGGAGAAAATTTATTCTTCTGCTAGTTGACTTTAATAATGTTGTAAAGCATCCTCACTTGGGCCTCTCTGCCTGTTACACTTCTTACAGTCTGTGAGTTGTATCTTAGGTAGTCTATATTTGGCTAATATCCACTTATAAGTGAGTATATACCATGATTATCCTTTTGGGTCTGAGCTACCTCACTTAGGATTATATTTTCTAGTTCCGTTCATTTGTCTGAAAAATTCATGATTTTAATAGCTTAATAGTATTCCATTGTGTAAATGGACTACATTTTCTGTATCCATTTTTTGGTTGAAGGACATCTGGGTTGTTTCCAGCTTCTGGCAATTACAAATAAGGCTGCCAAGGCAGTCCAATGACTGGTCTAACTTGGGATCTATCTCATGGGAGGGTGGAGGGAAACACCAAGGCCTGACACTATACTGATGCTATGATATGCTTACAGATGGAAGCCAGGCATGACTGTCCTTTGAGAGACCCTACCAACAGCTGACTGAGACAGATGCGGATACTTACACCCAACCATTGGACTGAAATCGGGACCCCTATGGTTGAATTAGGGAAAGGATTAAAGAAGCTGAAGGGGAGAGAGAGCAACAGTCTCAACTAATCTAGACCTCAGGGAGCTCCCAGAGATTGAGCCACCAACCAGGAGCATACATGGACTGGTCTGATGCCCCTGGCACAAATACAGCAGAAGTCTGCCTGGTCATACCTCAGTGAGAGAAGATGTGTTTAATCCTCCATAGACATGAGGCTCCAGTAAAGGAGGAGGTCTGGTAAAGGGAGCACCCTGTTGGAGGCAAGTGGGATGAGGAATGGGATGACAAATGGGATGAGGAACGGGATGAGGAACTGTAGGAGGCAGGGTCTAAGAGGAAGGGAGCAACAACTGGAATATAAATTAAGTAATATTGGAAAGCCTTTCAAATGTTGAATTAGCTTGAGTGCTCTGATGGAGACCCTAGAATACTCATGGCTTAAACTCTAGTTGAATATTTAGCAGAGGATGGCCTAGTAGGCCATCAGTGGGAGGAGAGGCCCTTGGTTTTGCGAAGATCATATGCCCCAGTACAGGGGAATACCAGGGCCAGGAAGCAGGAGTGGTTGGGTTGGGGAGCAGGGCAGGAGGGTTATAGGGGACTTTCAGGATAGCATTTGAAATGTAAATGAAGACAATATCTAATTAAAAAAGAAAAAAAAATACTCAATGGTTTCTCTCTCCCTTAATAGCAATTCTTCAGTAAGAAGTCTTATATGTTTCTCTGCCTTCTCTAGAGTGTGACACCCATGAGCTGAAAGACATGGCCATTGTGAATGACTGTGATGAAGCTTGCAAAGTGGATGGATTAATAGGGAACTAATAATCACCTCTCCCACTGGCTATTATTTGCCCCCACATCTATCACAGCAATACGAATCAACAATACCACTGTGTGATGAGGAGATTTGATGTCTAGCTAGATGTCGCTGTGCAAACTCTAAGAAATCTAATGACATTTTGAATTTCATGATAGGAAAGTATGAAGAACCTGTCTGTGTGAAGCTTGTTGATGTTTTCCACAACGAAGCACACACTGGTGGACTGTATGCCATATCTATAACCCCACAGCCTCTCTGCTATACACCATGTTCTTCAGTCTTCATTGCTTGAGAAGGTGAACAGGGTATAAAATGAGCAGATAAATTGAGCCTTGCCCCCAACACCCTGAACATACCACACACTACTACATCATATAAGAGTCTAGGCATAAGCATTCTAGGTTCTTCATGGACACCCTGATGTATCTAAAGCATAGACCATTTCCATTCTGCTTGTCTTATGCAACCTGTCCTCACTGTAGAAAAGAATCATCACTACATAATTGACTGGAAATCAGCACCTGTCCTCTTCCTTATTCTTAACTCACAAGGAAAAGATTTACCTGAGATTTCACCACATTGTCTAGAATTCACTCATGCAGGTACAATTACCAGCTAGCTCAAAGCCTTTTTCTTACAAACACATAAAAGATAAAATTATTGAACAACTTAGATCCCCACCTAAAAACTCATTTTACTGTGATAAAAGAAAAGAATCAATTTGAGAGAGACTAAATGCTTCTAAAAAGTCATGTTAAAGTTTTGCAATAAACTCATTTTTCTGTAGCCCAAAATATTGTCAATTTTTTAAATTAATTAAATATACCATATATTTATATACACATATGATTTCAGCTTTTGACTGTATGATAAACTATATATATTTAAGACTTTCAACAGAGCAACATAGTTTCTTAAGTTTTTATTTTATTCTTATGTAACATTCTTAGTTGTTTTTCAGCTGTATTCATATTAATAACAAAATAATGTCACCTCAGGAAAATTGTGTTTCTGTATATTATAAAGACAACTTGTCTAATAAAATATATGTAAATATTCTACATCGAATAATAATAACTTGGGAGTTAGTTAAAATCAAAACTGATTCTGAAGCCAAATTTATTTTAGCTATCAAGTTGCCTATCATTTTTTGACAAATGTGTTAACAAACTGAAATTATTCTATGATCTAATTACATTGTAAGGTTCTCTTTACCAATGAAAAATGAAATAACACTTCCTCTCAATTTGAAAATACATAAAAGTCTAATTCAATTATTAGAGAAGCCAAAACCAGTTTTTACATATTCATTTTGTTTTAATTATTTTAAACTCATAAAGATTTACAACAGTAATTATAATACCTATTTTTTTTAACTAACAGGATATTTAGTGATACAAAAGTGTCTGATCTGAGTTTATTTTGCTATATCCAGATGGCATAGGGAGGCTTAGCTTTTCCACCAATCTTAACACTTAAAGTTTAAAACTGACATTCTAAGATTAGGCTTCATGTTAAGGAAGAAGAAAAAGAGGAGGAGGAGGAAGAAGCAGAAGAGGAGGAGAAAATAAAGTCAGAAGGTAAACATGGGGTGATTAATTTAAATAGTAATAATATGCTTATTTTAATCAAGTAAGAAAATAACTCCAGGAGAACTCAAGAATCCAACACAGTCATCATTTGAGAAACTGATGTAGCGAATACTAAACAGAGTCAAATGCAGCCGAATATGTGCACCATACTAGGGGGCTAGCCATATTTTAGTGGTCTGCAAACTCCAGGCACTAAACACAATTAGGTTCCATAATTTTCCAGATTGCAAAATTCTCTCTAATCAAATTGCTTCCAGGGCTACAGATTAGTTTAACACACCACTGACATTCAATTTGGAATATGGCTCTGAGCAGAGTGACATTCAAAGAGATGTTGACTGTAGTCATGCTTATAGCTCAAGCAATAGTAGAACTGATGAGAGAGAGAATGTTACCAGGCTAGATTATTAACTCTCAGGTAATTACTTCAATATTTGCCATAGGTACTGTCAAATTATTTTGTTGTGTCATTACACAGCAAAGTCAGGTGTAGAGTAAACAAGCATTAGCAAAATTATGGGTACAATCCAGTTACACACAACACCATTGTTCTCTATGCTTGAACACATTAAACATCTCGAATCTTGCACTTAAAAGACAAATAAATCGTATATATTCTCAAATGTACCATATTCAAAATTATCATTTATAGTGCTAACAGGTTATGGTGTTGGCTCTGCTTGGTCAACAGTGGATCACATCTGTACCTCAGTGGCTTAACCAAGGAATAGCCCACTTTTGATTCTTATATAGTCAAGAACCCTATACTGAGTATTCACCAAATTCTTGTCTACTTTGAGACAGTCTATCAAGAGATGGTGCATTTTTCAAGCCTATGGGTTCAACATTCAGCTTCATTTCCTCCAAGCACATTCTATTTCTGCAATATCCACCATTAAATCATTTACCGATTCAAATACTGGAATGAGTCCTGCTTCTTTAACTGATAAATGCTGCTGACTTTCAAGTCTTAAAGTAATTTCCTTATCACATAAAAAATTGTATGTCTTTAATTCTGAAAGTCTGAATTGCTTTATCAAGACATGTGATCAATTTCACACAATATGTATAAGGAAATGTTCAGATGAATTGAAGGTCAAAATGAAATATAGAAGTGTCTAAGATTTAGAAAATAAAATGTTACACAACATGCTGCTATGACTTTTTTTCCAAAATTTTTATTAGATATTTTCTTAATTTACATTTGAAATGCTATCCCAAAAGTTCTCTCTACCCTCCCCCCACTCTGCTCCCCTACCCACCCACTCCCACTTCTTGGCCCTGGCGTTCCCCTGTACTGGGGCATATAAAGTTTGCAATACCAAGGGGCCTCTCTTCCCAGTGATGGCCGACTAGGCCATCTTCTGTTACATATGCAACTAGAGACACGAGCTCCGGGGGTTCTGGTTAGTTCATATTGTTGTTCCTCCTTTAGGGTTGCTGACCCCTTCCACTCCTGTGGTACTTTCTCTAGCTTCTCTATTGGGAGCCCTGTGTTCCATCCTATAGATTACTGTGAGCACCCACTTCTGTATTTGCCAGGCACTGGCATAGCCTCATATGAGACAGTTATATCAGGGTCCCTTCAGCAAACTCATGCTGTCTCTCAACAGAGGAATGGATACAGAAAATGTGGTACATTTACATAGTGGAGTACTACTCTGCTATTAAAAACAACGAATTTATGAAATTCTTGGGCAAATGGATGTATCTGGAGGATATCATCCTTAGTGAGGTAACCCAATCACAAAAAAAGTCATTAGACATGCACTCACTGGTAAGTGGATATTAGCCCAGAAACTTAGAATACCCAAGATACAATTTGCAAAACACAAGAAAAATCAAGAAGAAGGAAGACCAGCGTGTGGATACTTCATTCCTCCTTAGAATAGGGAACAAAATACCCATGAAAGGTGTTATAGACGAAAGGATGGACTATCCAGAGACTACCCCAGCTGGGGATCCATCTCATAAACAGTCACCAAACTCAGACACTATTGCATAGGACAGCAAGAGTTTGCTGCCATCACTTTTTATAAGACATGGATTTAAAGGAAAAATTACAGTTCTTGATAAAAGCACCCAGTAGAGAGTCCGTGGGTCAGGACTTCTGTATCTGTTCACCTCCACCCTGCTTTTCCTGATTTTATCAAAGTAGTTTCAGATGCTCATGCTTAAGTGTCTCACTTTCGAACCAGAAATGATATAGATAAAGATCTTCACCAGTCTTTCTTCTGAAAGAAGTCTGTTTTAATTTGCATAGTATTAATACCTTTTCTTATTATTTGTTTCTAGTTTCGCTACATTCCGACTTGGTAAGATGCACAGCATTATTCAATATCTTTTTGTTTGCTAAGAATTGCTTTATGACCTAAAGTGTGACCTCTATTGAGAAAAGTTTCATGTGCTGATACAAGTTTAGAAGTTTCTAAAATTGTTGCTTGGAACATTCTGCATAGGCATTTGTCTGATTCTTTGTTAAAGTTGTTCATGTACACTATTGTTTTGGTAGAGAGTAGGCTTCTAAAACTAACACAGGTGTAGAACCAGTACTTACCTCTCCTTTATGACTAACAGATTTTAATTTGTAAAATTATGTGTGTGTTGAGTTTGTTGCTTAAATAATTGTCTCCATAGTAAACACTTTTTTTCACCTAAACAAGTTTTGCTTATCAGCTCTTTTCTTGGATAAGTGTTTGTCTATTTAGTTTCTTAATACTATTTGCCTGGTTCTTTACTTCTCCTAACCTCAATCTTTCTTTACATCTGAGACTGGTTCTATGCAGGGGTCAAAATTTAACATTATCTTTTTTTTTCTTTTTTTTAATTAGATATTTTCTTAATTTACATTTCAAATGCTATTCTGAAAGTCCCCTCCCCCCTCCCTGCTCCCCTGCCCACCCACTCCCACTTCTTGGCCCTGACATTCCCCTATATTGGGGCATATAAAGATTGCAGTACCAAGGGGCCTCTCCTCCAAATGATGGCTGACCAGGCCATTTTCTGTTACATATGATGCTAGAGACACGAGTTCTGGGGGTCCTGTTTAGTTCATATTGTTGTTCCTCTTCTAGAGTTGCAGACCCCTTCAGCTCCTGGTGTTCTATCTCTAGCTTCTCCAATGTGGGCCCCGTGCTCCCTCTTATGGATGACTGTGAGCATCCACTTCTGTGGGAGTCAGCTATAACAGGGTCCCTTCAGTAAACACTTGTTGTCCTATGCAATAGTGTCTGAGTTTAGTGACTGATTATGGGATGGATCCCCGGTGGGTTAGTCTCTGTATGGTCCATCCTTTCATCTTAGCTCTAAACTTTGTCCCTGTAACTCCTTTCATGGGTATTTTGTTTCCTATTCAAAGGAGGAATGAAGTATCCACACATTGGTCTTCCTTCTTGATTTTCATGTGTTTTGCAGATTGTAACTTGGGTGTTCTAAGTATCTGGGCTAATATCCATTTATCAGTGAGCACATTTCCAATGACTTCTTTTGTGATTGGGTTACCTCACTAAGGATTATGTCCTCCAGATTCATCCATTTGCCCAAGAATTACACAATGGAGTACTATTCTGCTATTAACATTATCTTTTAATGTGACCTATTAGCCTTTGCCTTTCTATTGAAAAAAATAAAACTTCCCATTCAGAAGTAGTGAAACTTACTTGATTTTCACTCATCATTTGGTAAGATTTCTTCAGCTTCATTTGTATATTCTGGTACATTTATTCCCCTTATTTGACGGTTTGTGATACTGACATTATTTCTCACTTCTCATTAGTGTGTCTACCTTTCTAGAGTGATTTATTCTCTTCCATGTTCTCAGGATTTCTGTCGTCTTTCTTCCTTCCTTCTTCAGTAGTAGAATTCCATTAAAGACCTTATATAACAAGGCCTTGTAGTCATAAATTGCTTCATTTGAATGTTGGCTCTTATCAGCATTACATCTTTGATTCTTCAGGATATTTCTGTAGCAATTATTTCCTGTTAGAAAATGAAATTCAGGAAGGCACCTTGGATGAGATGCCCAACAGTGGGGAGAGGGAACTGGTAGAGTCCACCTCCAGTAGAAACATAGGGTGGAGGGTTGGGGTTGCCATCCCACAGTTACAAACTCAGACCTGGGGTTGTTCCTATCTGGGAGAACTGCAGGGACAAAAATGGAGAGGAGACCAGGGGAAAGGAAGTCCAGTGACCAGCCCAAATTGAGACCCATCTTAGGGGAAGGCTCCAGGGCCTGACACTATTACTGATGCTGTGGTTTGCTTACAGATGGGAGCCTAGCATGACTGCCCTCCAAGGGGCCTAACAAGCAGCTGACTGAAACAGAGGCAGATACTTGCATCCAACCAATGGTCTGAAACTGGGGACCCTGGTGGTTGAATTGGGGAAAGGCTGAAAGAGGTTGAAGAGGAAGGCAACAGTCTCAACAAACCTGTACCCCTGAGATCTCTCAGACACCGAGCCACCAACCAGGCAGGGTATACCAGCTGATATGAGGCTCCCGACACATACACAGCAGAGGACTGCCTCATCTGGCCTCAGTGAGAGAAGATGCACCTAACCCTTGAGAGGCATGGGGCCCCAGGGATTCGGGAGGCCTGGCCAGGTGTGTGAGTGTGTGGGAATGTGGGGACACCTTCTTGGAGATGAGATGGGGTAGGGAGGAGGAATAGGATGGGGAAAGGGTGGAAGAGGAGAGGGATAGCGGCTGGACTATGAGAAAAGATTAATAATAATAATAATAATAATAATAATAATAATAATAATAATAATAGCTCATTGATCACAACGTTATAAAAAAGAAAGAAAAAGAAAATGAAATTCAGTATTCTATGCCCCTTTATCTCTTAGAGATTTACTGAGGACAATTATATTAATCTTTAAAGATAATTTGTAATTCCCTTTTATAGGCTTTAATATTGCCTTGCTCTTCACTTTTATATTATAGTACTTTGTGGGTAGGTACTTTTTGGATCTAATTATTAGGGTTTGTACCAATCTATTGTACCTGGATGTCTATAGCTGTTTGGAGGCTCTATTATTTCTTCTCTGTCTTCAGGTCAGCTATGCAGATGTCTGATCTTTAATAGTGTCTGCAGGATTTTGAATTTCTCTGCAGCTTCCTGATTTTTTGTATTTCTCTGGCCTTATTTTGGCAGACTTGTCCACAGTTGAGATAAACCATATGTAGTCCTCTGATGAGGATTTCATCTGAACTTTCATCTGGTTTCCAAAGTATCAAATTGCATTGTTTTCAGAAATGCAGATATAGCCAACCATCAGACTGAGCTCAAGGACCACAATATAAGAGCTAGAGGAAGAACTGAAAAAGCTGAAGGGGATTGCAACCCCATAGAAAGAACAATATCAACTAACCAGTCCACCCAAAGCCCCCGGAGACCAAACCACCAGCCAAAGAATATACATGGAGCAATCTATGGCTCCAGATACATATGAATCAGAGGATACTCTTACATGGATGGCATCAATGGGAGGGGAGACCCTTGGCCCTGTGGAGGCTTTATGCCTCAGAGTAAGGGAGTGCTAGAGTGGTGAGGAGGGAGTGGGTGAATGGGTGGAGGAGCACCCTCACAGAAGCAAAGGGGGAGGGGGAATGGTATGGGGGAGTTGCGGAGTAGAAACCAGGAAAGGGGATATTCTTCAAAATATAAATTAATAAAGTGATTATTTAAAAAAGAAAAGAAAATGCATTGAAAAAACCTACTTGAAATTCTCATTTGCGTATAGTACCATATTTCTTTCTTTATTCAGCCGCATGTTGTTTTTTAATTGGCTGTTTTATTGATGTTAGATTTCACTGAAGTTTTAAAATTTGTTCTTTTGAATTCTTCCTTTAAGATTCCATTCAGTCTAGGACTTTGGCTTTTGGTACTCTATAGTTGTGAGCATGATGAAATGTTTTGTTTTCATTGGCTGATGTTTGGCTTTCTGATAGAATTGGTATCTCCCCTGTCTTTTATGTGAGGCTTTCTTGTCAAATGTGCTTGGGTTTAGTGTTCTATAACATTAGATTATTATATATATATATATATATATATATATATATATATATATATATATATATATATATATATAATGGTATAGATTATAGACAGATTTTTAATGTATTTTTCTTATAAAATTCTTGACTGTCATTTTGTGGGGTTTATCACAATGGGCACCTTGGCAATCCTGAAGGGGTCAGTGTTTCTGTAACTCTCCCAGTCTTGTACTTAAGGCATGTAAGAGCAGAGGAAGTATGATACATCAACTATGGTTGTTTTCCACAATAGAACCCAATTATACGAGTTTGCTTGGGTGCTGCTAATATTTATTCAGTTATGAGAAAGCAATTCTGGTAACAATCATTTCATCTTTAAAGATAATGTTGCAGTTATCAGTGTCTTGTGGAGAAATACAGACATTTAAGACTAGCACTGAACTCCTCAAGTTTTGTCATAGTCTGGAAAATTGCAAAGTGTGTGAATTATAGTGTCTTCAACATTTTGCTTCTCTACTTTTTTTTTTTTGAGGGTGAATATCTTGGAGAGACCATCAAACCCCATGTATTTGTGTACATTTTGGAAAGCCATCATTTGAGTGCCTTTAGGCTTGAGCAAGAGGTCATGGCTAAAGAAAAATGATTTTCTTCTGTAGTCCAACAGCAAACACCAATCTCATTTGCCCAAATACACAAGCTCAATGCCCAGCACCACAAATACTTTTAAAAGATTTAAAATAAGGTTAAAGAGAAATAAACATACCAATGAAAATTACAAAGAATAAATAGAGACCATAAAGGACCATAGAGGGAAAATATTTAAAGGCAAATAAGTCATTTCTCAAACGGTCATTCCTTGTCTATTTTTAGCATGATAGGCTACGTTATGATCACAAAAAAGGAAGGAACATAGTGACAGAGGACCGGTTGGCCTTCAAACAAGGCAAAGCCAACTTCTGTCTGCTGGGAAAGAAAGAGGCATTCAGAGAGTTTGGGAGAGCAGTCAGCAAGGGAAGGGGCATGGCAGTGAGAGATTAGAGATAGGAAGGTAAAGAGAAATAGAAGGCAGTAAGGGCCAGAGAAGCAACACTGCAGGTCATAGAAAGAGTTCCATAGCTTTTAGAGTGTTAGGAACTCCAGGCTCAAGATCTATAATGCTGGCCACTTTCAAAGACTGCTAAGCAACCCCTTAGTTGTATAGAAGCTGGATGCCACCTGCTGACAGAGGCTAAATCATGCTGACTTCTCTGGCCTGCACAAGACCTGTAACATTAGTAAATCTAAAGGCCAGTATCTGATGCCCTTTGAGGGCATTAATATTAGCAGGGCATAACTGCTGCTGTTCCCCCCCCCCCGGTCTGCTGCCTGCAGCTGTCAAACAGCAAGGGCTACAAAAGCTGCCAAGGGCTGGCACCCCTCGTTGCCCTCCCACAGTTTCTGTCAAGACAGAACCAAAAAAAAAAAAAAAAAAAAAAAAA
>LR751052.1:92892-120631 GCA_902729485.2 Mus minutoides | reverse complement strand
AAAAAAAAAAAAAAAAAAAAAAAAAAAGGCTCTTGCCAGCTGATTAAACATAATTTGGTGCATTTTTCTTTCAAATATTCTACTTACAGATCATTATGTCTTTATTGTGTGCAAGTCTTAGGAACAAGTTGTAGATACTTTATTTTCTTTTTTATAGAAAGGACAAAAATCAATAAGATAAAATGAAATCGTTTCCTATTGAATATCTGTACTTGTGCTTGATTCATCCCCACCTTGAACTAGACTAGCCATCTTTTTTTTTTTTTTTCCAGTAAGTATGAGGAAGTACATGTATGTGATGGCTTCTCCAACTGTCACACTGTCTTCTGACTGGATTCCTGGGAATTGTTTGTGATAAGCTATGGTACAGTAAGTGTTCCACAGAGCAGAGGGGTAGGTAACAAAGAAGCACACTTGATAACGCTTGCGAACTATTGCCGGGATATCTTCTGGATATCTTCTGGAAGGGATCTCACAGTAGAAGAAAGGAAGAGCACTTATGACTATTTACAAACATGGCTCCATTTGTATCTTGACTTGTTCTGGACAGGAAATTGGCAAAGAAATTGGCGTTTTGTGTGACTCTTATTTCTTCAAATACACAAATGTGAAAGAGTTTACAGTTCATCATGGTTTTAAGTGTTGTTCACTAGTCATATAACAGGAAATAGTGCAGTTACAGGAAGTGTGATATGATCCCATATCCCCTGATGTAGTTGTGAAAGGGGTTATGTAATAGGAAGAACAACACGTTGATCTTAACATTTTTAAAAATAGGCACTAAAATTAGATAAGAAAAGGGTTTCCATAATAGCCATTTTTGCAGTCATTTAAAAAAAAAATTGTCAAAATAAGAAAATAAAAATTTTTTATACCCAGCAAAAATCTAAAGAATTGGGATAAAATTGTTCTGAAACACTCTTTCCTACTTTGCACCATTACTTGAGAAGCTTCATGGTAAGCAGTGTTAGTACCACATCATTTTATTACATAACCAGCCACAAAATTGAAACTTCTTATATAATGAAGGTCGAAATTCATATATTTATATTTTATGATATTTTGTATAAATGCCCACTGAATTTAAACCTTAAACATGGTATTTATTTATAGGTACTGTTATGAAAATACTTCGTGTTATCACATAACAGTGTAGAATGTGTATCAGCAAAAACTACAAGCATAAAACACAGAAGAAAAATATAAATCGCAGTCATTAATTTTAAAGGGCATTATAATTGACAAAATATGTTTGTCTTAGCTAATAGTCTAGAGTGCTTGTGATTTTATGTTTGCTTCAAGTACAAAAAATAAATGATGATAAGGTAGGTGGGCCTCTAGATCCTGAAAGTCCACGTTCTTGTATGTTAGCAAGAATTGTTAGTAACTTCTTAAAGTTGATCTTGATTAATCAAAATTTGTATCAGAGCTACTATTCTTTTCTCCAATATAAGTATGATTCAAAATTCATCATGATAGATGTTGACTTTTGGTTTGAAAAGAAAGTATTTGTTCATGAAGATGCGGTTTAAACTCATTATTTTGTTGTAAAGTTATGGGAAAATTGAAGCTATATTCTTTGTAATTTTTTTCTATTAGGTTTATTTTATTCTTTCTTATTTTATAAGGGTTTTGCATGCATGTTATGTCTGTGCACTGCATGTGTGCAGTGACCACAGTGGACAGAAGAGAGCACCTGATCCCCTGGAACTATAGTTACAGATGGTTGTGAACCACTTTGTGGGTGCCTGGGAAGGAACCTGGATCCTATGCAAGAACAATTGTTTACAACTGAGCCATCTCTTCAGTCGCTGAAGCTTTAGTCTGTTAAAATTATGTCTTTTTTTTTTCTTGTTAGTATTATTATTAGTAGTTATTAGAATCCTATTTGTATCACAAGCAAATGAGCCCTAAACTTTCTTAAGAAAATAATGTAAATATTGAGACAGTCTTGACTCTTTAGTACAGATTTTATTCACATTTGTAAATGTACTTGAAATTATTTTATTTGATTTTTGACTCATCAAAGTCTGTGAAAACACACTCCTTTTCTACCAAAGTGGTTCTCAACCCTCTTATTGCTGCAACAGTTTTATACAGCTCCTCATGTTGTGTTGACCCCAACCATAAAGTTATCTTTATTGCTGCATCATAACTGTAATTTTGTTACTGTTATGAATAATAATGTAAATTCCTGATATTCAGGATATCTGTGTGACCCCTCTGAAAGGGTTCTTTGAACTACCTCTAGCCGCTATTGTTCAGCACTTTGAACATTACAGAAGATGCTAAAGTAAAGCAAGCTGATTGATTTACACCATTTTCCTCGGGGTAGAAATGACACTATTTACCTTCCCTGAAGCTGCTGTAAACAATTAGTCTACTGTCATGTGTCACACCGTTCAAGCTGATTGATTTACACATTTTCCTCGGTGTAGAAATGACACTATTTACCTTCCCTGAAGCTGCTGTAAACAATTAGTCTACTGTCATGTGTCACACCGTTCATGCTGTTTTCCTCAGGGATATCACAGAAAACTAGTAGTTAGAATATTTATTATGAGAACATACAAACAACAAAGGCTTTCTATCCAGATAGAAAAAAAAACCTTGGGAATATTTTAATCCATTTTTATATAGCCTGATGAATTTTTATGAAATAGTTCAAAATGGCATGTTTTAGAATATTAGAAAGAAATAAAATATTAACTCACATTTATCACAAAAACATTTTGCCCTTTAAATAAATCTTTTATAACTTGGCAGTTACACAATAAATTAATTTAAAATCCTTAGATGTGTGAGCCATCTTGTATAAGTTTACATATTAATCACTGTCACAGAAGAAATTGTGGGTATAACATTAGTATGTCATCATATGTTTGTCAGACCCTATCATATGAGGAGCTGTAGCATGCTATCTTAATGAGCTCTTCACACTGAAATAAATGAGGCAGCTCCTCCAAAGCACATCTCCACATGTGCTTTCTAGACACCTCTCTGACCTTGACATATACCCAGGTAAAAGGCACTTGTTATTGTCTGTGGAGGCCATTAGTGTCCTTGGATGCCACAACAAAAAGAGGCGTTAGTGACACACCGGTCTTTATGGTTTCTAGCATATTCAATCAGTTGTCCGGATTACTCATGTGTGGATATATAGAACAGTTTATGATCAATAAGTTAGCTTAAAAAGGCTATAACAAGGCCTTATTTTAAATCTTATAGTGCCTGTTCATTGTTTTGGTCCCAGGAAATTTCAACAACAGGGTTGTCAGGAACTAAAAGGGAGGCCCTAGGGAAGAGGGGGAAGGGGAAGACCCACACCCCGCCAGAGTTCCACCTATACTCTGGTCAGGCAGATGTGGGAGGGCTGCCATAAGCTTTCAACTTAGCTCTGGGTGGGCATTCAAGCCTCTGACCCACTCTTTGGGGGGTGGCCAAGGGGCAGCCCTACCTGGGAGCCCCAGTGCTACTTTGCTAAAGACCCAGGGATATAGGAGAGAAGGATGAGGGAAGAGAGGTTCCCAACACCAGCGATAGTGAGCTCAGCAGATCTTGACTTGAGCACAGGAAGGCCTTCCATCAGGGAGATAATTTACTAAACACATGATACTCAAGAAGAATGAGGATCAAAATGTGGACACGTCACCCCTTCCTAGAATTAAGAACAAAGCACACATTGAAAGAGTTAAAGGGAGCATTTGTGCAGCTCAATCCAAAGGATGGACCCAACGACTGCGGCTGCCAAGGATCCATCCCACAATCAGTCACCAAACATAGACACTATATCATATGCCAGCAAGATGGTGCTGAAAGGGCCCGGATANAGGATATAGGGAACTTTCTGGATAACACTTGAAATGTAAATGAAGAACATATCTAATAAAAGTTGAAAAAAAAAAAAAAGAAATGGCTCATTAGGAGAAAGCCTTTCCAATCCTCCAAGCATAGTGGGCCTTGATGAGCAGAGACATTCTATGGTTTTAGAGCTTTATTATAGAAAGGCAAGGAGAAAGAGAGAAGGTAGAAAAGAGAGAGAGAGAGGAAAGGCTAGAGAGAAAGAGAATAAGAGGGAGAGAAGAAAGGAGAGGAGAGAAGAAGACAAAGAGAGAGGAGAGAAGACAAAGAGAGAGGAGTAAGAGAGAGATGAGTAAGAGAGTGAGAAAGGTCTGAGCAGCCCTTTTTATGGTCTTTATTGTTTCTAGGTAACTGGGGAGGAATTTAGCCTGAAGGTCAGAAGCTTGGGACTTTGCCTACATGACTTCTAGCCATGCTTCTCTTGTGGGGGCTGTGGAGGGGTGGTAACTTAGAGAGGGGCCAGAGTTCCAGGAGCATGAGGGTATGCCTACCGTGTCATGTCGGTGAATTATGACCGTTCTGGGGTTCAGACCTCAGCTGGACTAGAGACTAGCCTGTCAGAGCATAGCCCAATTCCTCATACAGGGTAACATCAGTAAACATACTGATCTATTTCTTACGTAATAAGGGCAAACCTTACAAACATTTAGGTGGTTATAATAATTGACCTGGTATATTTTTGTAAATGGTCATAAGCCTTTGCAGATTGTGGGATTTATTTTGTTTCATTTCAAACAAATTTTTATCTTATAAATTTATTTTATTGTACATATTTTAACTATTTTAGTTTAGCCTATTTTTGTTTGTCAGTCTGAGACAAAAACCTAATGATTCAATCTTAGAACTCAGAACATCTTTAAAAAGTCAAAATTGACATGAAAATATTGAAGAAACAGAATTACAGAGGTTATAGATACTTTATCAGTATTTTGTAAAAGGATAAAAAAGATACTGTCTTAATTTGCTTTCTGTTGCTGTGAAAAAAAAAAAACAAAAAAAAAAACAAAAAAAACCACTGCCCAAAAGCAGTTTACATTGAGAATTTATGTATTTGGCTTATGAATTACAATCTGTCATCAGAAGGGGAAGACTGGACCTCAAGGTAAGAACCAGGAGGCAATTACTGAAGCAGAGATCATGGGTGAGCATTGTTTACTAGCTTGCTTTCCATGGCCTGTTCAGCCTGTTTTCTTATACAACTCAGGAGCTTTCTAGTGGCGGTAAAACTAACAGTAGGTTGAACTCTCTCTCCCGCATCAATCATTAATCAAAATAAAACCCAACAGGCAGACCAATCTAATGAAGACAATTCTTCAAGTGAGGTTCCTTCTTTCAAGGTGACTCTAGTTTGAGTTGAGTTGATAAAAATTGCCTGGCACAAAACTGGCTGTTTTTATGTAGAAAAATAAAAATAGACCCAATATTTGTCACCTTGCCCAAAGCTTAAGTCCAAGTGGATCAAGGACCTCAATATAAAACCAGATACACTGAATCAAATAGAAGAGAAAGTGGGTAAGAGTCTAAAACTCATGGGCACAGGGAGAAATATCCTAAACAGAACTCCAATGGCTCACACTCTAAGATCAAGAATTGATAAATAGGACCTCATGAAACTGGAGAGATTTGTAAGGCATGGGACATAGTCAATAAGAAAAATTGGCAACCTACAGATAGGGAAAAAAATCTTCACTAAACCCACATCTGATAGAGGGCTAATATCCAAAATATATAAAGAACTCAAGAAGCTAACCAAAAAAAAAAAAATCAAAAAATGAGGTATAGAAATAAAACAAAAATTCACAACAGAGGAATCTTGAATGGCTGAGAAACACCTAAAGAAATGTTCAAAGACTTTAGTGATCAGAGAAATGCAAATCAAAATGATCCTGAGATTCCACCTTACTCCAACCAGAATGGCAAAAATCAAAACCTCAGGTGAAAACACATGTTAGTGAGGATGTGAAGAAAGAGGAACACTCCTCCATTGCTGGTGGGATTGCAAACTGGTAAAGCCACTCTGGAAATCAACCTGGTGGTTCCTCAGAAAATTGTAAATAGATCTACCTGAAGACCCAGCAATACCACTCTTGGGAATATACCCAAAAGATACCCCACCATGCCACAGGTGCATGTGTTCCACTGTGTTCATAGAACCATCATTTGTGATAGCCAGAAGCTAGAAACAACCCAGATGTCCCAGGACAGAAGAATGGATACAGAAAAATGTGGTTCATTTACACAATGGAATACTATTCAGCTTTTAAGAATGAGGACATCCTGAGTTTTGCAGGCAAATGGATGGAACTAGAAAATATCATCCTGAGTAAGGAAACTCAGACCCAAAAGGACATGCATGGTATGTACTCACTAATAAATGGATATTAGCCAAAAAAAAGACCGCACAAAACAAAAAAGTACAGAATGCCCAAAATACAGTTCACAGAACTCAAAAAGGTCAACAAGCTGAAGGGCCCAAATGATGACTCCTCAGTCCCACTTGAGAGGGAGAAGAAAGCAATCATAAGTAGGGGGTGAGGAAGGGACCTGGGAGGGAAAGTGGACCAGGGCTGGGGGAGGGAGAGGGGAGCCTGATCTGGTATTGGTTGGGGGGAAAAGACTGAAGCCCTGAGGGCCAGCACAAAGAATTGAAACAGACAACCTCAAGGGGTAGAAGGTTGGGGAGACCCTCCATAATGCACCAGAGACCTGGGAGGTGAGAGACTCTCAGGATTCAAAGGGAAGGACCTTAGATTAAATGCCTGACAGTAAGGAGAGGGAACTTATAGACCCCAAACTCCAACAGGAAAACAGGGCATCAAATGAGGGACGGGGTTGCCATCCCACAGTCAAAACTCTGACCCATATTTTTGCTTGTCTGAAAGAACAACAGGGATGGAAATGGAGAGGAGCCTGAGGAAAAGAAGGGCCAGTGACAAGCCCAAAGTGGGATCCAGCTCAAGGGGAGGTCCCAAGGCCTGACACTATAACTGAGGCTATGGAGCACTCACAAAAAGGGACCTAGCATAACCAAACTCCAGAAGACCCAACAAGGAGCTGAAAGAGTCAGATGCAGATATTTGCACCCAACCAATGGACAGAAGCTGCTGCTTTGGAGGAGGGCAATCCTGTAGGAGGACCAACAGTCTCAATTAATCTGGACCCCGGAGATCTCTCAAATACTTGACGACCAACCAGGCAGCATACAACAGCTGATATGAGCTTCCCAACACATATACAGCAGAGGACTGCCAGGTCTGGGTTCAATCAGAGAAGATGCACCTAACCCTCAAGAGACTGGAGGCCCCACGGAGTTTAGAAGTCAGGGGTAGTCCAGGTTAGGGACATCCACATGGAGACAGGGGTTAGGGGACAAGGTATGGGATGTGGAACAGTTGAAGTGTCTCTGGACTTGGCCAAATCATGTATCCATGTTCCTTCATGGGAGAACCTTTCAAAAATATGATCCTATTCTATGACTTTCAGCTTTCCTGAAGTCTAGTTTACTATAAAACAAAAAATAAAAAATAAAAATAAAATAAAATAAAATAAAATACCCTTGACTTAACACTCAGATCTTTTTATCCCATTGCTCCTCCATATACCTTTATTTGAATACCCTACAAATACATAAATGCAAACAACTATCATATATTGGAATATTTTTATTCATAATCAGATCTCTATGAATTTCTCAGTAAGTTACATAAGTGCTATAATTTGAATGTGAAATATCACCTTGAAACACTATGTCTGTCTTTTTTATCAGACATTTTGCCTTTCAAGATCCCAGCAGAATGGTCCATTAGGCCACAGTTACATTATTTAAGGGTTTTTCAAGCCTAATGTCCCAAATAATTCCACATTCCTCCTGCAAACCAGTTAGCTCTGAAGAACTTTGAACCATCCATTTCCACAGCAACTGCCCCACTTCTCAGTAGCAATTTTCTGTATTATTTCCCTCATCACTGCAACAACATTCTGAGCAAATCAACATAAGGACGTAAGAGTTTATTTCAATTCACAGACTGAGAGTATCGTCCATTATAGTGGAGACACCATGGCAGCAGTTTTGAGACAGCTGGCCACATTGCACTTATAATTACAAAGTAGAGGGTGATAAATACTCATACTTTGTTGATTTCTTCCTGTTATTCAGTTCATGATACCATCCCATAAAATAATGCCACCCATTTCCTGTCTCAACTAACCTAATCTAGATTAACACCTAGTAGGCATGCCCAGAAGAGATTTCCTGAGGTGACTCTGCCAGTATTTAACAGCACAGTGGATATCACAAATGTTTACTCTTTGAAATGAGAATAGTATGAGTATTTACTCTTTAGTCCATGTTATATAATTTGCAAATGTATTATTTAAATAACTATAAGTAAAGAGATGGTTTAAACTTTCTAAGTTTGTGACATATATACAAGAGTATTTAAATTTCTGCCCTATGATTAATGGTCTAGTTGTTATTAATAAATTAAGGATTTTTTATCAGAGTGACCAGTATATATTATGATGTGGTCCACAGCTTTATCAAGCCTTCAAACATTAGTCACTAAATAGCACATATGGTAGCTCTTTGTATCATTGTTAGACAAAATACGTATACCATTTTACTCTCTAACAATGCTTTTCAATGTTACTAATACTGCAACTCTTTAGTAAAATTCCTCATGTTTTAGCAACTCAAACCATAAAATTATTCTATTGCTAATTTATAACTGTAATTATTGCTACTTTATAACTGTAATTTTGATAATATTACAAACCATAGTGTAAGTATCTTATATACAGGATATCAAATATTTGATCCCCAAAAGGGGTGTTAACCTACAAATTGAGAGTTGCTACTCTATAATGTTTTACCTGGAATATTGTGGCTATGTGAGTGCAAAATATATTTTAGAAAGAAAAGGCTATATAGGAGGATACCAAATCATTAACATGACAAATAATATGACTAAGATATCTCTTCCCTTTAATTTGGTTGTAAGTTTAATAAAGTTAGCTCCCACACATGTCATAAATATGTTACAACCAATTCTTGTTTTCTCTATTCTACAAAATACATCTCTGAATTTCTATGAATAATTTTGTATTTGCTGTAGCTCAAGTAAGTTAATTTATTTATATTTGTTCTTAATTAATAATTCAAAATATCACTATAACTTTAAGTGAAAACACTGAGTGATCATTATTTATTTAGTAGAAATAGAAGCCTTCATAGAAAACATCTTAATTGTCACAATATTTCTTTCTTATCAGTGTTCATGACTTTACTAAGTCTTCTCTTAGGAGCTGCCTGCAAGGGACCTGGTTCTACCTCAGGGTGCCTGGCCTATCAGCTCTTCCCTTACAAGTGGGCTTTAAGGTTTGATTACCCTGGAACTCAGAGTTTGTATAATTGTAAAACTAGTATCATGTGAAAAACTCTGAGGTTTGCTGCAGGTTCAAGTGATACAGGATTCTTTGGACAGTGAGTATCTTTGACTATTTAAATGTTCGAGCATGGTGAAATTAATCTTGTGCAAATAGTGCCTTAAGCAGCTTTATGTGTAAAAGGTATGCTGTAACTTCCTCACAGCTAATGGGTTAAGGTTGTTGTTGTAGTTGTTATTGTCATTGTTGTTGTTGTTGTTTAGATAGAGGGTCTCCCTATGAAGCCTGGAACTTAATGTGTAGAACAGAATGTCCTGTAACCCACAGAGATCAACCTGTCTCTGTCATATGTTTTCAAGCAGTTAGTTCATCAGTACAGGGCCGCCCAAGCCCTTTGCAGCTCGGATCATAGTGGTATGCACAGGGGATTATAGAGATGGAGCTATCAGCCTTAATGTTTAAGATATTGGACTTTTGTCTTGGTTGAGTAAGATTTTCACCCCAGAAAATATTACTTACCTTCCTCTTTGGCAGGAATATTTAGTCTGCTCATTGTAACTTGGAAATACATGACTTGTTTCTTCAGTCACAGGTTCACAGATAAGGGATCACTTTGTTCCTATCTGAAAGAACTGCAGGGATGGAAATGGAGAGGAGCCTGAGGAATAGAAGGTCCCCTGACAGGTCCAAAGTGGTATCCATCACAAGAGGAGATCCCAAGGCCAGACACAATCACTGAGGCTATGGAACGCTCACAAAAAGGGACCTATCATGACTGCACATCAGAAGACACAACAAGCAGCTGAAAGAGTCAGAGGCAGATATTCACACCCAACCACTGGACAGAAGCTGCTGACCCTTATGGTTGAATTAGGGAAAAGCTAGAAGAAGCTGAGGAGGAGGGCGACCCTATAGGAGGACCAACAGTCTCAATTAACCTGGACCCCAAAGATCTCTCAAACACTGGACCACCAATCAGGTAGCATATACCAGCTTATATGAGCCCCCCAACACATATACAGCAGAGGACCGCCAGGTCTGGGTTCAATCAGAGAAGATGCATCTAACCCTCAAGATACTGGAGACCTCAGGGAATTTAGAGGTCTGGTAGGGGTAGCTGGTGAGTGTGGAGACAACATCATGGAGAAAGGGTGTGGGGAAAAAAGTATGGAATGGAATATGGAACAGTCAGAGTGTGGACCAGGGTCCAGGGAAAAAACCTGTAGTAAAGTAAGTAAGTAAGTAAGTAAGTAAGTAAATAAATAAATAAATAAATAAATAAATAAAATAAGAGGCAAAAATCTCAGAAGAAACTGTGAACTTGGACCTTTGAAAAGGGACAGAACTTTGAAGCTGGGCGATTCTTAGAAATACTGCCCAAATACAGCCCAGTGGTATACTGTTATATATAATTCAAAAAATCCCTCCCAAACACTCCCAAATTAGGCATTCATTTGCTTTCCTTTGAATTCAGTGTATCCTGAGAGCAATTGTGGCAAAGCTGGAGAGACAGAGGTTCCCAAGTGTGAAGGTCACATCATAATATCATGTGTCTAAGGGAGCACTGGGAATTAATAACTGCTCTGTTAGAATTCTGTCTTGCTCTGGTCCCAAGCTACTGATTCATAGAGTCCTCTATTTTAGAAAAATAATACTTCATTTTTCCCATTGTGTATAGAACGTTTGTAACTTTTTTTCTGTTTCGTTTGATTTTTAATATAAGATCTTATAGTGGCTGGCCTAGAATATGATATGTAGGCAAAGCTAACCTTAAACATCTGTCATACAAACTTTGTATGACTTTACAAACTGTCATAGCTCCTGGGCTGTTCTGACTCCAAGTGAAAAATTTATGTAGTGTTTTGAAGGTCTGGCCAAATTAAAACTTTGGGGCACTTGTTTATAGATGAAATTCATTTTACCTTACTACATGATATGATATTTGGGTGGCCTGGAATGGTAAGGTTTAATGAAATGCATTTGAGTATTTAGTTAATAAAGGTTGGACTCTTATGTTTCATCATCAATTGTCAACTTGATTGGATAGACACATCCTCATATGCAGTAAGACACATCTCTGGAAAGGTTTGGATATCCTTTGAAGAGACAATAATATATGTGTCCTCTGACATGATGAATGCATTTTTCCTTCTATGATTACCTTACTGGAGTTGAAAATTGAGAGAGTTCTAGTGTGAGAAAGTATGTCCCTGTGGACATGTGCTGAGGGACTGTATTCAATCTTGGTCTTATTCTTTATTTTGTTTCCTAAAGCATGGTAGTATGTATTTGCAATCCTTATGCTTTGAAGTCTGCTTGGGCTACATGGTGAAACTATCTCAAGGAACAACAACAACAAAAATATCATCATAAACTTCTCTATAGTCATTCTTACCATCTCTATACCTATTCCACAGCACTGATCTCATTATTCTTTAATTGAGCATTTAATAATTATTATGGTCTGATTTATTTATATAATTCTCAAGTATTACTTGAATGCAGAATCTATGATTTTAATTTCACATTACTGGAACTGCTAAAATAGTTAACAAGTAATTAACATGTCAGACAATGAACTATAATTTTATAGCAAAATGGCTTTAAATTAATAATTTATACTAATTAAATTATTTATATTGCTATATTAACATAGTAGCTTGAAGAGTCTTTGCTTTACTTATTCATAGAAAGTAAGATATTAACAAAACATAAAGAAGTCATCTTAGTCTACCAATGTTAGTCCTTAGTTAATCTTTGAAGTGCTAAAAGTCAATGCCCTGGAGAATTTTATCATATGTTATTTAGCTGAGAGTCTGTATTAGATACTGTGGTCATTTAAATAAGAATGGCCTCCATAGGCTCATATATCTGAGTGCTTGCTCATGAAGGAGTAGCACTACTTACAAGGATTCAGAGGTGTGACTTTGTTAGGGTAGGTGTGGCGTTGTCGGGGTAGATGTGGTCTCATCAGAAGAACTGTGTCATTGGGTGTGGTCTTTGAGGGTTCGGAAGTCTAAGCCAAGCCCAGTGGCTTTCTCTTTCTGCTTCTTTTGGATCCATATGTAGGACCCTAAGCTATGTCTCCAGTAAAGTTTTTGCCTGCATGCCACTGAGCTCCCAATGACAATGGATTTAAACCTCTGAACTATAAGCAAGCCCCAATTAAATGCTTTCTTTTATAAGAGTTACCATGATCATACTATCTCTTCACAGAAATAGAATGCTGACTAAGAAAGCACTAATGATAAGTATATCATTAGAGGCCCCTGTGTCCAGCTGAAAATGTTCGTTCAATACTAAGTTTCAAGGCAGGATTTTATGGTCTGAGCACTTATTCTAAGTCTGCCCACATTAACAAAGCCATAGACAATCTTCTCAACTGACTTGTTGAGCATTTAGTTTTGAAAGAGAGTCTTAGTATATTTTAATTTATCATGACTTCTTCATGTTTCCTTTAAGTTAAATGTAAAAATGAAAGGAATCCATCTCCTTTCCTCCCTGAGTCCTTGCTTCATTTTTTCAGGGATAAAAAGAAGCCAGTTAACACTTTAAATCTTCCACTGGTATCTCTGAGACTGTAGGCTATACTAGTGGAACTTTTCTCTGAGGTACCAAACAGCTGAGAGGACAACTTTTGGGAAGATTGGTTTTGTGTTTCAGACATTAATGTCTAAACTTGACTAGATATTTTTATTTGTACTGACTGTAAGGCCAAATATTATTTCAGTAGGAGAATTTGATAAAGGAAGCTGCTCACTTTGTGGAAACAAGAAGCTTGGAACAAGAGGCAGAAGGTATTGATGTGAAAGACATATCCAGAAGATATTCCATCTGGTAACAAGGACACATGTTCCACTATGTTCATAGCAGCCTTATTCATAATAGCCAGAAACTGGAAAGAACCCAGATGTCCCTCAACAGAGGAATGGATACAAAAAATTTGGTATATTTACACAATGGAGTACTACTCAGCTATTAAAAACAATAAATATATGAATTTCCTAGGCAAANTCAGCTTTTAGAGGGAACACAGGGTTCCCAAGGAAGAAGTAGCTAGAGAAAGTTCCCAAGGAGCTAAAGGGGTCTTCAACCCTATAGGTGGAAGAATAACCATGAACTAACTAGTACCCCCTGGGCTCGTGTCTCTAGCTGCATATATAGAAGAGGATGGCCTAGTTGGCCATCAGTGGGAAGAGAGGCCCCTTGGTTACGCAGACTTTATATGCCCCAATACAGGGGAACGCAGGGGCCTGGGGGTGGGAGCGGGTGGGTAGGGTAGCAGGGCCGGGAGGGGGGAGGATATAGGGAACTTCCTGGATAACACTTGAAATGTAAATGAAGAACATATCTAATAAAAGTTGAAAAAAAAAAAAAAAAAAAAAAGAAGGACTTCTTTTCTCTATTTACTTGACACCACCTAAGTGTTTAATTATGAACCTATGGAAGATACTTCATATTAAAACCACAACATCCACTAGAACCATTTGGTTCCTTTTCAATATTTTGTGTTACTGTAGTTAATTATGATTTTAGTGAACAGCTTGAGACATCTTTCATCCAACTTCTAATAGGTTTCTGTAATTGTTTTTTTTTTCTTTTATTTTTTTTCAACTTTTATTAGATATTTTCTTCATTTACATTTCAAGTGTTATCCAGAAAGTTCCCTATATCCTCCCCCCTCCTGGCCCTGCTCCCCTACCCACCCGCTCCCACCCCTTGGCCCCAGCGTTCTCCTGTATTGGGACATATAAAGTCTGCATAACCAAGGGGCCTCTCTTCCCACTGATGGCCAACTAGGCCATCCTCTTCTATATATGCAGCTAGAGACACGAGCCCAATTGTTTTTAAGCCTTTCCTAGTTGTTTGAAACTATTTTAATCTGGGCGTTGCCTGTTCAAAATGTTCACAGAGTTCAGATGTTTACTAAAGCAAGATTCCACCTCTTTGCACCAATAAGGATTTCTGATCCTTATTGCTACTGTACTTTATGGTGTGTTGGGTCTCTAGAACTAAATCTCTTTCTTGGCCACATCTGAAGGCTCTCGTATAGAACAAGATGGCAAGAGGGGTTAATATCTGGTATTAAAAGCCTGCTGGCTTGGTGGTTGTCCTTTTAGATTCTCTTCCTGTAGTGACTAATTCCATAGCTGATTTCCATATGGTATCTTCTTTATCCAAAAAGAATATGAATTCCAGACAATTTAGTTCAAAAATTACAAGTGTGGTCCTATAATGAATATTGATAAAGGAGAGAAGGAAATAGAGAAAGAGAGAGGTGGGGAAGACAGAGAGACAGAGTCACAGAGACAGAGAGAGAGGGTTGGGGAAAGAGTGTGAAGAGGTTCAGAAGCAATTGAGAGACACTGGCAATTTCTCTCTTATATGGCATTGTATTATTGAAGCTAAATGGAGTTTATTAGGATCAGATGGTAGGTTTGAAAGTTTGTCTTAATTGTCAACTTGATACAATTTAGAACTACCTAGGAATATCACCTTTGTCTCTGAGGGCATCTTCTCCCCCACCCCTCTCTCTCCTTTCTTCCTTTCTTTTTTTCTGTGAAATGCCATTCCATTACATATCCAACCATTTTTTTTTCTGATTTTTTAAGTTTTATTTGCAGATTAGTATTTTAAAAACAAAAATCATTATCCAGTTGGCAAGCTACAGAATTTTCTTAAGTAAACTGAATTTATAAAAATTGTGCAAACTTTTCCCATTCCACAAGTAGTTATTTATTTTTTTTTCATTTAATTGCTAGAGTAATTCAGTTTCTTTTCATATGTTTGTTCTTTTTATTTGTAAAGCTTCCTTGGATAAATGTAATTTAAATTCTTTATGTTTTTTAAATCTGATTGTTTTTTCTGCAGGATTCTGGTTTTTATGTGTCCTATTTAATGACTTACATTTTATGGTATTATGTGTCTTCTGAATACATAACTTTTTAATTAAAACTTAAAGCTTCTCTAATCTCTATTCTATTGTGATTTCTTTTCTATTCTTTTCCTTTTTGGTAATATAGGGAATTTTTTGCAAATTTAAAATAATGTATTACAAATGTGTATCCAATTTTCTAATCATTGTTTATTGAATTGTTTTTTCTGGAGTGAATAATTGTACTTAAGAAAATTATTTGCCCACATATAATGGCTTTTATGCTGTTTAAAGTTTTGTTTTATCTTGTATGCTTGGTTGTCACATGGTAGAGATTACTGAGATTAAAAAAATATTAAGACAATTTTTTCTATTTTTCAGCAAATTTGGAGTCCTTTGAGATTTTGCATTAAACTTTAGAAAGGAAATGAGAGATAGCTCTATGGTTAAAAGCTCATGCAGAAGGCCAAGTTCCCCTGAGTCTCGGCTACATCGCACATGCCTGCCTTTTAGTAGACAGGATAAATTTGAGTTGAAAGATATGTGGATGGGTTGGTGTCCCTATTGCTTCACTGGGCTTCCTGCCTGGCTACAGGAGGTGGCATCTTCAGGTTCCATATCCCCAATGCTGTGCATCATAGCTAAGGTCACCACCGTGGACTCTTGTGAGCCTCCCTTATCCTGGGTCTCTGTCATGTACTGGAGATGCCCCGTACCTACCCCTGTCAGTTGCAGATTTCCATTTATTCTCAAGGCCATTTGGCCATCTCTCCTGTCCCTTCCCCCCATCTGATCCTGAACCTCTCCATTCTTTGCCTCATCCCCTCTCCCACCCAGTTTCTCCCCTCCATTTGACTCTTTTTTTGTTTTGTTTTGTTTTGTTGTTTGTTTGTTTGTTTTCTTTAATTTTATTTAATCATTTTTATAGGCCAGATTTGAATCCATTTGACTCTTATGCCTATTTTATTCCCACTTCTAAGTGAGATTTCAAGCATCCTCACTTGGACCTCCCTTCTTGTTTAGATTCTTTGGGTCTGTACTATAGCATGGATTTCCTGTAATTTATTGCTGATATCCACTTATAAGTGAGAACATGCCTTGTATGTCCTTTGGGTCTGAGTTACCTCACTCAGGATGATATTTTCAAGTTCCATAGTTCCATCCATTTACCTGTAATTCAAAATTTCATTGTTTTCAATAGCTCTATAGTATAGATATTTTTCTTTTACTTGTGTTTTTCTTGAGTTTTATGATGCACCTAACCCTCAAGAGACTGGAGACCCCAGAGAGTTTAGAGGTCAGGTGGTGTGGGGGTTGGGTCATCCACATGGAGATTCAGTGGAGTGGGGAGAAGGTGGAGCTTGAAGCAGTCAGAGGGTGGATGGGAGAGGCAGGGAGTGGAATATGGAGTGTAAAACTTGAATTAAAAATAAAATAAAAATTTAAAAAGTCTTTACATTCTGTTAATAAGTTTATACTTAAATATTTTATTAATTTAAAGATTATTAAAATTTTAAGGATTATTACAAAGTTTGTATTTGTATGTTTTATACAGCTTTATTATATGTATATCATTTTTTTTCTTGTTGCTGTGTGATGTAATTTCAAGACTGTTTTGGAAGAGTATAGGATTTATACTTTTCAGCTTTAAAGAAACATATATATATGAAACTTTTGTAGCAATTCACATGTCTATCAACAGAGTGTGAAAGTTTTCCCTTCCTGTCATGACATCACTCTGAGGAGGAATTCAGCAGTGACATGTAACTCAACAAGAGACAATGAGATAAAAAAAGAAATTCATACTGCAAATACTTCCCTTTAAGTGTTGAATTTTTATGCAATAAATGGGTAGAAAGTAGACATTGAAACCCTATACCTTTGCCTTATATAAATAAATATACTTTGCTTAAATAAATTTACCTTTGGTAGCCATGCTTTGATACTCAATCAAATCACATTCTCATTTATTGTGTAGCCATTTCTTCCTAGATTAAAACCTTCAGTCTCAGAAGGAAGCTCATAAGGACACACAGTGTTAAATAAGGGAGGGTGAATGACAAGGTGTTCTAAGAAGAGCTGGAACATTCTATCCTCTATGAAGACTCCTTAATCTCAGGAAATAAACAAACAGAATCACTAGACCCTTCCCTTAGTTTATATAATCAATGATGACTAGTGGAAGATGCTCTCAGACAAGCTAATCTTCCTAGAGGAGGTCCAAGCCAGGCAGTCACCCTGAAGCAGAGGCTAACTTCATTATATGAAACAAGCAAAGACTAACTGAGGACCAGGGACCTCTGCACTGGCTCTGAAGGATCGTCTCCAACCTGTGGTGTGGTTGTGATCTGCTCTTCATGCTTTCAGCATCAGTGAATGGTCACCCATGCTGGAATAGAGGTTTGATGAGCCCACAGACTATCTTTGAGTCATTTCTACTCCTGAAACTAATCCCTCAACTGTATTGCTATAAGAAACCCCAATAAAGCTCAATAAAGGTTCATTAAGGTATACATTGTAGTTACTCAAGCTCTTTGGTCAATCACCAGTTCCACTGGTGAGTCATGTTTGCTCAGGTCTTCTAAGAATAATACCGCACAACATGTTATATTATCACAGCATATATGAAACTCTACAAATACTATAAGTAGGCATGGTGTATGATTTTTCAACAGCCATGTTGGTTATTCCATATATACAAAGTTAAACCACTGGGAAATAATCTCTAGAGAACTAGTATGTATAATAATATATATGTATGACTAAAGTCCACCTTTATTGTATCCATTGAAATTTATTTATAACATAATTGCCTTTTGTGAAAACTAATTCTGAAACCCAATTATGAAGTAGTAAATAGCATAGTTATGACCAAAAGCTTTATGAAAAGCTATGCTTATATTTGTAAGCAACATAGATTTTATACATAAAAAGCTGTGCTCAACATTCTATGTCACATATATAGAATCCTTTGTTATGATTTTCAGTTAGTAAATTCATGCTATCAGTGATCATTTTTAAACTAATTATTTTTATTAGCTAGGTTGTATTATATGAATTATGATCTAAATAATAAACCCAGGTTCAAATATGTCTTGTTAGTATGATATAAGTACCTTTAATAAGGAATATCGTTTGTCTGTGCACCCTGTGCCCTGCAAAATTCCAATTCTACCTTGTATAACTTAGTGTTATGACCAGCTTTATTGAAATATATTAGACATGGGAAGGCCAAAGTGGTACTGCATTTACTATTATCATTATTTTTATACTATTGATGTCATATTTACACATGAAATATATAAATCCATGTTGATAATGATCATTCAGCTTTTTTGATACTTAGTATTTCCACTTACTATCTGTATATTCAAACAGGGAATTATTCAAATTGCATGTAGCATTTTTGACATCTTTGTAATGGGGGTCTTTTCTTGATTACCTCAAAATTTTCTTGTATTTTAAAAAAAAATTGAATTTAAAAAACCTACCAAATAAAAGAATAAATTAGAAAATACAAAAAAACTATAGTAAAGTCACAACTAATTCATAAATACATACACACACACACATACACACTCACACACACACACACACACACACACACACACACACACACACGTACACTCACAGAGTTCTAAACAAATAGTGCTACCTCACCTCATGGCACCTCATGGAGGAGGAGTATCAGCAAAACATTGGATAATTAGAAAAGAAAGAGAAGCAATTAGAAAATATCACAAACAAAATAAATACTCATGTTAAATCAGTTAAAATAATTTTAATAATTATTAAATGAGATATTAATCATACAATTTTATACTACCTTATCTATGCTTTAAAAAGTCATAGAAAAAATGAAAAGAATTCTTATGCAATGGATTGTGGTGTTTTTCTTTAATGAAGCTTTAAATGCATCCTTAAATTTTTCTAATTTTCTTACTTTTTTTGTTAATTATTATCTTTCAGTTTTATTTTTCTACTCAAACTTCTCAAGAGGCTATGATACAGAACATTCTTAAAAGTAATTATCTAAATGTCATAGAGTTGTACCTTATAACATAAAATATAATTGTATCTGCCTGAAAATATTTCTGTGAAAGAAAGAGTATGAGAAAGGGCATGATTGTATATGACAAGTGTTCGTCAACTTTATTGAAAATTAAACCAATTCTCCCATAATCTATTTATAGAAGAAATATTGAAAATGATTTATTTTATATAGTAATTGGTTGGTAATACCTGATAACTTGAAATTATAATTTTATTCACTTTAAAATAGAAAAGTGACATAAATGTTAACATTTTCATGCAAAGCCAAGATTCCTTCAAGTTCATATAATCTCTCTGACTCATAGAGAGACCATGGAAAGAGTAAAGCCTGGATTTGAGAGGTGGGTATATAATTGGTTAATGTAGCTTTATTTATTATGAATGCAGCTGTTCTATGCATGTGTGTACATTTGTGTATACTCATCACATACAGTATCATGCTTGAATAAATACACATTTAGGGATGACTAGATCTATGTAATTAACATATGAGTTATATCAAAGTGCCATGGCTTTCATGAAAGCATATTTACCATTTGCTCTAACTTTTCTATGCAACAAATTATCTTCAGGGTTTTCATGTATGTGCAAGTGTATGTGTATGCATGTAATTTAAGATGTTCATAATACCATTCATATAATAATTAAATAACACTTAATGTAAAGGAAATTATAGTGTATTGTAACTCTTCACTGCATTTAAATATAAGATTAAATAGATAGGTGATAGATCAATGTTTGATCTATCAACATTAATCTTACATATGTAGTCTATAACAGTTATTAACAACTTAGTTAAACCCACAAATAAGATGATAGTAACTTATCCATTAAATGGCAAATATGCAATACACATCTTGAAGTAGGAACTGCATTATGGTACATGGCATTGAACTCTTCTCGATTTCATGTTGTAATTATAACCCTTGTTTCAACAACTGATTAACATTTTAATTAAATCTGCCATTCTTCCCGTCTTGGTGGCCTTCATTCTTTTGGACTGGTATTTAATGAAGTGACTTTTTCCATTGTCATTGTGGTAGTTGGCTAGAAATTTAAAAGATTTCTCAGTGCCTTAAACCTGTAATATTTATTTTTAAAATATTGACCAAATAACCTTATAAAATAATTTACTCACACAAAGTTGTCTATACTTCAGATCTCACCTATTTTATTAGTAAAGTGCAGATGTTTGTAATGACCATTACAGGAAGAGGTACATATCATAATGTCTGTCTCACTTTCTTGTCATATATGAGAGATAAAACAGGTATTAGAGGGTCAGTGAAAAAAAAACACACCGATGCCGTACTAAATAAGGCATATCTTCAGTAATGATGGTACTGCTTGGTATGGTGGTGGGTGCCTTGTTTTTAGAGTTCAGGAGGATGAGGTTAGATGATGTTAAATTTGAGGTCAGAGGGAGCTACAAAGAGAGACTCTGTCTGAAACAAATAAAAACAAACGAATAAAAACAAATGGAACAAATACCCTTGTTCCATTTCTAGAAACTTCCCAACTTTTGCTCCATTCTTCTGCATTACTTCTCCTTTATGACTCAAATACAACTCAGATCAACCTGGACCACAGAGCATGCTTGGTGTTCTGTGTTGGCTACTTCCTCTTGCATATGGAGTTCTCCTCAGCAATCTGAAGACTTCTTTTTTCACTAAAGCATGTAAATGACCTCAGCTGCTTTGACTCCTCAACTGCATTTCAAAATATATTACTTTCCATTCAAACATAGAACAGTAAAAGATGTGATGAATGTTTTATTAAGACAAAATATGTTCTGTTTTGTTAAGACAATACACAATGAAATTCAGGGAGAAATGTTTAAATTTGCAAGTATACAAATAACCTCAATTTATTATTTGAATACAAATGTACACATATCTTCCAGACACTCATTACTACTCTTTGTACTCCAATAATATTCTCTTGCAATCACTTACTTTAATGTACTGGCTTTAAAATTATTTCCAATGATATCCACCTGCTAACATCCATGCCCATGGGTAATAATCTCCTATGACTATAATCCATTCTTGTAACTAATTTGGGACATTCCAATTTCAATTCTGTGATTTGTCTATTGGAAAACACTTTAAGTTGCTCCTAGCAGATTATTTACTATTGGTTATGTTCAAAGAAGAAAGTTGATGGAAAGTGAACTCTGAGCTGTAGAAACTTGAGATTGTGAATCAGCCAATGGCCTGCTAAAAAAGAAACCCTTATTCCAGTGGGCCAATGCAATATATCCTAGTAAATGCTACATGAGATCTAAAGCATGGTTGGCAAAGTAGCATTAGCAAAAGACAAAGAATGAAAGTATGGGCTGAATTCTGGCTGAGTTTCTGAACCACATTAAGTGTGAAGTTCTAAATTGATGTCACACTTAGCCTTAAGTGTGCTATTACCAAATGGAATTGATAATAAACTGTTTTATTTGCTTTATTATTTTTTTTAAAAATGGAGTATCCATTCTATAAGTAAACACAATTTTTAAAATGTATATGATTAGGGAACCTAGGGTCACCATCTGGAGTTCTTTGTCTCCTGAGTAAAAGAATTTAAGAGTAGAGTCAAACAGAAGCTTCAGAAAAACTTTCTGAGAGCTCAGAGGAAAGGAGCCCCAAGGCAGGCACACTGTGTATCTCAGGCTAGATGAGTCAGGAATAGAAAAGAAGGAGAGAAAGGCGTGGCATGCTATTCAAGGTAAACTGAAGTGTATGTCACATCCATCCATGTGACAAGGCAGTCAAGCAGCCTTATAGCACAGAGGCAGGTGCTAGAGAAAGGGTTAAAGTCTCTCTGAGAAATGTTTCCGCTATGCATGCATTTCCTCATTGTAACCATAGTTAGAGTAGCATCACTGAGTAGCAATTTTTAATTTCATCCAACTGCTACAATCAAAAAAGGTGAGTCTTTTAGATAACCACTGGCTGATGAATCTGTAAAGCCTTTTACACTATAAGCTGACACTTTAAACAACATCACTTTGTGTATCTGCTTCATTATTTCAGATAGGAAGTTAAAATTTCCCGTAAAATAAAGTCTATAAATGATGTAAAAATTATTTCAAAGTGAAGATTAAGATTAGAAAGTTTTTTAATCTCTTATTTAATTATTCTTCTAAAACAGGTTTGGCATACAATTTATATTTCAGGTTTTTTATTGTTCTATACAAAATTATATATATAGGGTTATGTCCTTGTTCTTGGAACTAATTTTGAGTCTCCAGACAAATTTTTTTTTAGTTTGGGATATTCAAAAGACACTGCAAGACAGGCAAATGTAAATCATACAACACAACTGCGAGAAGCAGAGAGGCCATTGTGTTGATTTTTGCTTTTGTTGTTGTTCTTTGCTTGTTTTATTAATTGATTAGTTTGTTTACCCTACATCCCCATTGGAGCTTCCTCTCCTTTCTTTCCTCCCAGTCTCTCCCCCTCCCCTCTCCTCCCTTCCCAGTATATTCATCAGAATAGATGATGCTCAACAGAAGAGAGATCACACTTTGTTCTGAGAGACTAGCTATGCACTCCTTGTAGCAGGGTGATGGACATTTGATGGGAATCTGCTACTGTTGCTTTCCTAAATCAGCAAAAGTTTCTGCTTCATTCTGATATTTATCTTTATAGCCATAGAAAAAGTGAAGCTCCCAAATCATCAAAGAAGCTGCTTTTAGAATCAGATGGAAATAATTAAAGAAGTCCATAAGCAAAATGATGTACACAAGAGACTCCGGGGCACCCAATCCCAAGGTATACATGCATAGAACAACTACTATACCTAAGGATCAGCAAACATTGTAGAAAAGAGGGTAGGAGTAGTTTAAGAGCCTCGGGATCAGAAATCTGCAGCAAAATTCTGTCTTTTAGATATAACAGGGAACATGAACCCATGAAATGTCAGCAGTGTAGCTGCCTAAACACCACCTGAACAATGATGATAACATTCACCATGTCAAAGAGGTTGAGAGAAAGCTCAGGTATCCCTACCCCTAATTGTAGAAATGAGCCTCGAATTGGTCATCCAATACCACTGTTCAGGTAAAAGGAAAGGAAGAAAGGAAGGAGGAGAGGGAGGGAGGGAGAGAGGGAAAGAGGGAGGAAGGCAAGGAGGGAGGGAGAAAAGGAGGGAGGGAGGGAGGAAGGAAGGAAGGAAGGAAGGAAGGAAGGAAGGAAGGAAGGAAGGAAGGAAAATAACACTAAATGGGCCATGCAGGTTATATTTACATTTGTATTCATATACGTGTATTTGTAATAACTAAATTAAAAGAGGCTATGAATTTGAGAGTATGTAAGGGGCAGCAAGGAAAGTGTTGTGGGAAGAAAAATGGGAAATGATATATTTGAATTTTAATTAAAAAGGAAATAAATTAAACCTTATGTTGTCAGTGAGAATATACAAACTTTAAGATCATAACACATATTTTAAAAGATGAGCTTCATTTTCCTTCTTGACTTACCTAATTTTATGCAACGGCATAATTAATGATTCATACCACATCTCTTCTTTTCTGTGACTATGCTTTAAGATAGCTCATTTTTCTTGGTTCTTAACCAGCATTAGAAGAAGTCTAAATAATCCATTTGGGCAAAAGAAAAAAAGATCAATGTTTCTAAATTGTTATTTTTGAAAGTGAAAAAGAAATCCAATTTATACATTGGAGAAATCACGGAGTAAATATCTCACAAGTACACATCATGCTAATAATTTTAAGCAGAAGTCATTAGTCTTAGAATTTCTATATTACTGTATTGATTCCTTAACTTGCTTTGGGGGTACTATAAATAAAGACTGACAAAAACACTATGCTATCACTAGTCATTGTTATTGAGTAACGATCACTGTGTAGTTCAGCGATCAAGTTAGCAAATGGAGAATAAATATTTAGGCTCAGAATGTAGGCCACTTTTCTATTGCTACTAGATGAATCACCACAAACCTGACCTTTCAGACAGTAGATATGCACTGTGATATGTTCTGCAAGTTGTTATTCTAGGGTGCAGATGCCTCCCCCCACTCTGTGTCTCAAAGGTTGTAGTCACATCTTGTTCTCTGGGATCTTAGCATGGAGATATCTTAATGGAGATATCTTAATGGCTATTATAAAATAGCCCTCTTTGCAGTAGTAAGCCCAAAATTTCCCTTTTTTCTTGCCATCTTTCTTGATGTTAGGATCACCTAATTTCACCCTTTGAATGAGTAACAGTACAATTTGATTTTGTACCTTGGAACCCCATGTCCTTCTGTCGCTAACTAAGGAAACTTGTTCTCACAATGTAAGATTGCACCCTTTGGGAAAATTGAGCATATGCTCTGAATTTTATGGCAAAGAACCCTAGCTGCAAGTTCATTTTAGTGGTAATGCTATGTATGTTTGCTGAGTATCACCATCTCAGATGGGTGCTCTGTCATTGTGCAGTATCCACAGATCAACCTTTCAATGTAACATAGACATATATTCTGGGGATTAGAGGAAGAAGGTCCTGGGGAGGGAGTTCCAGAGTGGTGTGTATTACCTGATTACAGCACAATGCTAGCAGACCAAACCTCAACAGAAATGTTCCAGAGAGATGACTCATTGTAGCATTTAATTTTCTTTAACTTTAAAATGTATTTCTTTCATATTTTATCGCATTTATTAATGTTACAGAAATAGATTTTTTGTCCTGTAAAAATGGTGGGGATTATGCATTAAAGTAGTATTTAAATATATTCAATTTTAATGTCTTTAATTGTCTTCATTTGTAAGTTGTAATGGTTGTACATTTTCACACCTAACTGGAAAACAAAAAATTAATATACCTTCAAATAGAAGCAATTTGGAGGGAACATTTTCTGTAATACAAGTATGACAATTTTAATTTGATATAAGTTAGATAATATCTGTGATAGTATCCTACAAAATATAGGATTAAAATATAGGATTAAAAGCATATTTACGCAAGTGTTCACTTCTAACTTGCTTTCAGTGTTTTGTTTGCCTTCCATGTAGAGTGTTATTGACTGATGATCTCAGCATAGCCCAGAGCTTGTAGTTTCATGATGTAATTTCAAGCTTTTCTTGGAGAACTCAATGGGAGATGTATGGCTCATGGGATGTTCCTCACTGACTCTCAAGCTGGGACAACTTCTTTCCTTCCCAAATTTGATTTGTAAATGCCTGCTCTCAGCACAGTAGCTTCTTGCAGAATGTGGCATTTAAATGAATTTGCAGTCATTAAATTAAATTGAGATGTCATTCTTCAATGTACTGGCTCTCTGTCAAGTCTAAAGACACCAACCACAGTTAATAGGACATTGTCTTGTATATTGATGTCACTGGGTGATGCAACTATACTTTAATGCAATTGTTATGCAAAGATTATTAGGTTCATTTATTTTTTGTTGCATGATAGATGACTATATGCTGTTTAATGTTACTGTCTTACAAAAATAACTTTTTTCTTTTAGAAAGGGAACACTAATGCTTCTGGTCTCAGATCAACATTACTTCACATAGGAAATAATAAGAGCCCTATAATTCAATAAAAAATAAATCCATGAGGTCTTTCTGTCATCTAGAAAGGAGATGTCACCAATTTGGACACAAGGGTTTGGAGAAGGTTAGCATCTAGTTAATGAAACTTGTGACATTTTAGCACTTTAAAAAGCAACCAGTTTGCTTCATTTCTTTAAAATGTTTTATTTAATTTATGTATGCTGTATTATGTGGATATGGATGTACATGTACCATGTAGTATGTTTGCAGGCCAAAGTAAAACTTCGGGGAGCCGGTTCTCTGTGTTCCTGTGGGTCTTAGGCATGGAATTACTGTTGCTGAACATGATCACTTTGACCTACTGTCTCCTCTTACTGAACTCTCTCTCTTTCATTTTTACTTTGGCATTGGAAGTAAAAGCATTTTTTGAAATTCAAATATTCTTTCTTAAGTGTTTAAAATCTTCTATAACAACTTAAAAAATTGGAGTTCTCTTATGTTCATGTCCATATATTGACTATCACATTTTAAATATATCACAGAGATAATTTTCCAGAGGAAGAGGGAGCAATCTGCCAATGGCATCTGTCAATCACTCCACAGTGACTCTGCTGCTGTGCTTTGCAATACTTGTAAATGATTTAAAGCTATCCATTCTTGAGGGGCATGTATCATAGTTGACATGTAATTGACAGGACTACTTTTTCTCATTAAAATGTTAATTATAACAAGCTACCCTTCAATAAAATCATATAAACACAACATGCTGTACCAGACAATGACAGTGCGATGTGTATTGTAAAATCTGGGCCATCTCTTTGATTAAGTTTTCTGTCAAAGTAGATTTTTTTCCAACTTTTATTAGATATTTTCTTCATTTACATTTCAACTGTTATCCAGCAAGTTCCCTATACCCTCCCCCCTCCCGGCCCTGCTCCCATACCCACCCACTCCCACATCTTGGCCCTGGCATTCCCCTGTACTGGGGCATATAAAGTCTGCATGACCAAGGGGCCTCTCTTCCCAATGATGGCCAACTAGGCCATCCTCTTCTATATATGCAGCTAGAGACATGAGCTCAGGGGTTACTAGTTAGTTCATGTTATTCTTCCACCTATAGGGTTGAAGACCCCTTCAGCTCCTTGGGTACTTTCTCTAGCTCCTTCCTTGGGAACCCTGTGTTCCATCTTATAGCTGACTGTGAGCTTCCACCTCCATGTTTGCCAGGCATTGGTATAGTCTCCCACGAGACAGCTATATCTGGGCCCTTTCAGCATTATCTTGCTGGCATATGCTATAGTGTCTATGTTTGGTGGCTGATTGTGGGATGGATCCCTGGCAGCCGCAGACATTGGGTCCATCCTTTGGATTCAGCTTCACACATGATCTCTGTAACTCTTTCAATGTGTGCTTTGTTCTTAATTCTAGGAAGGGGTAACATGTCCACATTTTGATCTTCCTTCTTCTTGAGTAGATTTTAATGTAGAGCACATAAGAGTTAGGATGTATAATTTGACTTGATGTAATTGAGAACTGTTCTAAAATTTCATAGTTTTATTAAGTTTTCCTCTTGTTATGATTTCCTTACTTATAAAATAAAATATAGTACAAATTCATTAGTATTGTTCATATATATATATATATATATATATATATATAGAGAGAGAGAGAGAGAGAGAGAGAGAGAGACTAAAACCTAGCAAATTATTTTATTAAATAGATTATTTTACAAAATTTTAATGGAAAGTCTTTTATTTTATTAGTAAAGCAATTTGTTATTTGCATTTGAACTGTATATGGTGGGTAGGTGTATATATTATTTGGATGCCATTAATTATTTCCCCCAAACATATACTATAAAAATGAAATGAATAATGAATAATTAATAAAATAGTAATATTCTAGTAAAATATTATTTTGTAGTTAGAGTGATTTTGGCCATGGTATAATACATACCTGACTGGGACTCTATAACTGATCTATGTTATTAGCCTATGAAGAGCATTAAAGATAACCCAAATAAATGAAGAGATAGGTCATGTGCATGTAAAAACAATAAGAAAGTGATATTT
>LR751052.1:71488-92871 GCA_902729485.2 Mus minutoides | reverse complement strand
GTTATTAGCCTATGAAGAGCATTAAAGATAACCCAAATAAATGAAGAGATAGGTCATGTGCATGTAAAAACAATAAGAAAGTGATATTTATCTTTCTAAGTCAGTACAATATTTTATTTGGATGTAATATAAGGACCTCAAAATAATTCCAATTAATATTTAAGAACAATTTGTGGCCCTCAAGCAATGTGAAGACTATTATCTTGGAATAAAGAAATGAACTTATTAAGCTCATTTGCTGATTTATAAAACAGATACTGCAGACTTGATTTAAAAATAGAAATATCCTATTCATCTTCGTATTGTAATTATTTTCTTGAGTAGAAGAAAGTATTTGGAAGTCTCTCTGTCTTCACAATCCTATTGCTGATGAGTTTGAGTTGTTCAAACTATCATGTCAAACTTTTTATCCAAGACTTATTACATACTCTCATAAGGGTGAACTATTCTTTCTCATAGAAAATAGAATGGCCTTGAATTTATAAAAGAACTAGTTCTGAATGAGATATTCATCAGAAATTATGGCATACTAGAAACATGAATCAAAATTATATGTGATTATACTTTGTGCAGTTTTGTTGACTCTGATTCCAAAGGAAACTTTGACAAACTTTTTTTACCTTTAGAAGTCACATTTAATTTTTACCTTTAGAAGTCACATCCCTTTTCAGGATGGGCAGTCTTATTCACTCATCTCACCGCAGAAGGTCAGGGAAAGAACTGTTGCTTTCTTGACACTTCCCTAAATGAAATTCACTTTCCAGTTGAATGACAGTTCCAGTGAAATCAGAGGTCTCTCGATGACTCAATGTTTGCCCCTTTCATATGGACACAAATTATTTTCTCAAATATATGACTGCTTGTGCCTAAATAAAAATATTAATAAATGGAAAGATTTCACTTTCCAGAAATGTTTCCTATCCAAGACGGAATAAATCTAGAAACACAGATAGAAATCGTTAGGGGATGTAGACAGGAGTAAAATAATCCAAGAGGTGATCCTCTAGCCTGTGACCTCCTCACTGTTTTTGTACAATCCCAGCATGCTTTTCTTCAGGTCAGGCTTGGAAATGCTGGTTATGATGACACCAAACCAACTGATGGGGAATAAAATGAGAGGGGAGAGGAAAAATAAGGAGTGAACAGACATCACTGAGCCATAAGAGGGGCCTGTGCTTCCAAGGGTCAAAGAGACTTGTAGCTCAATGAGAATTCACCTAGGAGAAAATTTATGAAGGTGGCTGGTGACAGCTAGGCATAATCCACCAACATTTCCAGAGTGTTATCTGAGAAACCTTGAAAAATAAGTATCACAAGAGTGGGTTAGTCCTCAGTATTTCTCCTTTGATTAGAAAAGTTAAATTTGGAAATTTCCAAAGAAGAAGAAAACAATTCAGAGTCAGTTTTAGAAAGATTGACTTTGTTTGAGGGCTTCCAACTCTTAGTAAAGGAAAGCACCAGTTGATGTCTGTAAATCAGAAAGGTTAGAGAATCTGCATTGTTTGTTTGTTGTGCAGGATGTTTCTTATTAGATATATTATTTATTTACATTACAAATGTTATCCCCTTTCCTAGTCTCCCGTCCGAAAAACCCCTATCCCCTTCCCCTTCCCCTTCCCCTGTGCCCCAACCCACCCACTCCCATTCCCAGTTCTGGCCTTCCCCTATAATGGGGCATAGAACCTTCAGAGGACCTAGGGTCTCTCCTCCCATTGATGACTGACTAGGCCATCCTAATATACAGCTAGAGTCACATGTCCCACCATGTGCTTTCTTGGATTGGTGGTTTGGTTCCAAGGAGCTCTGGGAGTACTGGTTAGTTCATACTGATGTTCCTCCTATGGGGCTTCAGACCCCTTCAGCTCCTTGGGTACTTTCTCTAGCTCCTTCATTGGGGACCTTGTGCTCCATCCAATAGATGATTGTAAGCATTCACTTCTTTATTTGCCAGGAACTGGCAAAAGCCCTCAGGAGACAGTTATATCAGGCTCCTGTCAGCAGGCTCTTGTTGGCATCTGCCATAGTGTCTGGGTTAGGTGGTTGTTTATAGGATAGATCCCCAAGTGGAGCAGTCTCTGTATGGACGTTACTTCAGACTCTGCTCTGAACTTTGTATCTGTAACTCTTTCCATGGGTATTTTGTTTTCTCTTCTAAGAAGGATTCTGAGTTTCTGGGCTAATATCCACTTATCACTGGGTGGATTTCCTCACTCAAGATGATATCCTCCAGATCCATCCATTTGTCTAAGAATTTCATAAACTCATTGTTTTTAATAGCTGAGCTCCATTGTGTAAATATACCACATTTTCTGTATCCATTCCTCTATTGAGGAACATCTGGGTTCTTTCCAGCTTCTGGCTATTATAAATAAGGTTGCTATGAACATAGTGGAGCATGTGTCTTTATTACATGTTGGAGCATCTTCTGGGTATATGCCCAGGAGTGCTATTGCTGGGTCTTCCAGTAGAACAATGTCCAATTTTCTGAGGAACCACCAAACTGATTTCCAGAGAGGTTCCACCAGCAATGGAGAAGTGTTCCTTTTTCTCCACATCCTTGCCAGCATCTGCTGTCACCTGAGGTTTTTATCTTAGTCATTCTGACTGGTGTGAGGTAGAATCTCAAGGTTGTTTTGATTTTTAATCATGGGATGATTAAGGAGGTTGAACATTTTCTCAGGTGCTTCTTAGTCATTCATTATTCCTGAGTTGAGAATTCTTTGTTTAGCTCTGTACTCCATTTTTTAATGGGGTTATTAGATTTCCTGGTGGCTAGCTTCTTGATTTCTTTGTGTATATTGGATATTAGCCCCCTATCAGATTTAGGATTGGTAAAGATCCTTTCCCAATCTCTTAGTGGCCTTTTTGTCTTATTGACACTGTCAATAAGAAGCTTTGCAATTTTATTAGGTCCCATTTGTCGATTCTTGATCTTATAACACAAGCCACTTTTGTTCTGTTCAGAAATCTTTCCCCTATGCCCTACTTTCTCCTCTATAAGTTTCAGTATCTCTGGTTTTATGTGGAGTTCTTTCATCCACTTATACTTGAGCTTTGTACAAGGAGATAAGAATGGATCAATTTTCATTCTTCTATATGCTAACCGCCAGTTGACACAGCACCATTTGTTGTAGATGCTGTCTTCTTTATACTGGATGGTCTTAGCTCCCTTGTCAAAGATCAGGTGACCATGGCTGTGTGGGTTCATTTCTGGGTCTTCAATTCTATTCCATTGATCTACCTATCTGTTACTGTATCAGTCATCTCTTTAGATGCTGAGAAAGCATTTGACAAAGTCCAACACCCCTTCATGATAAAAGTCTTGGAAAGATCAGGAATTCACAGCCCATATCTAAACATAATAAAAGTAATGTATAGCAAACCAGTAGCCAACATCAAACTAAATGATGAGAAACTAGAAGCAATCCCACTAAAATCAGGGTCTAGATAAGGCTGCCCACTCTCTCCCTACCCATTCAATGTAGTACTTTAAGTCCTAGCCAGAGCAATTAAACAATAAAAGGAAATCAAAGGAATACAAATTGGAAAGGACGAAGTCAAAATATCACTATTTGCAGATGATATAATAGTATATATAAGTAACCCCAAAAATTCCACCAGAGAACTCCTAAACCTGATAAACAACTTCAGTGAAGTAGCTGGATATAAAATTTACTCAAACAAATCAGTGGCCTTTCTCTACACAAAGGATAATCAGGCTGAGAAAGAAATTATGGAAGCGATGCCCTTCAAAATTGTCACAAATAATATAAAATACCTTGGTGTGATTCTAACTAAGGAAGTGAAGGATATGTATGATAAGAACTTCAAGTCTTTGAAGAAAGAAATCAAAGAAGATCCCAGAATATAGAAAGATCTCCTATGCTCATGGATTGGCAGGATTTTCTGCCGAAAGCAATCTATGCAATCCCCATCAAAATTTCAACTCAATTCTTCAGTGTTAGAAAGGGTAATTTGCAAATTCATCTGGAATAACAAGAACAATCTAGGATAGCAAAAACTATTCTCAACAATAAAAGAGTCTCTGTTGGAATCACCATCCCTGACCTCAAGCTGTACTACAGAGCAATTGTGATAAAAGCTGTATGGCACTGTGCAGGATATTTTAAATGGCCAGAGAAAGACAATGTCAAGTGCAGCAGTGGCATTTGCTGAGGCAGCAACTAGGAAAAAACATCCTGCCAGCACCACACGCTTGTCCCTGGGCCTGAACACCAACCTCAGAGGATTCTTGTTCTGTCTGCAGCTGGACAGCCTAGAAATACACTTTCTCAAGAAACCAAACTAAGTGTCACAGAGCTGTGTGGTGAAACCTGGCCAGCACAAAAGTGCGAGAATATGGAGAAGAACCATGCAGATTTCAGCAAGCTGAAAATCTTTGAGAAAGCAACATATACAGGGGACAGCAACCTAAGCTTCATGCAGCATGCCTGGCACCGGGAAAGCTGCATAAGGGAAGGGACATTATGTGAAACCAGAATGCTGACAAAATGCCTGGAGTCATGAAGAGCATCCTAGATCTCCAATTCTAGTATAGCACATCGACTGGACCAACATCTGAGATCTGACTTTCCAAAAGAAGACCCTGATGGAAATCATAGATGCTCATTATAGTAGAACCAATAGAATGAGATAAATTTCTAGGAGTTGGAATAGAACTTGAGTCTTAAATTTGAATCTAAGAATTAGGCTGGGCAGTGTATGTGTGTTTGTGTGTTTGTGTGTGTGTGTGTGTGTGTGTGTGTGTGTGTGTAACTAAATCCACATCTGGGTCTCTCTTCTCTACATCTTTTCTTCCCATACTACTGAAGCAAATAAGAGGCCACTTGACACAGCTGTCTGTAGCTTTTAAATAACTTCATCACGCCCTGAAGATGAAAGGAGAATTGGGGACTATAGGCTAAAGCACTGGAAATTTGATTCTTGGTAGTAGTTACTAAATATACTTATTGAGTATAATTGGGCATTTTATAATCATTGAGAAATCCAATTTTGAATTGTTTATGAGTCATACCATAAAGAATACCACTAATCATGAAAAATATCTGTGGGAAGACAGTCCAATATAATACATAACACTGTAGTCAGTGAATAGAGCCTTTAAGTCCTTAAATAGCTCATGATTTCTTAAAAATGAAGTCAGATAGAGATGAGCTAAAAGTTAATACTGAATTCATAAGTAAGAAAAAAGAGAAGGGATAAAATAATTGCTTCCCAGCAAGGCTTTTACAATAAATATAGGAAAACAACAGCATAGAAAATACCACCCCATAGAAAATGATTTGTTGTCTCAAGATTCATTTCAAGTTTATAATAGATTTTGTTCCCCTGAATTCACAGTAATACATTTATTTCACGGCCAATTTAGAGCAAAGTCAACCACCAAACCTTTATGAAACTTTCAACAAAGTTACTTTATCTTTTGTGCTACTCTGCTCTGCCACTGGGTAAACTAGAGCAGTGTTTCTCAACCTGTGGGTTGCAACCACTTTGGGAATAACACCTTTAACAGGAGTCACCTAAGATCATTGGAAAACACAGCTGTTTACATTTAAATTCATAACCATAACAAGTACAGTTATGAGGTAGCAATAAAGTAATTTTATGATTGAGGGTCACCACAACATGGTGAGTTACATTTAAGGGTCACAGTATCGGGAAATCTGAGAACCACTGACTTAGAGGAGTATAAGAGATGTTGAAAAAAACTGGGTCCACACAGAAAAATACTATCCCTTTACCAACACAGCTAGCTGGCATCTACTCCAGCAAAGAGCCATTTCAGCTGACTTGATTACTAATATTAGGGTTGGACATAATTTTATTTGGGTGGGACTTGCTGGTTATCTCTCTAAAATGGAAATTTGATGGGATCTTAAACAAGCTAGTCCTAAAAACTAGCAAACACTGTCTGACTCACCAGTTTACTTTCAATATGCTACAAGGAACAGAAATGTGTCAGTTGTCAGTTATTCAACCAACCACTCAATCAAATATAGAATATGTAAGTGGATTTTAAAACTAATGTACTTATTCTTGACACTAGAACACCTAGTGGCTAGGTATGGTAGTGGACCTGCTATATTTTGTTTAACTTGTGTGTCTCCGTTTGATTACGAGTGACATGTGTGAATTTCTATAATGCCTAGGAAACACAAAGCATCCATGAATGACTTTATCTTCCCATCGTAGTCATCTGCTGCACTGGTCATCACATGGGTATCTCTGGGTCCTCAGTTGGGATATTGGTAACAGCTTACTTTCAACACATTGTCTTGTATATGTTTTTAAGGCTTCAGCTTTCTGTAGAGGAATTTTGATCCAGCAATATGGCTGCTCGTGAAAGGAATCACAGCCAAAGGCCTTCTAAGTCTGTGTGGTCTTGCTGGAATACAGACATGCTCTTAGTACACACTTTTAATCCCAAACAGTGAAAGTAAGGATAGTTTGTAAAAGGAAGCAGCCATGTTTGAAAGTGACATCTAAGTGAGGGCCAGACAAAGTGATGAATCAGAGAAAGATTTGATGTAATGAGTCACAAGAACAGATTGAAAAAGGAGGATACTTAGAGCAGCTCAGAGTTAGTCAGGAATAGAGGGAGGATCAATGAGTGCAGTTTAGTTGAGTTTCGGCTAAGCAGCAGAGTTTAACTCAGTTCAGTTCAGTGCAGTTCAGTTGAATGCAGCTTAGCTCAGTTGAGTCAGTGTAGTCAGTGCTTTGGATATGCTTGGTCTATGAAAAGTGCTACTATTTAAAGTGAGACCTTATTGGAGGAGATGTAGCCTTGTTGAAGGAAGTATGCAATGTTTTCCTTTCTAAGCCTGTTACAATTGATAAAAAACGCATTTGATGAGACTGAACCATAGAACAGAGTAGTCTAGGCTTTTGGGGGACTTCCTTTGTCAATGTAATTAATTGAAATCATTTCACTTTAGCCTAAGGCAGACTCTGCAGCCATATTCTTCACCAAAATATCACAAAAACAGTCTCTAGGCCATATGTTCACATTCTTCTAAAATGAAGCCTCTTGAGTTTTGATTTGAACCCTCAACACCAATGTCCTCCATATTCCTACGAGGATTTCCCATTAATCATTCCACTGCTTTGTTAATCTAAAGTCTCAAAATCTACATCCCTCCAAACAAAAATATGGTCAGACTATCACAGTGATTCCCCAGTCCCTGGTACCAACTTCTGTCTCAGGGTTTCCATTCTATGAAGAGACACCATGACCTAGGCAGCTCTTATAAAGGCAAACATTTAATTGGGTCTGGTTTACAGTTTGAGAGGTTCAGTCCATTCTCATTATGGCAGGAAGCATTGCAGTATACAGGCAGATATGGTGTTGAGGGATCCAAGAGTTTAGAATTTAGATTTTGATCCTTTAGAAGACTCTTCTGCAGACAGCTAAGAAGAGAGTACACATCATACCATTACTTGACTCTATAGATCTTTAGACTTCAATATTACTGAATACATTGACAAGTTTCAAGATCCTGAATATAGGAAACCTCCAAAGCACACCCATGCAGAGACACACTTCCTTCAACAAGGCCACACCTCCTAATAATAGAACTTACCATAGGCCATGCCTATTTAAACACCAACAGTGTAGTTCAGTTCACAGAATTCAGAAACAATTTTTAAAGCAGAACAATTCCGTGATAATCCTAGAGAAGCCATATTGAATCAGTCAGATTGGAAGATTAGATTGTTTGGAGAGTAGAAGGATCCAGGGCCTAGGCCTAAGAGATAGCTAAAACAGAGAAAAGGATGTTCTGGGCTCAGCCCAAGTGATTTATTTGTACAGCTTTGATATACTTTTCTTCTCATCTCTTCATCTGAAGAAATAAAAGTTACTTTTACACTTTTCAAGAATAGGAATGTCCTAATGATGGAAAGAAGTAAAGAAAAAAATTAAACTATAGCAAACATATCATGATTTCACTGCATATTCAAACGTTTCTGTTTAGGACAGTACTCTATTTCACAGCACAGAGTAATCAAACTAGCCACCATTCTTCCCAAGCTATTCAAATGCTAGGATTCCCACATCTGGTTCACAGACATTTCACTGATGCACATCATACCTATACCTCAGTCGATATCTGTAGACTTCAATATTACTGAATACATTGACAAGTTTCAAGATAACACTGGTCTCATTTTATCCATCGCAAATATTATCTGATTTGATATATCAGCTCAGTTCTCACTGAGCTGCTCATTAAATATAGACATGCATAGCTTTAAGTTGCTTTTGATGAATGAGAGATACAGAAATTTCTCACACAATTGTGAAATGATACATGGTTGTACACTACTATAAGGACTTAAGGCCTTGCCATGTCTGCCAAGGATTAACCTCACATTAGAGAAACCATTTAGATTCGTGAAATTTTCTAATTATTTACCTATAAGAATAATCAAGAATATAAATTTTTATATCTTTGAAAAAGGTCAGTGTAACAGCAAAAGCAGACCTACCTAGACTCTTCAGGTCATTTAATACTTTTAAAATAAGTTCAAATAACATGTTTCCAAATACAAATATGAATAGTGTCCCTCTCCCTCTATTTCTCTGTCTCTGTCTCTGTCCCTCTCTGTCTCTCTCTCTCTTCCCCCTCTTTCTCTCTCTCTATCTCTTTTCTCTCTGTTTCTCTATTCTCTATCTTCTCTATCTCATATCCTATCTTTCTCTTTCTATCTATCTATCTATCTATCATCTATCTATCATATATATATATATATATATATATATATATATATATATATATATATATATATATTCTACATATATCTCTATCATGTTTATACTTCCCTTTTCTACTGAGTCTTTATTTGAACCTACTTCACCTCTCTACAGAATGAGCTCTTCCACATTTCCACTTGCTCCTCATTTTCCTCACACAATGTCACAGCAGGTATATCTAAGGAAAGTCTACATTCTCAGTCTGGATGAAAGGCCATCCAGAGACTGCCTCACCTGGAGATCCATCCCATATACAGACACCAAACACAGACACTACTGTGGATGCCAGGCAGTGCATGCTGACAGGAGCCTGATATGGCTGTGTCCTGAGAGCTTCTGCCAGAGCCTGACAAATACAGAGGTAGATGGATGCTCGCAGCCAACCATTGGACTGAGCATGGGGTCTCCAATAGAGGAGTTAGAGAAAGGACTGAAGGAGCTGAAGGGATTTGCAACCCCATAGGCAGAACAACAATATCAACCAACCAGATCCCCCAGAGTTCCCAGGGATTAAACCACCAACCAAAGAATACAGATGGAGAGACCCATGGCTCCAGCTGAATATGTATCAGAGGATTGCCTTATCTGCCATCAATGGGAGGGGAGTCCTTTGGTCCTGTGGAGGCTCATTGACCCAGGGCAGGGAGGTAGGTGTGAGTGGGTGGGTGGGGGCACATCCTCACAGTAGCAGGGGGGTGAGATAGGGGATTTGAGGGATGTTGGGAATGGAGATAACCCTTTAAATGTAAATAAAGAAAATATCCAATAAAATGTATAAAAAATAAATTCTGTCTGGTTTATAAAAGTTAAAAATTAGTGCCTGTCACCTAGTGTGTGGATATATGTAATTTATGCAAGAGATATAATCTTTGTCAAGATTGCTTTTCCTTCCAATTTTGGCCAAAGCCCTGAATTCTGCCATTTAATGAAAAAGCTTAGAATGGAGTTTGTATTTTCTACTGTGCTTATATATAGCCCTGCTTTCTCAAGCATTACAGTTATCCTTTGGTATTATTCATTCACATTATTTCTCCTGGACTTTATTTATGGGCCTGGCCATGTGGTTCATTGTGCTAAAGTTAGACACCTGCTTGCTTGGGTAAGGAACAGGGCTGCTACTTCATGGTCCCTTGGCACCTGTTCTGTTTTCAGTGTTCTGTAGGACAATTCGTTTCAGTTTTCTTCCCACATAGTATTAGATCAGCTGTTTAGATCTTGGTGAGAGAGCACTTGCCTGCACAGGAGGAAATTTCTGGAGTGTCATAACTACCAAACTAAATTAGGGTGTTTTATTTGCACTCTGGTATAAATTCCTAGAAGAGGCTGTGAAAGTTGTGAAGGAAAAGGAAAACATGGTCCCAACTATAGCCTAAAGCAAAGAATTTAAACTAAACTAATCTGAACTAAACTAAACTAAAATGAACAATGTAAAATAAAATAAAGTTAAATAAAATTAAATAAATCAAAATTGCACTGCTATCCATAGATGTAACTATGCTCCTTTAGTTTGGCTACAATACTTATCAGTAAACCAAACCAAATAGTCATGAGTGTTTACTAAGTACTTGATATGTGTTGTTTATTTAAGAGCATGATAAGTTAACTTGGCTGGGTCAAGAAGAACCATGACTTGGCTTACAGAGGACAGACCTGGGTGTTGTTACTTCTCCTATATCTTTTTGGTAATGTCACAAACGCTCATCTCCTTATTCATCAATTCATCTCAAGCTTATGTTACTCCAAGCTTATTCTCCCAAATGCTGGAATTCTATGCATATGTTTCTACACTCAGGTGAAAGTATTAATTTATAAACTGTGGTTACAGAAAATAAGGATATTCCAAAATATCAGGCACTATCAAAATAAAGCTGGTAATTCATGTTTGTGATACTTTGTCACATGGCTTCCATCATTATCTTGCACAGATAATTTGTACCCGCCCCCCCAAGTACTTATGTTCACAGAAAGGCAAATCACCCTGTGAAGTGGTGATTTTAAAGACCAGGAATTTTTCCTCTTTGTGTTTCTTCCACCAACTTATGTCTCAACTCATATTTATCTTTGATGATGGGTTAAAGAAAATATGGGTATGCCTACTACTTGCACATTTTATTTTAGAAGAGTCCATATCTTTTGTGAATATTTTCATTATCCATGTCTAATTACATAGCCACAATTCAATCCATTGGAGAGGAACTGGAAATATAACTTAATTCTGAGCTCAAGAAGAGCCTAGCATGTTCCTTCGTGGCAACCACATGGAAGGTGTGGATTAGTTGATTGAAAAGCTTCAGTTAGGTGAATATGCACTCCTTCAGCTGTAATATTCATGGCCTTTGTCTTGTTTTTCTGTTTTTTTTTTTTTTTGTAGAAAATTTAATAAATTTCTTGGTACCAAACTATTTTCCACATACTCTCTTAGGACTTTTGAATATAAAACTTAAAATATAACATTGAAGGCAGTCTTTCATAAATTTTTATCAGAAGGATGAACAGCATATTAATTTATTTTTAATAATATCCTTATTAGTTTCTGTAAAAACTAGTTTTGTAATAACAGCAAAATCACTACTGACAGCAAAATCACTATTAGTAATTTTTGGCTCATTGTTTCAGAGGGTTCAAGATTTGTGCATTTAGCTATAACATCAGGGTATCACTAGTATGTGAAGATGAAGAACTTTACTCATACGAGACAGAACCATATAGAGAAGAATTTACAGGGGATCAGAGAAGACCTGAGAAGACAGTATTCCTTGTGACCTATTTTCTCCTCTTTGCTTCATTTCCTAAGGGCTGTGCCACCTCCTAAATTACATTACCAACAGTGAACTAAGGATTCAGTGCATGACCTGAAGGAGACACTTGATATTTAGTCATGACACTCTGTTCCTGTTTCCTAAGACCCAGCATCATCTCAAAATGAAAATGCATTTAATTCTACTCTGACCTCTCAAAGTTTTAACAATATTCAAAAGTTGAAATTTTGTGACCATCAAGACAAACTTTTAGTTATGAAAAAATCATAGTGAAAAGGAACTGACATATTTCTGGCATACAATAGCACACATTAAACATTGCCCTTCTGGGAGGATGGTATTAGTAATAGAAGGGAGAGATGAGACCTATGCATGACTGAAGCCCTGTGGAGAAAGTATACATGTGTCTTCCTCTGTACATGATGTCTGTGGCTCTGTGTAAAGAGAATATTTGGAAGATCTTATTTTCTCAAGCAAATCCTTTTCAATGAGTTTACTCTGCCTTGATGAACAATCAAACAACTGTTATTTACCAACAAGATATGAGTGACACTCTTCCATCTTTTTTATTATTCATTCCTCGGTTCAAGGGCATCCAGGTTGTTTGCCATTTTCTACCTATTTTAAATAGAGAGGTGAACATCTCTCTGTGAACAGAAGGCCAAGTCATTCTACAGCTGGGATATATGACAGATTTATTTTCAACTCTTTGAGAATTCTCTGTACTGATTTCTAGGATGTCTGCAACTGTCTATCATCCCATCAACAGTGAATGAGTGGTCTCCTTTCCCACAATGTCACCAGCTTTTATTGTTGATTGTTCTCTTTGCCCTACCCACTCTGTCTGGGGAAGTTGAAAAGTCAAAGTTGTTTTGATTTGTATTTTCTTAATGGCTAAGGATAATGTATGCTTTCTTAGATTTGATGAAGATTCTGTCATTTCTCTGTCTTATTTTGTAATCTTTCTCAAACATCATGGCTGTAGTTATGTCTATTCATGTTTGGATTTTGATTTTGTTTCTGTGATCTAAATGATTATTTTTGTGACGTTTTCACACTCTTATTATTACTATATAGCTCTATAGCTCTATAGTATATTTGAAATCTGGCCATCCATAAATCATTGTTTTTGTTGTTGTTGTTGTTTTGTTTTGTTTTTTCTCAGAGTCTCTTTGAATATACAAGGTCATATGAATTTAAATATTTTTATTCTATTCTGTGATGAGTGCTTTGATGATTCTAATTGGGATTGCATTGAGTTTGTAAACTGGTTTTGGTAGAATGGTCATTTTCACAGTATTATTTCTATCAGTTCGTGAACATCAGAGTTCTTTTCAGTTCCAAATGTCTTCTTTAACCTCCTTTGAAACTATTTGCAGCTTTTGTTGTAGAGGTCTTTGATTGTTTTTAGTAGATTTCTTATATAACTTTAGGAGCATTTATAAATCATATCATCTGCAAATAAATATAGTTGCTCTAATTTTCCATATGTAATATAGAAACAATTCACTTCTTTTAACTTATTGTTCTAGATTATATTTCTAGCTCTATATCCAAATGGAAGTACAACTGTGGAGACACATGCCTTTCCCTTTATTTTAATTATTCTGTTTCTAGCTTTGCTCCATTTAATATATGTGGGCCATTAGATCGTCAGGCATAACCTTTATTTGGTTGAGTTCTGTTGCCTTCATTCTTATATTTTTCAAAGGTTTTTCTTCAATAAACTGATATAATCACCTCATTTTTTGCCTTTAAGTCCAATTGCACAATTTATTATAGTTACTGACTTAAGGTATGTTAAACATACCTCCATATCTTCAGGATAAAGTTATCTTCTCATGGTGGATGATTGTTTTGATATGTGCCTGTATTGGATTTGCAAGTATTTTACTCAGCATTTCTATCAGAGATATTAGCCTGTAGTTATGAGTGCATGTAATTGTATCTGTGTATGGGTCTTTACCTGTTTTTGGTATGCAAGAGTTATTGGCATCATAGAAGGAATTTGGAAGTGGTTCTTTTGTTTTAATCTTCTTAATGATTATGAACTTGCCCACCCACTCCTATGAAAAAATATCAGCATTTAAGTGTCCCTGCTGTGCTGCTGTTTCATAAGTCATCAACAAAGTCATGGCAGTTGTTTAAATGCTCTTAAAGTGGGGCTATGAAACACCACTTTAATAATAAAAGAAAGCTGAATCTGAACTATACACATAGACAATATAAAAAAATTAATATTACTTTCACGTGAATTATTAAAAGGTAGAAAAGAAACCACACAAAAAGCAAGAGAAAAATCCTTAGAAGTTAACCCTATAATTATGGTTTAGTTTACAGAATACATTTTCCTCCTATTTTATCTAGAATAGAGAGGAGCATTCGGATTTATGATGTTCTACTTTCTTGCTTCTGTAATATTTATTAACACTCTTAGTATGTATTTGGATATCCCATGTAATGGTCCCTGGATTTCTCCATAAAGCCAGAGTAGGAACTTAACGAGGCTTTGAGCTTGCCTAGTGTTTTTCCCATGTTTTTTTTTCCCCGATCTGGTTACTCAGCAGATGCTCCCAAGTCTTGTTTAAAAATATATTTATGTATATATGTCTTATACTTATAAGTTGTGCAGTAAAAAGAATTATCTATCCTAAACATGCCTTATTTTGCATCAGATACCTAAAAAAAATATTCAAAGCTATGTTTACAATTTCTACCAGAAATCAAATCAGGAAGCCCCATTAAAACTATTGCATTGGAGTGAGTGATCAAGGCAATCCTAAGAAGAAAGTCTTACCTACCCTGTCCATGGATAACATCCCACTAGCTGCTTTTGTGGTAAACATCTTTATATCATCTGATAAACAACAGTAGCTATAGTTGAAAATAACTTATCCTTTAGCTTTCTTTAAACAGAATGTTTTTTTCTTGGGATGTTTTGTTGTTCTTTTCCTTGTGACTGAGTCAGGGACAGCTGCCATATAGCAGGGACTTTGATGCATCCTATGCTTTGAGACAACATAAAACTGCTTCCATAGCCACTTTCTGGGTGCCTTTAAACAGCACACGACAACTTATAAACATAGTCCATTTATAGATTGCTATGTTAAACTGAAGATAATAGAAAAGGTTACTCTCTTGAAGGATCAAAGAAGAGAGAAGGAACTAATAGTTTACAATGGATAGGAAACTGTCCGTTCAGTCGAATATCAACTGGCTATGCCCATAGCAGATCCTCCTTATGACCTACATAGAATTATCTATCTTAGTTTTGTAGAGAAAACCTGGCTATAAAGAGTAAACATTTTTTAAATTTTGTTTTGTTTTGTTTTGATTTGTTTTGTTTTGTTTTGACTCTGCTAATGAGAGGGTTCTAAAAAGATAATTGGGTCCAAATTTTCCAAACTATTCTTTGCAAAAGAAACACCCAGGGGAACATTAAGACCATGCCTCCTTGTAGAAGGGAACATTAAGACCAAGCCTCCCTGTAGAAGGGAACATTAAGACCACGTCTCCCTGTAGAAAAGAAGAAGCTCTTTGATCTTAGTTATTGAGTTCTAATTTTCCCCAACATTGGAACAGGCAGCAGAGTAGTAACTTCAGAAGATTCTTGGAATCAGTCTACTTCCTCTACAATAAGTGGAAGAGGAGAGACATCGAAGTCAAATCATGGACCTTTGCCACTTCCTTGCCTGGATTCCAAATTCTTACTTAGTAGTGATTTTATGCTTCCCCAGTTTACTGTCCCTTGTCTTCATATCTAGCTACACCATGATGCTAATGGAAAGAATCTTCACCCTAAATACAAACAGATTCTGCTTCATGATCTTTGCCTACAGTTTGCTTTCAGTCTAGAACACAGAGTCCCAGAACCTTCAATTATTTTTGCTTTCTAAAAAAAAAAAAAATAGAAGCATAACAAACAAAGAAAAAATAGACCACTGCATTGTACTAATTGGTACTTCTTGGAACTCTGTTCTCCCAATCGTTTTCCAACTGATATTTCACTTTTTTTTTTTAATCTCTAACTCATGTTGTTTTCTATCCATAATCATATGAATATATAGAGAAGCAGATCTTGTTTGTTCTCTTCCATGATAACCTAAGTTTACTTTCATAAGAACTACATATAAAAAGTCAACCTACTTGCTGAAGAGAAACTGAAAATCTGTATCAATACTTAGAGCAGTGAACGAACTGGATATCAACAAAGAGTATTTTAAGGGCTACATTGAAGAAACAGAAAATAAAAGATCATATGGACCAAGGACAACACAGGGAAAGAGAATATCTGAAAAGGTAAGTTAAAGGCTGATTTTTCACTCAGAAATATGTAGGATATAGAGCCCGACTTCTGCAGCTGCTTTTGTAGACACTGACAACAAAGTTCTAGGATTTGAGGTACTCTTTGAACATTTGCTTATCTGTGAGATAATACTCAGGGTATGGACTCTGCTTCTATATTGGTGTAGCTCTATAAAATAAAGCAAATGGTAAACAGAACAGCATCCCCCCAATGTCATATTATTTTACTGTTATATTTCTAAAACAAAAAGTAAATATAACTATATATTTTTCAAAATTAAAAATGATGGCTCTAGGCCGGGCAGTGGTGGTGCATGCCTTTAATCCCAGCACTTGGGGGCAGAAGCAGGCAGATTTCTGAGTTCAAGGCCAGCCTGGTCTACAAAGTGAGTTTCAAGACAGCCAGAGCTACACAGAGAAGCCCTGCCTCAGAAAAAAAGAAAAAGGAAAAAAGGAAAAAAAAACAAAGAAAAAAAGAAAGAAAAAAGAAAAATAATGGCTCTAGATGCAGAGAGATATCTGGAGAACACAACAGCAACTTTTTGTTTTGATCTGGTTTTACTTCTATTTATGTCTATGAGTGTGTTTTTCTATGTACATATGTATTGTGTGCTAGTGGAGACCACAAAATTCCATTGTCTTTTCTTGAGGGGAAAGTGCTGGCCTTTGTTAGCTTCCAGATCTGGGTGCTGGCGTTGAACTTCACTTCTCTACAAGAGCAGCAAACGCTATTCACCAGAGTCATCTCTCCAGCTTCTACAAGAATTTTATGCAATATATCTTCACTTAACTTTGAACCATGAAATGTGTTACATATTTAAATAGTCATTTAAAGAAATGATAAAGGGGACTGGAGAGATGGCTCAGCAGTTAAGAGCACTGACTGCTCTTCCAGAGGTCCAGAGTTCAATTCCCAGCAACTACAACCATCTGTAATGGAATCCGATGCCCTCTTCTGGTATGTCTCAAGACAGCTACAGTGTACTCATATACATTAAATAAATAAATATTTTTTAAAAGATAAGACAAAAAAGTTATAAATATATTCTTAAAACTCTGGCAGAAGATGAATTTGGGAGAAACAAGGAGATTGCAAGGAGGGAGCAAGACTATATATAACCAAAATGTCTTGTCTGTACATGCCAAATCCTCAAAAAATAAATAATAAATATTAATGTTGTTAAAAGTTGTAAATCTGTGCATATGTGAGCATGCACACACACACACACACACACACACACACACACACACACACACACACACACAGAGAGAGAGTCTATCCAGACTACTCAGCTTATTCATTGAAGTGTATTCCAGAAAGATGGTTGTTGGGGACACCATATGGCAGCATATGTTGGGGACAGAGTGAGAACCCACACCCTTCTGCTTACATTTCACAGGATGTCAACTACAACCACCCTATGTCATATTCTTTCCCACGGAATCTCTTGTTAATGATTACTATGAAAACATGGTATGCTTTTGGGTTGACATCAAACACATAATGCAATCTAATACTTTTATAGAGCTAAAATATTAAGCAAATCTTAAAGAGTCAGTGTTGGAAACATTTCATTAAAACATAAACTAGAGAGTACAAACCCTATTTATTATTGAACAGTGTCAATAAAATAGAGGGAAAAGAGATAAACCATATTTATTATTGAACAGAACTGGCTATGTAAGCGCTAGAATCTATTTCCCTTATGAATAAATAATCATTCACTATTAACTGGTATACATTNATCAATTTGTTATTAAATAAATATGTAAGCAAAATTTCAGGCACCAAATATGGAACAGAGTATCAGCAGCTACATTCAACACAGCTTATAATATTGCTGTAAATTCAGAACAAACATTGAGATTTAATCACACTCCTTATTAAATACATTTTTCATCTTTTCTTCAAAATAAGAAACACAAACAGGTAAATTAAACTTTTTTATTTTTGTGAAATAGTTCTATGTTTATTTCAATAACAAATATATGTGTGTTTGTATTTTAAAAAATGAAACATTATTTAAAGCTACCTTTTAAATTAAAATACAGCAAGATGCATCTATACCAAAAATGTTCTTATATTCAGTAAATGGAAATTGATTTATTTAAAAAGGTAAGTATGAATATTGTATTAACCCAGACTTAATTTAAAACTTGGTAGCTAAATTCAGAGATGCCTAGTGTACATAGTTAAGAGGAAAAGTGAATAGACTTAAAATATTATTTTTTCATAAAAATATAAAAATTAGTGTGACATGTGAAATCTTATGCACACAAACAAAATTGGACTCAGCAGATTGTATTTATATACTTGTGCATATAATTAAAGGAAAATATGCTGTCAACTAAAGATGGGGGGTGGACATAGGAAGAGTTACAAGGAGTGTAAAAGAAGGGATTAAGGGATGAAATTCTATTTTACTTTAAATATATAATATTATATATTCATAATACTATATAATATTATGCATATTAATAGTAATTGAAAGAGAAACTGAACTTTTGTTCTGCTGTGAAACTTGGGTGCTGGTAAGACTGTATGAGAACTGGCACTCAGATGGCTGGGTACATAAAACAACTTCATGAGCAGACTGAGCACAATTATGCAGCACAGATCTATTAAGCTTTTTATATTTCTGGTGGATCCTGTGTCAACTGCTTCATCCCAGTGCTGTGGATGTGGAGGTCTGGCTATATGGACTTTGGCTCTTCGGGTAACAGCAGATGTTCTTGGTGCCTAAGTAGGTTGCCACATGTGGCCTTGGATTTGGGCTTTTAGATTTATTGAACCAATTCAGTTTTTGAACAGATGGAAAAACCTCTTGAAAATGTGAAAAGAGAATTAATGAATTTACATTAAAATGTGACACTTTGGGACGATATGTGATGATGGTTGCTTTATTTATGCTTTATATAAAAATCAAGCAATGGTAGTCATTTTGGGAATCACAAAAGCTGTTTTAGTTTACTTGACACTAATGGAAGCAAAAAGGTGGAAAAACCTGAATTTACTATAAATGTTTCCATTATATTTTGGAAGGTGAATTTCAGATGCCTCTGAATTAAAAATGAAATAAGTGTCTGACTTTCCCATTATTAGTTTTTGATTAGTAAGTTTATTTAATTGCTAACTAGATCAAGTTTTGAAAAACACCAAAACTATGTTATTAAATATGATTTATGATTCTACTCTGTAAAACATTTTTCCTCTAAAAGTACCTTTATTCTGTTTTAATCTTTGGTGTTTATTTTCCTATGGACTCACATGTTATCTGACTGAGAGTGTTTAAAGGAACATATTTTTGCATCTGCTTCTTTTTGTAAAAGTTACTTCATGATAAATTATCAAACAAATGGCATTTTATATTTTACACATATCATTGTACTTTAATAAGAAAGTTGTATACATTTTAGTATTATATTTTATGATTTTAATGAAATGTTTTCTCTTCCATGACATAAAATTATAGATATTAATTATAGAGTTTTTTAAGAGTAGTTTTGTTCAGAAAAATTATGATTTTAAATAAGCTGTACAGTTGATTTCAATATGTGCTTTAAAAACATTTTGGTGCCTTATGTGCAGAATGCTGCACAGAGGAATGGATACTTATTTTCCTCGGGGATCAATGTATTCAGATCTTGCTCTAATTCATACTCTTTTTATGGTTAGATTATTCATTAATAGAAAAAAGTTTTCAATTACATATTCGTGTGTGTGTGTGTGTGTGTGTGTGTGTGTGTTAGTGAGGGTTATTGTTTGTTGTAATAGAACACTATAGCCAATAGCAACTTGGGGATGAAAGGGTTTATATTCTCTTACAACTTATAAGTCTGCCATGAAGGGAATAAGGAGAGGAATTGAAGACAGAAACCTGGAGGCAGAAACTGGAACAGAGACCATAGAACAGTCACTAGCTCACTTTCCATGGCTTACTCAGCCATCTTTCTTATACAGCTCAGGACCACTCACTGCTCAGATTTGGCATTACTCAGAATGCATTGGACCCTCCCTCATCAACCATCAATCAAGAAAATGCCCTACAAACTTGTCTACAGGCAACCTGATGAAGGCATTTCCCCCCAACTTTCTAAATAAATCTTGCCCCAAACTAGCATGCAGCTGGGTTTACTAATGGGTAACATTCTTCGAGACCAGTTTCCTTATAGGAAACTCCATCAAGTTATATAAAGTTCTTTTTTCCATGACCACTACAAAGTCCATTCATTCTGAAAAAGTATTTGCATTAAAGCTTTATTGTATATACAGTCCATTTCTTGAATTTTTATTCTAATATCACATTATTTCCAATCCATAATTGAAATATCATGATTGTCTAAGGGACTTTTACATTTAAATGCATAATATTTTACAATGTATTGCAGAAATAAAGTCTCTTAGCAAATAATTAATGATTTACAATCACTACTATAAATTAAATTATTATTCCTATCTCTTTTGTTTTATTGAAAATAGTTTTTTTTCTCACATGATGTCCTGATTACAGTTTTCTCTCTCTACTTCCATTCCCCCCCACTCACTTTCCATCCAGACCTATGTTTGTCTCTCTTTAGAAAGCAAACATGCTTCTCTAGGATAGTAATTAATATATAATAAGACAAACAAAAAATAAAACATCAGAATAGGACAAGGCAAACAAACAGAAGAGAACGAGCCAAAGAATACTCCATGAAACACATATGGATGCAGAGACCCACTTGTTCACAATCAGGATTTCCATAATAAATCTAAACTGGAACCCATAATGCACACAACCTCGTGAGTAAAACAAGACACTGTGTGTGTGTGTGTGTGTGGACAAAAATATAAAAATAAGATACAATTTGAATACAAGAAAAAAAGAAAGATTTTGATGTGATATTACAAGAGGAGGGGCCTCCAAAGATTTCATTTTGAGGGTATCCCTGCTGGTGTTAGACCAGGAAGACAACCATACTAATAGAGGGAAATGAATGCACACACCAACTGATATGAGGTCCCAACTCATATACAGCAGAGGTCTGCAGGGTCAATGTTTAATCAGAGATGATGCACCTAACCCTCAAGAGACTGGAGGCCCCAGGGAGTCTAGAAGTCTGGTTGAGTAGGAGACAGAGATACCATCTTGGGGACAGGGGGTGGGAGGAGGTATGGGAGGTGAAAGAGTCAGAGGGTGGACAGAGGGTGGAATAAAATCTGGAGTGAAGAAAGAAAGAAAGAAAGAAAGAAAGAAAGAAAGAAAGAAAGAAAGAAAGAAAGAAAGAAAGAAAGAAAGAAAGAAAGAAAGAAGAGGGGAAGGGAAGGGAGAGGAGGAAAGAAGAGGAGAGGAGAGGAGAGGAGAGGAGAGGAGAGGAAAGGAAAGGAAAGGAAAGGAAAGGAAAGGAAAGGAAAGGAAAGGAAAGGAAAGGAAAGGAAAGGAAAGGAAAGGAAAGGAAAGGAAAGGAAAGGAAAGGAAAGGAAAGGAAAGGAAAGGAAAGGAAAGGAAAGGAAAGGAAAGGAAAGGAAAGGAAAGGAAAGGAAAGGAAAGGAAAGGAAAGGAAAG
>LR751052.1:55297-71380 GCA_902729485.2 Mus minutoides | reverse complement strand
CCAAGGTCTCTCACTCTCTCCATAATGTCTGAACAAGGCACTGACTTATGAATTGAGTAGAATCATGTTAGGAGTTATTTTACTGCTATGTCTTGTTTTGCTTTTTAAAGTAATATTTGGCTATTCCCTGGGTCCTTTAGCTCTCTAGTCTCAGGTTGTTGGTCATGCAACTGGTTTGGGTTCCATCTCAGGAGTGAACCATTAATTGATTGGACATTGGTTGTTTGATCCAAAAACCATGTATCACCATTGCACAAGAATATCTCACAGTCAGGACACCATTGTAGATCAAAGGGTTTGTAGCTGAGTTGATGTTCATGTTTCTTCTTTGGTTACATGCAAATTACCTTCTTACATCAAAGTCCATAGCATGTTTGATGTGTGGTAGATGATGAAGGCTGCATGTAGACACCAGCTTTTCTTCTCCATGTTCAATGAGTTGTATAGATATTATCTTCAGCAATGGGGTCTTGTGATAATTTTATGGAGAGTAGCTTCTACTCTTGGCAACAGCCTGGGTTGGTTTGAGATTCCTATGGGAACACTTTGTCCAAATATGCAATAGATGTAACCCAATTCTAGTACTGGAAGCTTCATTTGGTGAGGTGACTAGAGATATCCAGTTGGGGTTCTGGTTCCCCCATTATTTAGCAATTTATTTTATATTGCATATATGCATTTTATATTTCTTTTATATTGCATATTTATTTTATATTGCAATATATATATATATATATATATATATATATATATATATATATATATATATATATTCCTCAAATGGCCATTAATTTTAACTGTCACCCCCATATTTTCTCCCTTGTTTGCCTTCTATCACTCTCTGTCCACTTGATCCTTTTATTTTACCTCCCATCCATCCATAAGTATCTGGCCCCATTTTCTTACTCTATATGTAATTTCTCTGGATCTATAGACTATAACTTAGTTATCATGGACTTTTCAAATGATATTCACATATAATCAAATAAATACCATATTTATCTTTCTGAATCTGAGTTACCTCGTTAAGCATATTTTTTTTCTGTGAGCTCCCATGTTAGTTGTCTTGTTTCAGTTGTAGAGGATATACCTAATACAGGGTGAGTGAGTTGGGGGTGAGTGGGTTGGTGAGGGGTCGGCAGTGGTGGGGTAGAGGAGCACCCTTTCAGAGGCAAAGAATAAAATAGATCCAGCTATACCACTCCTGAGCATATACTCAAAAGATGCTTTAACATATAACAAAGACACATGCTCCACTATGTTCATAGCAGCCATATATATAATATCCAGAAGCTAGAAACAATCCAAATGTCCCTCAACAGAGGAATAGATACAGAAGATGTTGTACATTTACACAATGGAGTACTACTCAGCTATTAAAAACAATGACTTCATGAAATTCGCAGGCAAATGAATGGAACTTGAAAATATCATCCTGAGTGAGGTAACCCAGTCACAAAAGAACCATATGGTATGTACTCACTGATACGTGAATATTAGCCCCAAAAGTTCAAATACCCAAGATACAATTTACAGAACATATGAAGTGCAAGAAGGAAGACCAAAGTGTGGACATCTTAGTGCTTCTTAGAAGGGGGAACAAATACTCACAGGAGGAAATATGGAGATAAAGTGTGGAGCAGAGACTGAAGGAAAGGCCATTCAGAGACTGTCCCATCTGGGGATTCATCCCATATATAGTCACCAACCCCAGATGCTATTTCAAATGACAGGAAATGCTTGCTGTCAAGAACCTGAGGCCCCTTGGTCATGCAAACTTTATATGCCCCAGTACAGGGGAACGCCAGGGCCAATATGTGGGAGTGGGTGGGTAGGGGAGCAGGGCGGGGGATGGGGAAGGGTTTAGGGGACTTTCGGGATAACATGTGAAATGAAGAAAATATCTAATAAAAATTGGAAAATAACTTGATAAAAAAAACTTGAAAAAAAAAAAAAAAGGAACCTGATATGACTATCTCCTGAGAGAATCTGCCAGAGCCTGACACATACAGAGGCTGATGTTCACAGCCAACCATTGGACTAAGCATGGAGTCCCAATGGAGGAGTTAGAGAAAGGACTGAAGGAACTGAAGGGGTTTGAAAACCCATAGGAAGAACAATAAATAATATTAACCAACCAGACCCCCAACTGCTCCCACGTACTAAACTCCAGCTGCATATGTTGATATGAGGATGGGCTTATAAGTCATCAGTGTTAAAAGAGGCTCTTGGTCCTGTGAAGAATCAATTCCCCAGTATAGGTAAATGCCATAGTGGGGAGGTGGGAGTGGGTTGGTGGGTGGGTGGGTGGGGGAGCACCTTCATAGAAGAATGAGGAGGGGGAAAGAGAACGGGGGTTCTGGAGGGGAAACCGGGAAAGGTTTGAAATTGAAAAGTAAATAAAATATCCAATAAAAATTTAAAAAAAGAAAATGGATGGGGTGAAGAACTCTTGAAGGGGTACCAGGAAAGGGGGGGCAACAATTAAAATGTAAATAAATAAAGGAATTATAAGAAAAGATATTTTTTCTAGTTTCATGGAATTGCCTGCAATTCTCATGATACCAGTTTTTTAATGGCTGAGTAATATTCTATTGTGAAAAACGTATATTTTCTTTATCCATTCTTCTTTTTAGCGGTATTGAATTTGTTTAGAAAATGGTGCTAAGCAAGTGTCTCTGGGAGGATGTAACAAGGGTGATGTAGCTGGATCTTGGGGTAAACTGATTCTCATCTTCCTGAGAAACTGCCACACTGATTTCCATGGTCCTTTAAATGTCAGCAATAGACGAGTGACGAGTGCTTCCTCTACTTCATTCCCTAGCCAGAACGACTGGTTTTTATTAATCTTAGTCATTCTGATGTAATGATAAATCTCAAAGGAACTTTAATTTACATTTTTCTGATGACTAAATATGTTGACCATTTAACTGCTTCTCAAACATCTGAATTAACTCTTTTGAGAATTCTCTGTTTAGATATGTATTCCATTTTTTAATTGGATTATATATTTTCTTGGTATCTAGGCTTTTGGGTTGCTTTATGCTGTTGCTCTATATATTTTGTGTATTAGTCCTCTATTGAGTATAAAGTTAGTAAAAATCTTTTCCTATTCTGTAGGCTTCTGCTTTGTGTGAATGATGGCTTCCTTTGATGTACAGAAACACTTTCAGTTTGTGAAGTTGCATTCATTAATGGCTCATCTTACTGCCTGTGCTACTGGTTGGTGCTCTGTTCAGAAAGCCTTTCCTCGTCCCAGTGAGCTATTCTCTATGTTCAGTTTGATCAGTTTTTCTGGCATTATGTTGGATTTCCTTGAACCACTTGGAGCTGATATTTGTACAGAATGACTTATCTGGATATATTTGCATTTCAGTATGCAGCCATCCAGTTTACCCAGCACCATTTGTTAAAAATGATGTTTTTATTCTGTAGCGTGCATTTCTGACTTCTGTATCAAATTCAGGCATTCATAGGTGAATGGACTTATGTTTGAGTCTTCAACTCCAGTTATTGGCATATTTCTTCTATTTATCAACACCAGGCTGTTTTTTTATTACTTCAGTTTTGTAATACAATTTGGGGTCAGAAATGGTGATAGCTCCAGGTTAAACTGGTGTGTGTGTGAGTGTGTGTGTGTGTGTGTGTGTGTGTGTGTGTTTGTGTGTGTGTGTATTTGTGTGTGTATTTGTGTGTGTTTTTCTACAGGAAGATTAAAATTGTCTATTTAACATCTGTGAAGAATTATGTTGGAACCTTAATGGGAATTACAATGAATCTGCAGATTGTTTTTGGTAGATGGCCATTTTACTGTCTTACTCTTACTGATCCATGATTATGGGAGACCTTTCTTCTGATACAAGATTGTCCCCTTTCTTTCTTCAGCATTTCCATTATACAAATCTTTCACTTGCTTGGTTAGAATTATCCCAAGACATTTTATGTTAGCTGAGACTATTGTGAAAGGTGTTTCTTAATATCTTTCTAAGTCCATTTGTCAGTTGTATGTAGGAAGGCTATAAATTTTTTCAACTTAATTTTTAATTCAGCTACTTTTCTGTATCTGTTTATTAGCTTTAAATGTTTCCAGGTAGAATTTTTTAGGGTCAATATGTATATTTTCATATAATCTACAAGTAAAGATACTTTCATATTTATCTCCTTCATCTCCTTCAGCTGTCTCATTGTTTTAGCTAAGACTTCCAAGGACTATATTGCATAGTTATACAGAGAGTGGACAACCTTCCCATGGTCCCATTTTAGTGGAATTGCTTTGGGTTTCTCCCTATTTAAGTTGATGCTGTCTATGGGCTTGCTGTTAACTGCCTTCCATATATTGACATATGTTCCTTGTGTCCCTAAACTTCTGAGTACTTTTATCCTGAAGGGGTGTTTGATTGTGTCAAAAGCCTTTCTTGCATCTAATAGGATGATCATTGGTTTCTGTTTGTCTATGTAGTAGATTACATTTATTGATTTATGTGTGTTGAACCATCTATGCCTCTCTAGAATGAAGCCTATTTGATCATGCCAGATGATGTTTTTGATATTCAGTTTGTGATTCAGTTTGCAAATATTTTATTGGGAACTTTTGCATATATGCTCATTAGGAAAATTCATAATTTTCTTTTTTGTTGGGTTCTTACTTAATTTGGATCCATCTTACTCTCCATAACTACTGAGTCTCTTATAAACTCTAATTTATTTACTATCTCTATAAATTTGCCTTTTCAGACAGTGCAATCTCTCAATGCATACTTCTCTTTTCCTTATTTAGGAATGAAGAAACTAATTCTTTGCCTGGGCACAATGGTACATGTGTGTAATACGGTCAGGAAATGGTCACAGTATAAGCACCATGAATTTGGGGCATCCTAGACTCACAGTGAAATCAAGGCCAGCATGGACTACATAATAAGACTCCATTTGAAAAAACAACAACAGTATACAGTGGCTGTATTACCATTTTGCTTTCTGTGCATTTGTGCTGATATAGTGTACTCTACTGAATACCAAGTTTCCCTAAATTGTTTTAATGAAGATAATAAAAATGAAATTTACACCACATCATGTTTGAATACTGTTCTGAGCAAATGGTGGGTAATGGTTGATATGACCCAAATGATAGCATGAAGATGCGATGCCATTTAATGTCAGCACAAACTTAATTTTAAGATCTGTTTTCAACTTTACTCAAACCATCTGGGGACAAATTCCTTCAGGGAAAATATAGAGTTTTCTTAATTGTGATTCTATCTGCCACCATTAGCAGACACTACAGGCTTACAATCACATCTGTTCTTTAATACTTTCTAGCCATATGGTCATGCAGATGAAACATTAGCATTCATTGATTGCTGAATTCCATTAATCTCTAGCATCATCAGAAATAAAATATTCTCCAGTGAAGTATTCCTTCAGCTGCATGATTCCCATACTGATTAAAATTTCATCCTGTTTATTTACTCTATCCCTGGCCTTCTGGGATCCCTCACTCTCACTTCTCTCTGAAGTTTCATCCACGCAATGAACAATTTTGCTATGCACCCTCATGACCCCCAGCATCATCACAAATTTACTTGACTTAAAAGAATTTTTCTATTTCTAAAGAATATTCTGGTGTATTTTATACTAGACCAGGTTACTACTGATTTTAATATTCAATGGGACAACTAACTTCTTGAAATGCTATATGCTTCTGAAAATCAAAACAAATACATATGAATATTACTATATCACAAGTTATTAAAGTATCTGTGTAGACTAGCATGCTGTGTGGATAATTTGTCATAAAGAAACTGACTATGCGTTGTAATTAGGAATATACAAGAGTCATATGTTAATATATAACTTGCTGGGACCTCAAAAGATATGGTACAATTAATAAATGACCATAAGATATGGGCTGATGACCAGTGTGAATTTTATATTTAAATTTATATTTAAAAGCCCAGTGTGCTCTTCATTACATTGTGGGAGCACATGTAATTTTCAAATAGCTCAAGGAGGATTTTGACTGTTCTCCCAAATGAATTACTTGAGGAGTGAATTTGTCAGTTATTCTGATGTGATTATTTTTCATTGCTTTATGTGTTGATGTACTGCCAGCAAGAATACTGTGAGTCCAATTTTTTATTTTAATTAAAATGTATTAACCCTTTATTACAAAGAACTTGGAAATAAAAAAAGATCAAACAGGGAAATTAAAGGAAGCTAAAGTCTATGCATCTCAGTGACTTTTATACAATTACAATAAGCATTCTGAATGTGTGAAGCTTCATGTTGGAGTTTATACTTTTATTCTGGATTACATTTCTATGCACCTATTCACTAACAAAACCAAACAAAAACGAACAAAAAAAGTGAATCAAACATCCATGACAATGAATCAGTTATCATTACATCTTCTTTCATGACTCTACTATCCATAATCTTCATTCAGTCCTTCCTAATCACGTATATTAAAGACCTTGATGTTTCTATTTCTACTGTAGCATAACAGTGAAATTTGTATAAGATCTGTATTTTTTATGTCTCAATCTCTCCTGTTTAACTGAGTTATAAAAATGTGGAAGATAGGACTGGAATTTTGACCATTTTATAATCATTCAACTGCTCTTAATGTACAAGTGTAATGTGCAGCGTTCTGTTTGTGATTCTGATCTAAGTGATTAATGTGTCTAAAATAATTGTCCCCTTTATAGATGGCAAGACAGGCTTTTTTGGCATCCCCTACAGTGAAGACCTTCACAATTGCTATACAACAGGCATGCATGCCCTCTACAAAGAAGGCTGCCCAGCGACCAGGTGGCCAGCATGTCTAGGCAAATATAACATGGCAGAGATGTTGCATTTGATATTTAGAAAAGGGAAAAATACTTTTGGAGGAAGAACAGGAAAACATACTCTAATACAGACTGCAGATTTACAGTGGCTAATGTTTCCTTTGACCTCTGTTTACTCTGCTCTTTATACTAAAGTACACTTCAGAGAGATTTTTCAAAGATTTTACTGTCTTTACCAATGTTGCATGTATGCTATCATGTTGGCACATGGTCTCACAAGTGTACATCATACAATGAATACATCACATAGTCACACAAGTGTACATCATACAGTGAATACATCACATAGTCACACAAGTGTACATCATACAATGAATACATCACATAGTCACACAAGTGTACATACATTTTCCACACTGTTCGTCACCCTCTGCTTTGTAACCTTCCAGTTAATTATTAGTCCTGACTGTCCCTTCACCTGTGAGACAGCCTTTTGACATTGTAACATGGTTCTGTCCCCTACAAAGCTTATCCTTGAGAACCAGGTGACCTACACGAATAGTAGGCAGTGTTGCAAAATGGGAGCTAAAAATGGAAAAACTTCATACATAATTGAGTTTGATTCTACCAACAGGAGGGATTTCTTTATGGTTTTTGTTTCTTTGTTGGATTACAAAGAAAATACCAATATAAACAAAGCAGAAAGGATTCAAAGCATTTTACTAGGAAAAATAACCCCAATGAAGAAAGCAAACTAACAAGAAACAAATAAAATGCACAATTCACAGTATAGCAAAAGTAAGTTGTTTCCTAGTTGTAAAGACCTCCAATGCCAATGATTGATACTCCCCACTCAGAAAACACAGGTGGTGGTGCTAGAGCTGAAAGTGAAGAAGATAGTGAAGACAAAAGAAAAGTGGTACCGTGTGCACTTGGCCAAAGAGCTTTCTCTGAAGACAAAAACAGTCATCTCGCAAAAAACAGTTGCCACACATGATAAAGGGTCCATTTANGTTGTAAAGACCTCCAATGCCAATGATTGATACTCCCCACTCAGAAAACACAGGTGGTGGTGCTAGAGCTGAAAGTGAAGAAGATAGTGAAGACAAAAGAAAAGTGGTACCGTGTGCACTTGGCCAAAGAGCTTTCTCTGAAGACAAAAACAGTCATCTCGCAAAAAACAGTTGCCACACATGATAAAGGGTCCATTTATCAAACACTGTGAACACTATTAACATCAAAGCACTTAAATATATAAAACAAGTACAACAGAAGCAGTCCTTAGGGGGCGCAGCATGGGTGTAGCATGCAGCTTGGCTATTTCTCTATGTAAAGTGAAGCAGACAGCTCAGGCAGAGAGCCTGGGAGGAGAATACAGGTGAGAAACACAGCAGAAAAGTGGAGCTGACTCAAATACAAGCCCAGAATATAGGGTGTAGGCTGCAAGAGAGGTGTTAACTGGTTTAAGAGACTAAAAAACGTACCAAACCTGTTTCTACCAGAAATACAATTACAAAGAACAGAAATTTTCAAATATGGGAAAATTTAACACCATATTTAACAAACCATAACTGACTCACAAACAGATCAAGAGAATTTAAAAAAAAATATCTTGAGACCAATTAAAATGGAAATTAGATCTTGTTTTTTTTACTCTTTATTAGATATTTTCTTCATTTACATTTAGAATACATGGAATGTATAGAATCCAAACAAGAGGACCTCACTATTGCAATAAGGGAAGAAAAAAAATAAATAAAAAGCACATGAAGAAAAACATTTACACTAAAAACAGGCAACAAAATGCCGTGCTCTATCATCTGCATGAAGAATAGGTCCCATTTAATCTCATATCTCCTAGTAGGTATTGTCTCTTCAAAATTCCCAATGACACTCAATAATGCCACATTGAGGAACTAAAATTTTAATGCCAAGGCCCCTGGGAGGAATTAAAACTGCAGGACATACCATTCTGCATGCATTTTGTTGTATTAATTGCCTATAATAGCATACTAAAAGATACAATTTCTTATTGTCTCCCGATGTAAAACTTTGATTGAACTATCTTAAAAAGCATAGGTCAAATAAAGGATACAGCTGAGCTGCACTTAAATGATAAGATTTCTTTTACTTAGGCAAACAGTATTTTAGTGACTATGGGAGAAGCAGGTAGCTCAGATAATGTGTGGACAGAGCGTAACAGATGAACAGTTCTGACAGAGAATAGAAAACATTCTGTCAAAAATACCAGACAGGGAAAATGAAAAACAGGGAGGCTGGAAGCTTGGTATTTTTCAAATTCTTTTTTCATTTATTTGCTTTTTATTAGATATTTTCTTCATTTACATTTAAAATGTTATCCTTTTTCCCAGTCCCTGTCCCTGAAACCTCCTATCCCTCCCCCCCCCACTTCTATTAGGGTGTTCCCCCCCCTACCCACCTGCTCTCACATTCCTCTACACTGGGGAATCCAGCCTTCACAGGACCAAGAGCCTCTCCTCTCATTGATGCTCAACAAGGCCATTCTCTGCTACATATGTGGCTGGAGCCATGGGACCTTCCATGTATACTCATTGGTTGGTGGTTTAGTCCCTGAGAGCTCTGGAGGAGGGGGGTCTGATTGGTTGATATTGTTGTTCTTCCTATGGGGTTGTAAACCTCATTCAGCTCCTTCAGTTCTTTCTCTAACTCCTCCATTGGGGACCCCGTGCTCAGTCCAATGGTTGGTTGCGAGCATCCTCCTCTGTATTTGTCAGGCTCTGGCAGAGCCTCTCAGGAGACAGCTATATCAGGCTTCTGTCAGCAAGCACTTCTTGGCATCCACAATAGTGTCTGAGTTTGGTGACTATATATGAGATGGATCCCCAGGTGGGACAGTCTCTGAATGGCCTCTCCTTCTGTCTCTGCTCCACACTTTGTCTCAGTATTTCCTCCCATGAATATTGTATTCCCCCTTCTAAGAAGGACCAAAACACCCACAGTTTGGTCCTAGGAGGATAGGGAGCCAGAAAGGAGAAGTACCTACTTACCTACCTACCGTATTTATCAATATAGAAAGGAATACAAAGTAGATTTTTAGTGAAAGTATAAATAAGTTTCCCTAGCATCGTAATGATTCTATGCCACTATTAGATTACTTGACATTTAACTGACAGTTGTGACAAGAGAGCACTTGTTAAAAGCTAGAAACATGAGCCTTTCCATGTTATTATTAATAATAATATTATTTCCATGTTATTCTTCCATATATATATGAATAATGGTCAAACAACAAATTCGAGAAGATAATTTAACCAGTCTGCTTTGTCCAAAAGAATTCACTTAGAAGCCCTTTTTATTTTTTTACACGAAAATTAAGATCCTCTTCTAAAATACCTACAGCAACAAAAATGTAACTTTTACTCCCCTCTTATCTAAACTATGAGTATTTGAAACCTCGATGTCTTCTGAAGTGTACCTTGTGATGTACTTGAAAGTGAAGCTCATTCTGTTTTATGCTTTAAGACTGTTGTTAGAGTAAAGAAACCAACATCAAACTTCACAGATTCATCATGTTGTATATCACTTATTAATCAACTGATTCAAAGTTAGCACTTCATACTCTGACGATTTGAAAAGTGTGTTCTGTATGTGCAGAAACCACTGGGGCTAGTCACAAAGACAGAGGGTTCCCTAGTCTCTTCAGACAAGTTGTGTAATGTTAGCTGTAGTAGCTGACACCCTTGAATTCCTATGTTTTCATCAATGAAATGAAGCTCATCATAATCATTGCAAATAACTTTGTTAAAATTGCTTTTAACTAGTCAAATAACATTATAGCATATTCTGTGGTACAAAGAAGGATCTCCGTGAGTAGAGAACCCTAAATTTAGCTGTTACCTCAGACTTGGCTTCCAGCACTGTTACAAAATTTAAGATTTTCTCATGAAACAAATATTGACTTAGTACCACAATCCATGAAAATTAGGTGAGTGCCATCCTGGAAATTATTTTCTCTACACTATTTATTTTTGGAAAATGATGTTAGTGTCTGAGGAAATTTGTAAGCCCTTGGATGTCCACAGACCATTGGTAAAACAGAGTTTAGAGTCCAAGTGTGTAGCCAAAACTTGCAAAATGCCATTGCACACAGAATCAAGAAAAAAAAAAAAGACTCAGCAAACCACTGTTCCTCCTATCATGAACCAGGGATGTGTATTCCACATAGTAAAAGTTAACGTCAAGCATACGCTACTCTGGTGAGAATAAATGGTTTGTAGCTCCCTAAAAGCCCTCTAATCAAACAAACAGAGCTCATGGGGAGGACCTAGAGGGAGGATCAGTGATAGGCATAAGGATAGATTCTATTGGTGGAGAAAGCAGAGTACACAGCGCCTCTTTCACAAGGATTCTTTTTATTCACTAAGAGACAAAACTCAGTTTGGGGGCTTAAGCAATGCTCAGGGTATTGAGTGGCATGGGTGGTATGTACGGGGAGTGTATTGGACTCAGGTGAAGGCTGGCTCCCAATGAATAGCAAGGACCTGTGGGGTTGTTCAACCACTGTTACTGGCATTCCAGGTGATGAGGCATCATTCATTTCCTTCCATTTAAGAAATCAGGCCCCTGTGATTGACAACCCTGGTTTCACTCATGCTTCCTGTAAACTGTGCTTCCTACAAGAATTAAACATGGAGAGAAACTGTAGGTCAGAAAACCATAAACGTAAGTAATCATGTGAAGGCAAAATGGTAAGAAACTTATAAAAGGCATAAAAAGCAGGTAAACAATCCTAGCTTCATTTACTGAAATTACAGAAGGGAGGCTAAACTTGAGCCCAGAAGGATTTGAAATTATGTTATCAGTTTTCCTGAAATGATGACTATACCAAGTTACATGTAAAAGAAACCCAATGAAGTTCGAGCAAATAAATACAAATAGGGCTGGTGAGATGGCTCAGTGGCTAAGAGCACCCGACTGCTCTTCCGAAGGTGATAAGTTCAAATACCAGCATCCACATGGTGGCTCACAACCATCCGTAACGAGATCTGGCACCCTCTTCTGGAGTGTCTCAAGACAGCTACAGTGTACTTACATATAATAAATAAAATAAATCTTTTAAAAAAATAAATACAAATAGCATTATTTTGAAATACAGCTTATGAGAGTGTTAAAATCTAGAGTAACTCAATGGAGAACTACTTGTCCAGAAAGCACAAGACCTGTACTTGAGAAGGGAGAAGGAAAAATACTAGAATCTATCCTTAACAAAGCAATATGAGACATAAAAGACATAAAAGGATAAAAAGAAACAAAAATTATCCTCTTTTCATAGGGGAATAAAGAAAGAGCTGATTGCTGAACAGAGGAAGAAAGTCAGCAGTAATCAAATGATATCCTTGAAGTGCTGAAGATCCTCATGCAGACTGTATATCCCATGAGAATAATGTTTACCTTCTTCTACTATGCAGTAGCAGCAAATGTCATGCTGATGCCCAGGAAGAGCCAACATCTCAAACAGAGAGAATAAATATCAGTAGGTTAATAAGAATGCATCTAAGAAAACATTAACTGTGCAAAAATACTTATTATAACTTGTGACATTTCTGGTTTTTTTGGAATATGCATGTGAATATTGAAGATATGAAATAAAAATCATATGTCATGAAATTATTAATTCAGATTAACATTTTGGAAACTTGTTTATAAGAATGAATGTTTCAGTCTATAGTCACATACAATAAGGAACTCAGGCAATGAGAATGTACAAAGTCGACAAGATGGTGAGAAAAGGAGCTCAAAAAAACAAAAATGGAGAAAAAAAATTTTATCAAAATATCCCAAAAGTAAGACAGAAACTTGATAAAATTAAATCAAATTTAAATGAACTATTTTAAGTCAAAATAAGTATTTCCTCATTAAAAATATCTCTATAGACTATTTCCATTAAAAATAATAAAACATATCATCCAGTTTATAAAAGATAACTGATATTGAATTCTGAGAAAGTATATAGCATGCAAATCTAAACTTAAGTTGACATATCAAAATGAAAACAACTTAAGAAAAATAATAAAATCTAGAGTGAATGCAATGTCTTTAATGGAAACCTTTCCATTGAACTGAAAGAAAGAGACATGACATAGTTCTGTGTATATTTCATCATACATTTAACGCCAGTGACATAAGATATTATGCAAGAAAACTGATAAAATTAAAAAGAGACAAGAACAAAATAAAATAAAAATTGTAACATATTTTTGTCAGTAAATGAAGATACAAGGAAAATATAAAATTAAAGTCACAAAATATTTTAATTAGCTGTCTATATTTTTAGTTAAATCCATAGTTTATTTTGTCCAAAACATTTAAATAAATGAATAAATACAAATAAAATATTTTGTAAAGTTGATCAAATGCTTGACTAAAAAATATTTTTCCAAGATTATACCCCATAATTGAAGATCGTAGCAAGATAAGCATAAATCCTTTTAAATTACTTTTAAAATACCTTAGTATTTCTAAATTAATCTACTTATTCCCAATTATCTTGAATTAATACCATCATTAGGAATTGTAAGATATTTTTAATCTCATCTTGAGAAAATCAATGTTTAAATTTAGGGAAGGTATAGCACATCTAAAGAAATTTACAGAGATAAAATGAAAAGGTTCTCTACTTGTCTGTCTGTCTGTTCGTCCATCTATCATGCTCCTTAGAATGATATATATCCATGGATCCCAATGTTATTTTTCCCCTTTCCCTGTACAGTTACGCCTCCCTGTCTCCATTCTCTGTATTTCTCTCCTACTGTTATATGTATCCTGCTATCCCAGTCTTGGTTCTTCCCTTCCCACTCTGTGTTATCTGTTTACTTTCCTGATTTTTTTTGTACTTTTCCCAATATTGATAATCATAATTCATAAGTATTTAAACCATAAATATATGGATATCTGAACTTTTCTTACTATAATGTTGGATATTATAGTATAATTAAACTAGACTAATTGTGTGAAAGAAATTATAGCAATATTTTAATAAAACCATGTGTAGTAAAAAGAGAGAGAGAGAGAGAGAGAGAGAGAGAGAGGCTGATGCAATCTTTTAGCAGTTAAGAGTACTTACCAGCTAACCTTTCCTCCACAGGATCTCCGTTTAATGCCCAGCAGCCTCATAGGAACTCACAACTGCTTACAACTTCAGTTCAAATACCATCTTCTGGCCTCTGTGAACACCAAGAATGTACCAGTTGTGCACACATGCATGCAGGTAAAACCCTCATAAAATAAAATATAAATAATAGCATAAAGTAAACTATATAAAACTAGAACCATTGTCAGCTTACACAGTAGCCTTGTGCTTCTGCATTATTACAAAGAATGTATGTGTCCTGATATAGAGCAGGAAAAAAAATTAAGGCATTGACCTGGGCTGAACATAGCCTTTCAGTAGCTTTGATGCCAGATTCTGACATCAGCAAAGTGTGGATGTCTATGCATTCTGTTAACAGGACCAAGGACATTGAAGGTACAAAAGTCGTGTTCTTATTTTCATCATCTTGGAGGGGACTCCAGTCACTTCCTACTGCTCACATTTTTAAAACCAGTACATGTTGATCCTGGTTGTCCCACAAACAGCTGTTTTTTTTATTGTTTGTTTGTTTGCTCCAATTTTTATTAGATATTTTCTTCATTTACATTTCACATGTTCTCCCCAAAATCCCCTAAACCCTCCCCGATCCTCCACCCTGCTCCCCTACCCACCCCACCCACTCCCACTTATTGGCCCTGGCGTTCCCCTGTACTGGGGCATATAAAGTTTGCATGACCAAGGGGCCTCTCTTCCCAGTGATGGCCAACTAGGCCATCTTCTTCTATATATGCAACTAGAGACATGAGCTCTGGGGGTACTAGTTAGTTCATGTTCTTTCACCTATAGGGTTGAAGACCCCTTCAGCTCCTTGGATACTTTCTCTAGCTCCTTCCTTGGGAACCTTGTGTTCCATCTAATAGCTGACTGAGAGCATCCACTTCTGTGTTTCTCAGGCACTGGTATAGCCTCCCATGAGACAGCTATATTAGGGCCCTTTCAGCACTATCTTGCTGGCATATGCAATAGTGTCTATGTTTGGTGGCTGATTATGGGATGGATCCCCAGATGCAGGAGTCACTGGTTGGTCCATCCTTTAGATTCAGCTCCTCACTTGATCTCTGTAACTCCTTCAATGTGTGCTTTGTTCTTAATTCTAGGAAGGGGCAAAGTGTCCACATTTTGATCTTCATTCTTCTTGAGTTTCATGTGTTTAGTAAGTTGTATCTTGGGTAGTCTAGGTTTCTGGGCTAATACCCACTTATCAGTAAGTACATGTTATGTGAGTTCTTTTGTGATTGGGTTACCTCACTTAGGATGATACCCTCTAGATCCATCCATTTGCCTAGGAATTTCATGAATTCATTGTTTTTAATAGCTGAGTAGTACTCCATTGTGCTTTTATTGCCTAAACAGCTGTCACTGCTTCAGAGAGAATGTCGGTATTTTGGAAGAAATTGATCAAGGAACCTTGCCAACTTTTAAAGCAAATGCTCTTATAGGAGAAAATGTTTTCAAGATACTGTCTTATGCAGGATTCCTATTGCTGTGAATAAAACACAATGTCCAAAACAACTAGGAAAGGAAAGAGTTGATGTCATCTAAGGAAAGTCAGGCCCCAAAATAAAGACCTGGAAGCAGCAACTGATGCTGACACTAGGGAAGAGTGCTGCTTACTGGCTTGTTCCTCCTGGCTTGCCTAGCCTGCCTTCATAGAGCACCCAAGACCACCAGTCCAGGGGTGGAGCATACCACAATAAGCCATGATCGCCCACACCAATCACCCATCGATAAAATACATCACAGACTTGCCTACTGGCAAATCTGATGCAGGTGTTCACACAACCATGGTTCCCTCTATTCAGATCACTTTAGCCTGATAAAGTTGACAAGACTAAACTAAACTAAACCAAAAGAAAAATCTAACTAGGACAAATGCTTCAAATGTATGCTGGTGTCATTAGAAATGAATAATACCCAAGGAGAGACCAATATGGTAGAGTGAGACTTTAGCAGATTAGTGAATAATACCCAAGGAGAAACCAATATGGTAGAGTGAGACTTTAGCAGATTAGTGAATAATACCCAAGGAGAGACCAATATGGTAGAGTGAGACTTTAGCAGATTAGTGAATAATACCCAAGGAGAACCCAATATGATAGAGTGAGACTTTAGCAGATTAGTGAATAATACCCAAGGAGAAACCAATATGATAGAGTGAGACTTTAG